>JAKSZU010000010.1:18308271-18783271 GCA_026018925.1 Tupaia tana
GAAAAACACAATAACTCCAAAGTCTTATTTGCTCTACTCCCAAAATAAATGAAGTAAATGTCTTCTGCAAATATGACACATTTTGTGGCATTTACATTATGCTAGAGGAGCCATAGCAAAGCTTTTAGCTCATGCAAACAATAGCAGTTTTAACTATCGTCTTTCACTGCAGTATAATGGGTTACAGTCACAAGGAAGTACAAATATAGTTATCTAGTTTGAAATTTCTTATGTATTTAAGGCCCATTCACCTTGTCCTCTAATGACAATATCAAGTACTTTGCAATAGCTATAGTACTTCTCTAAGGGAGTTCGAGATAGCTGAAATTATTTTTTTCTTTAGTGAAATATCTGAGAAGCAGTTGAAGTATTAATAAAATTACCTTAAATATATTTTCTTTTAAATTAAATTATTAGGGTATCATGATATTTATTAACACTATCATCAGTAGTTTCTGTGCTTTTTAAACCACCTAAAATCATTTGGAAAACCAGTTAAAATAAATGAGGTCAAGAAGGAGACAGCAGACTGGCAGATGGTGTGGTGATTGAGGTGCTAGACCCTCACATGGCTGACTGTAGTTCGAGTCCTGGATCTGGTGGCTTGCTTTCTTGCTCCCCACCCCCCATCTGGTCAAATTAAATAATAATAATAATAATAATAAATGGAATTAAATAAATATATAGTTCTTTTTTTTTTAAAAAAAAAAGGGAGGCAGATATCAAGAGTTCTCAAAATATGTAAAATATTCTGTTAGAATACCACAGAACAAGAAATTAAGAGTAGTTTTGGAGATTAAAAACCATTAAGATAAAATGACATTATGTACTCAACAGTTGGTTATCCCTAAGCAGCTAAGAATTTAAATATTAAAACATGATATGGCTCATTATACAACCTGCAGCACAAAACAAAACACAATGCTTAGAAAGAACAATCTATCGAGAGCTTAGCAGAACACTTCCCAGAAACTTATAATGCCCATTTCTCACTGCCAAGTACAACATTGTACAAGTACAACAGTGATCAAGTACAAGAAACTGTCTAGAGGATTTCAGTAAAGAGAGAGGACTAAACATTCAGAGACCTTCTTAGGAAATGGAAACTTATGGTGGGCATTATCGGATAAATGGAATTTAGATGGGTAGGAGGGAAAACAGAGCAATATCTTGAAATAAGACAGAATAGATCAAGTGTAGCACAGAGTGGAGAGTAGCCAGTAGGATGTGAAATGGTGAAAGATTCACTAGTTTATTATAAAGAGTTTAGCGTTTTATTTAAATTTTATAATAAAATTCTATCTTTTTAAAAATCCATTTCTTGAGGAAAAAAGGAAAGGTAAGCACTCTCAATAGGATCTTACATCATGATGCCCTCATCACTCCCCTGGAATTTTATGTAGCAATTTTTAATCTTCAAGTCTTGGACTTAGTGGCTTGAAAAATATGCCAGATGTGTGTGTGAGTGCCCAAAAATCCCAAGAGGAGAATGGAGGAGAAGAGATGGTAGCATGGCCACATACTCTTTAGGAGGGGGTGATTTTTCACTTTTCCTCTATTTCTCTCTGTCTTTGGTAAGCGCACACACTCTAAAAAGCAAACTAAATTTTACATATATATTTATATATATTACATACATTTATATATATATATATGTGTGTGTGTGTGTGTGTATTTTTAAACATATATAAGATTGTGTGTGTGTGTGTGTGTGTGTGTGTGTATAAGTTATTGAGTAATCTAGGGAATAAATGTTACTAGAACTAAATTGCTTGGTGGTGCCATGACAGGATAATAGGGAAATTATTGCAGGCAAACTTGGTGGAAGGTTATGTTCTTAGAGAAAGCAAGCTTAACGTGTTTTTTCTACTAGCATTTTCTATTATATGTTAAAGTTTCTCATATTTCCCAAGTCTATATAGATGTCATCTGGAATATTGACTTTAAAGCCACCTTTCAAGAGATTGTGATATACTATTGTACAATTATATCAGAGTGATGACAATATCATTAGATCACCCATTTGTTGAGCAGGTCAAAGAAATTAAGATTGCTTCACATGCAGAAGAAATACTTGTTGGCAGGATTCTTTTTTTTGGAGAGGTTTTTTGCTATAGGGCACGTGCGCTTGCCAGACAGAGAGAGACATAGAGACAGAAAGCAAGAAATCACCCCCCAGGGGGGATGGTCACGCCGCAATCCCTTCTCCTCCATTCTCCTCTTGGGATCTTGGGCACGCACCCGGCGTGAGTTTTAAGCCACGGGGTCCGGGACGCGAACTGCGGTCGACTACATGGGAGTCCAGTGACATAGCCATTACGCTAACTGCTGGTTCCCGGTAGGATTCTAATATCTCCAGGTCTATCCTAATTTTCTGTGTCTTGAGAAATAACTGGAAATAGATGAAAATTACAGAAAAGTTGACCTTAGTTCTCCAGAAAGAAAAATTTTAAAAGAGATTATCTATGATTAAAATTGTGTAATAATATAAGTCTGAGCTCTCTGACTATATATAATAATAGTTCAAGGAAAGCCAGAAATTCTCAGATGTCCTCTAGTATAACAGTAGAGCTATTTAGCCTACACGGATTTTAAATATTTTGCATTTTACTTGATTTAATTCTAGAATGTTAGACTTTCAAAGACTTTTAACATCATGCATTCAAACTTCTTCATTTCATAGATAATAAAATTAAGGACCAAAGATATTCAACAAACTCCAGCAGGATCACAGGAAAAAATGAAAGAATGAAAAAACAAGTCTCCCTGAATTCGGTACTCTCTTCATTCTATTCTTTATTTCTTCTTTGACATAAATCTGACCCCTCATAAAAGAAAGTTAGCCAGATATAGAAAACATAACAACATATCGGGATGACAAACATGGAGAGTAACAGTTTATACCAAGAGGCCAGAACTATGACTGTTATTTTCACTTTTGCTCTGGTTTCCTTTCGATGGAAAGGCTAAGAATGGAGTCCAGTTCAGTGATTGGCAAACCTTTTCAGCAATGGAACAAATAAATATTCATGTCTTCCCGGACATATATACTCTGCCTAATATTCATTATAATATTCATTAATTATTTCTCTCTGTGATTAAAACTTTTTTTTTTTTTTGGAGAGGTTTTTGCTATAGGGCACGTGCGCTCGCCAGACAGACAGAGAGAGACAGAGAGACAGAAAGCGAGAAATCACCCCCCAGAGGGGATGGCAACGCCGCAATCCCTTCTCCTCCATTCTCCTCTCGGGATCTTGGGCACGCATGCACACGCACCTGGCGTGAGTTTAAGCCACCGGGTCCGGGACGCGAACCGTGGTCGATTACGTGGGAGTCCAACGACATAGCCATTACGCTACTCTTGGTCCCCTGATTAAAACTCTTTTAAAATGGAAAAAATAATTAGCTTAAAAACTGTACAAAAGTTGGCTATTAGCCAGATTTAGCCCACAAACTAGTTCTCCAACTATTAGTCTATTAGTAAGAGAAAATAGAGCATCTCATATCCTTTGAGAGGAAAATAAGGTAAGCTCCAAAAGACGGTAGTGGTTCATGATGCTCACAACTAGCAGAAAATAATTTAAGTGTATCTAGGATATTCAAAGCCCTGTAAAACCTACTAGAAATAATAATAATAATGGCCAGAGAAGAGACAGATAGCCATAGTCTACCTAGGAACCTTGTGTGGTCATTGAAACTTAATGAGTTTTATGAAGAATAATATTGTTAGTTGCTTGATGTGGTATCAATTAATGCCATAACATGAGCATTTAGAAAGCAATTATAATCAACTCAAACAATAGGCTTTATGGGCAAAAAGGAGATGAAGGAAATAAGATGCATAATTTAGTAAGGAAATGTTGTTTACTGAATAAATAATAAAAAATGTTAAAGATGATGGGGTTTCAGAAAATTTCTACCCTGTCACTTTTCACAGCAGAGAGGATAAGACTCCAGTGTGCAGCCATTAAGTAGGTGATTTTTCCCTCAGTGCTAAGTGAAAACTAAGTAAACAGATAAATTAAAATCACACCTGTCCTCTGCTCTAATATTTTGAAGTGTTCCCACATACTGAGCTTTCTGTCGTCATAGCCTGGAGATAAATAGATAATTAGATAGGTATTTAGACAACTAGATACAAAAAGATAAGTAGATGAATGACAGATGTAGAATTAGAGAGGTACAGGAATATATTTATAGTACGTATTCTATTCATTTATATCCATTATTGGTCCTCACAACAAAAGTTACACAGTTGATGTTATACTCTTCATTTCTGAGGCTCACAGAGGCTAAGTATGTGTCTGAGATCTTATGGGTAGGGAGTGTGGAGTCAGGATTTGAATCTTGGTTACTGTGATGCCAAAGTTTTGCTTTTTCACCACCTGTTTCCTCTTTCTTAGTCAGTCTATACTCCTGCCAATTACACTCATGCTTCTTGGGTTCTACATTCCCTAAGGCAAACAGAATAGAATTCCATGGCTTAAAATTAATTAGTCAACCCCAATGCAGAGCCACAAACAGGGTCCCCTAAGCCACTGTTCTCTGAGAGGTGAAATCTTGGAGAAAGAGGATGTTAAAGAGATGTGGCTGAAGGCAGTGGTAGGACTGGACCAGTGATGTTGATGGTTAGAAAGTTTAAGAACAGGCAAAAGGGGAACCAGCAGTTAGAGTAATGGCTATGTCGCTGGACTCCCACGTAGTCGACCGCGGTTCGCGTCTCGGACCTGGTGGCTTAAAACTCACGCCGGGCGCGTGTGCGTGCGTGCCCAAGATCCCGAGAGGAGAATGGAGGAGAAGGGATTGCGGCGTGACCATCCCCCCTGGGGGGTGATTTCTCGCTTTCTGTCTCTATGTTTCTCTCTGTCTGTCTGGCGAGCGCACGCGCCCTATAGTGAAAACCTCTCAAAAAAAAAAAAAAAAAAAAGAACAGGCAAAAGGAATTAGCAAATGAAAGCAAAAATGTCTGTACCTTGGTTTACTGAATCAACATTTATGTCATACACAAATCTAAGTGTAATCGCTGCCTTATACTCTGATTCTATTAATAATAACGATAATAATAGTAATAACTTTCTCTACCAAACCTCTTGATGCTAATAGACTTAAGCTATTTATGTATATTCATAAACTATTCTGTACCTATTCACAAATTTTATATTACCTTTCATGGCTTCCTTTGCCTTTGTACTAAAATAGCAGAATTGCTTTTCTTTTCTATCGTGTACATAAGAGAAATCTAAAAGATCAAAGGTCCAAATCGGTGGGGAAAAAACACACACTTCCTACTTTTTCAGGACCATCACATGCTTATTAATATTTAAATTTAAGATAAGAAAGATGCAGCCCTGAGAATCCATTGTTAATAAAAACTCAAACACCAACAGAGAACACAGGATGGGAAGCTAAAATGGTGTCAGAGATGCATGGTGAAAGAGGACAAAGAATAAAATTTAAAAGTAACAAAGACAGCAGATGTACATTTCCATTAAGAACTGAATTCATCCCTGACATTGTTCTATAGGGAAAGACATGACTGGTAACTGCAGATATCCTACAGCTTCCATGTTGAGATATGTCTTGGGATGATAATCTAATGAACAAGAACACATCCCCCTCCTGTGTGATCCAGATATTTGAGTCAACCTCGATTAATTAATTGTACATATGTTTCCTAACCAAAGTGAGCATACATAAGAGAACTGAAATTTAGGAAAACACACCTAAAAATTAGAGATAAAGCAGAGGGTAGAGAATCTATTGGATAAATTGGTAGATCAAAATATTAATTGTATTTATGTCCCTGAAAGTGCCAGAGTTAATCTTTGCATTGAACTTGGAATCATAAAAATGACCAGCTTGAGAGCAAAGGCAACCAGCTCAATAAGATTCAAGTATTTCAGATTTTTCACAAGGGAGACATAAATGAAAGGTAGAAGAAACTTTGACAAGTAAATACTTCTTCAGAGGAGTTGAGTTACTAACAAATTTTTGTCATTAAAAATTTCAACTTTTTTGGTGACCTGCAGTTAGCGTAATGGCTATGTCGCTGGACTCCCACGTAGTCAACCGCGGTTGGCTTCCATCCCGGACCTGGTGGCTTAAAACTTACGTCGGGCGCATGTGCGTGCATGCCCAGGATCCCAAGAGGAGAATGGAGAAGGAATTGCGGCGTGGCCATCCTCTCTGGGGGGTGATTTCTCGCTTTCTGCCTCTCTGTCTCTCTCTGTCTGTCTGGCAAGTGCACAAGCCCTTTAGTAAAAACCTCTCCAAAAAAAAATTAATTAATTAAAAAAAATTTCAACTTTCTTTGAAAGGATGTCAATAAAAATTATGTAACAAGTATGTCCCATAGCATCCCTGACCGGCTACTTCAACCTAAATGCAATGTATTTCAAAACTGGTATCAGGTGACGGTCTCATGCCCTAAATAAGTTTTTATTTATTTTTTTTTTTACTTTTTTAAAAATTTCATTTTCTTTTATACATTCAATCACATTATTTAGCTTACAAAGTGAATATTTCAGTATGTGTACATTTCTCCCTAGTCCAGTTGATATAAGTATAAAATATCTTCAACAGATAATACCACATTTCTTTGTCCCATTAATGCTTTGTCTTCATATTTAGTGTAGGCCTAGTGATGGTGGCATGCATTGCTAAGATTCTGAGCTCCAGAATGCTGGGACCATATAGGAGGCTGAAGTTTGATTCCCAGTTCAATACAGAGGCAGGACTGGTGTTGTGAACTTGCAGTCACAGCTACTCAGAAGGCTGAGGCAGGTGGATTGCCACACAGTGAGACCCTACCTATGTAGATATATGCATATATGTGTGTGTATGTATGTGTGTGTGTATTCATATGCATGTGTGTGCACTTAAGAAGTTTAACAATATATTTATTTACAAATATTATTAATAACTGTCCCCTTTTCTGTGTTATCTGTATTTTCTTGTAGATTGGCTCATGAGTATTACTTTCTCATATAAAATATACAACTAACTATAAGAATTCTGTTATCTCTGTCAGTTACAATCAACTCTTAATCCTTAAAGACTGGTAAAGTGGAATCATCTTCACATGGTGGGACTACTGGAACCACTAAAGATAACATGAGATTTGGGGGCAAGAACTAATTAAACTCTACACTTTTGTCTGCATAATACTTTGTTTCAGTTTCAAAAGCAGGTGGGCTCCTTCTATAGTCGATAAGAAAATTTGGATTGAATATTGTGCTAATTAATCTCAATATTATACATAGTTGGGTCAGCAGGTGGCATGGTGTTTAAGGTGGTGGACTTCCACATGGCTGACCATAGTTTGAGTCCTGGACCCAACAGCTTGAAAATCACTCTGGGTGTGTGTACATTAGTGCCCAAAATCCCAGGAGGAGAATGGAGAAGAGACTGTGATGTGGTCATTCTCCCTAGAGAGTGATTTCTCACTTTTCCTCTCTCTGTCTCTCTCTCTCTGATAAGCGCACATGCCCTACTGCAAAAATCTAAAAGAAATATTTATTTATATATATATATATATTTATATATATATATTTATATATATATTTATATATATATATATACACACACACACATATATATATGTGTGTGTGTGTATATGTGTGCGCGTGCGTGTGTGTGTGTGTATATATATATAAATAATATATATGTAAATAATATATATATAAATAATATATATGTATATATATATATATATATACACACACACACACACACACACACACACTTGCTCGCATTTTTTATTCTAGTGGTTTATTGTATTTGGCCCTAATCTTTCAAGTATCTTATTTTTGAGAATGGCTGAAATCTTATATGAATCTATAGCTATTAATATTTTTCAGTTTTTAAAGTTTAATTGGTCCTCTAAGGATTTTTTTTTTTTAGTAATAAATTCTCACTCACTTTCAGAAGCCAAATATGCTAATATCATTTAGTTTTCAATCTAGACTTGCATTTAAGTGTAATGCAGAGAGAAAAGTCAAGGCTCTCTGGAATAAATATTGATTACTTGAAGATGCTAAAATAAAGTTCTAAGAGGAATTATAAAAAATATCCAGTCAATGATTTTTGACAAAGGGCACAAGGTAAACCAAGGGAGAAAAGAAAGTCTTTTCAGCAAATAGTGCTGGAAAAACTGAATATTCACCTGCAGAAAGATAAAACTGGACCCCTGTTTCTCACCATTAACTAAAATCAACTCAAAATGGATCAAAGATCTAAATGCAAAACCTCAAACTATGAAACTACTTTAAATAACACAGGGAAACACTTGAAGACATTGGGTTAGGAAAAAAATAATAAAACCATTAAAGCATATGCAATAATTCTAAAAGTGTGGGATTACATTAAGCTAAAAACTTCTACACAGCACAAGAAATAACACAGTGAAGAGAAAACCCACAGAATGGGAGAAAATGCAAAGCATGCTTCACATAAGGGATTGATAATTAGAATATATAGGGAACTTAAGCAACTCATCAGCAGCAAAACTAATAAATCAGTTTAAAAAAGGGACAAATAAGCTAAACAGACAACTCTTAAAGAAAGACATACAAATGGTCAAAAAACATATGAAAAAATGTTCAGTTTCTCTTATCCAAGGGAAATGTAAAGCAAAACACAATGAGTGTTTTGTCACCCACTTCTGTCATAACGATTATAATAATTAAAAACAAACAAACAAAAAACCATGAATGACAAATGCTGCTGATGCTTTAGTAAAAAGGCAACTCTCCTGCACTGCTGATGGAATGTAAATTAGTATAGTTACTGTGGAAAACAGTATGAAGTTACCTCAAAAATTACCAAATAGAGTTATCATATGACCCAGTAATTTTTACTCCTTGGTATTTATCCAAAGGACAGAAAAACTCTCAGTTTGAAAGATAAATATGGTATGTCCCCATTAATATATAGTGTATGTCTGCACTCTATGGCAGAAATTGAAGTATTTGAAGACTAACAACAGGGAGAACAAGTATGATACTAGAGATTATACGGGAGACGTTGGATAATGGAGGGTTCAGCAAAAAAGAATTCAACAGACACAAGAATAAAAGATTCTTCATTGAAAATGATGTATATAGTAACATCTTAATTTGTTTATCATGAACTGCATGCATGCTTTGAAAAACCAATAGTATGCAATAAAGATGTAAAACAATGAAAATGTAAAAGAAAATTTAAAAGAAAATAAACATGCAAGAAACAGGCCAGTTTCTCTGATTAAGGGAAAAAGAGGATGAATGTTGTTAACAACACCTATCACAGTGGAGGTGTCTCACTTTACCAGAATAAAAGTCAAGTACTCCTCCTCAACTTGGGTCTCTGTGCTCACTACCCAAAACTACCATTGATCTTTTGCTACCCATTTTTCTTTTTCCTGGATTACTTAAATAGATCTCATGGATGGGTTTTATAATATAGCTCCAATTTCTGTGCCACACAATGTCTTGGATGTCATTGAAATTCAATACAATTTTGATATTTAGATTTATGAAAATGAAATAGCTTGTATCTTCTGCAACTTATGTTGATAGCCTAGAAAAAATAAAATTGATGACTTGAGAATTTTAAAAGAATAGGAGATGTTGAATTTCTAAAATGAATTTTACATATTTTATATAGAAATACTAAAAGCGTAAATGAAAAGTAAAACTTATTTGCACTACAAACAACATAAGCAAACAAAACATTCTGAGAGTAAGGTAATTTTGTTCTTCAACCCTGCTGTTGACTACAGAAATCAAACTATGACACTTTCCTTTTTACCATAGATATTAACAATTTTGTAAAAATAAAATAGATTAATAATATAACAAGTATGAACTGAATGTTTTATTTTATTATTCTGCAAGCTAGGCAACAGTGCTGCCTTATTTTAGAATCAAGCTTAACCTTATTTTGTATTATGTACTTTCTGTTGTTCCAAAACAAGATAAATTTATTTTCTGCAAACCACTGAACAGTCTCCACTAAAACAAGATTGATTCTGAATCTGTGTAAAGTGATCCTTCCTTTTATTTTTATTTTTTGTCACTGTTAATGAAACCATAGTATATTGGTAAAATTCAATTTAAGATATTTTTTCCACCTGGAGTGTTACAGATATTTAAAAACCTCAGTCATTTCTGCAACATGAGAGAAAAATCTTTTTCTGCAATATTATTTATAAATAATATTCTAAGAGGAATTCAAAAGGAAAGAATTACTCCATTGTCACATAAATCTTCCATGAGAAAATAGACAGTAATGACTCTTCTTGAGGCATTTTTTTTTTGCTTGCAATCTAAAGTAGAACATGGTATTAGGATAATTTCAACACTGTTTGCTAAAAATTGGCATTTTCTGAATAACTGAAATGAAAAGTTTAAGCTTTACTTGTCACATATACATGATGAAAAGTCATGAAAAGGGAAACATCCTTAGAAACTGAAGTTCAAAATAAAATCTCATGAAATAGACGCTGTGTCTATCCAGAGTAATCTTTTAGGGAATCAGCAGTTAGCGTAATGGCTATGTCGCTGGACTCCCACGTAGTCGACCGCGGTTCGCGTCTCGGACCCGGTGGCTTACAACTCACGCCGGGCGCGTGTGCGTGCGTGCCCAAGATCCCGAGAGGAGAATGGAGGAGAAGGGATTGCGGCGTGACCATCCCCCCTGGGGGGTGATTTCTCGCTTTCTGTCTCTATGTCTCTCTCTGTCTGTCTGGCGAGCGCACGCGCCCTATAGCGAAAAAAAAAAAAAAAACCTCTCCCAGAGTAATCTTTTAATCTTAGTAATAAAGATTAAAATTGCAATAAAACAATACCATACTGTACTGTCATCAGCATCCATTAAAGCTTTCAACAATTTATTAATCACCTAATCTATGCTAAGAAAAAATGACAGGTTCTATTTAATTCTAAAATTATGCCCACTTCTACAAGTTATTATGAAATTGTCCTTTATATACTCTAGGAATTTCCTCCTTCCCTTATTTGCAGGCTATTTGGATGGTACCTTTAAAAAATTGCTTAATATTTTAAAATGTGTACTATTTTTGATGATTCTTTTGGATACAGTGTATTTGTTAGATGATTCATTTGTACTTAAAATTTTAAAAAGGTGATGCAGGGTAATACATAGTATAGATGTGGAATCAGTGCAAGTATTATATTGGGCTTCAGTATTATACCTAGAATACTTACATGTAATTAGAAAAGGTAAACAAATATAAAGGATAAGTGCATTACTTTCTTATATTAAAAGCGGTAGGATGTTCCAGGATTAGCTATATGGGTGGATTAGTTTTCTCTTAATGATCAAAGCACTTTTTCTTATATAATCTTTTATTTATTTAATTTTATTTATTCATTCATTTATTTTAATTTGATCAGAGACATACACAGAAAGAGAGAGAGAAAGTTAGAAACCAAGCCACCAGATTCAGGAGTTGAACTGTGGTCAGCCATGTGGGAGTGTCCAGTGCCTTAACCACTATGCCACCTGCTGGTTCCCATCAAAGTACTTTTATCTTCCTCTTTAGCATCATTAACTCAGCTTTACCACTCCAGTCATCATGTCTATGTTGCATAAATATGCCACAATGTAGGAAGTGAAATATTTCTTTGTGCTTATTTTTCTCAGAAGTTCTGTAGTTTTCCTCTCAGTTCCCACTGGCCTGAATTAGGTTATATGCTTATAATTTTGCTGTAGACTAAACTATAGATACAATTTATATGCTACAGCCTTAACTCCACATGTGACTGCAATTGGAGGTAGAGGATAAATGAAGTAAAAAGATAGGAACCTTATCCAATAGGATTGGTGGCCCTATAAGAAGAGAAAGAGAGATCATTCTTTCTTTGTGAGTACACACCAAGTAAGGAATGACAATGTGAGGACACAGATAGCATTGATGAAGAAGTGAGCCCTCACCAGATATTAATGACTGTTTTGATCTTAGACTTTCCAATCTCCAGAAGTATGAGAAAATAAATTTCTGCTAGTCATTGGCAGGGCAATGAATGACATTAACATGTGAATATTCTAGCTATTTGAAATTCTAAAACTGCAGAGCAGTATCACTTTAAAGGAAGCTGCTTGTGTTAAATAATAGAGAAAATTTATATTGGATTACATGGTGCCAGGCATATTTGCTGATTAACACCTGAAAACAACTGGCTTTATATTCTACTCTCCCTTCCTCCATTTTATGCCCTTTAAATGAATAAACTTGGAACCAGCTGAGGCTGTGGCTATCTCCCTCAAAGGAGTTAAATCCACCTAATCCCACATGTTGTCTCTCTAAATGGAGAACAGTGAATGGGAAGGATTTAGAAGGATGTTTTGTGGAAATCTGATTGGCCTAAGGAAGTTCAAGACTAAGTGAATAGTAATTAACAACATGAAATGCCTTTCACATTTGAAATGTTGACTGAAACGGGAGTATGCCAGTACTGGCACATAAATTGAATATACACCACAGGCATATTAGCAGATTAACATTATATGCTTGAGATGCTGGAAAAGCCTTCTTGGTCAGGTTCAAGGGACAAAGCTATATCAAGATTTTTATTTCTGGCTGTCAAACCATTTCGCAGCTAGACTAACCAGGACACAGAACAAATTTTGTTGTAACAATTAGCCTTTGAAAATGCTAATGCCTCTTACAGAGCAGCTATTTCCCCATTAAAAAAGGGGGGGGGGGACAGAGGAACATTGAAAAAATGTTTTAAACAATTTTTGCTTGTCTATAAACCACATATTAATAAGCTGCTGATATGTTCTAAAGCTAAAATTTTCTAAGAATTTAAATATTCTGGTACATTTGTAAAGTCCTACATACTATGTTACAACCTTAATGGCCTTTCCAGAGGCATCAAATTCCTCAGGCTATAAACATAAATGAATAAATAATAATACATTAGTAATAAATAGTAACAAATAATGCATAATAAACAATAACAAATAAAGCTAATTATACTAATGTAATATCATTAGTAACAAGCTAGATCTTTAAATACTATACATAATAAAAACAACTAATTGTCTGTTTGTCTAAATACTTTTTTCTGTTTTCAGTTTTGTCATTCACAATTTCAAGACTGCTTCCCATAGAACTACGTTTCTACATGTGTCTAAAAGTCACCATGTTTGCTCGGATTGGCTGCTCTCTACAGTTATGGCAGCTTGAACACGCTTTCTTCATTTCTTTTTATGTATCTTTCTTTCATGGTATCAAGTTGATGGTGACCTCATAAAGTGAGTTTGGGAGTATTTCTAATTTCTGAAAGGGTTTTTGTACCTATTCTATAATTTTTCCTTACATGGTTAACAGAATTACCCTCTTATAAAATAAGTAGCTCTCTACTTGGCCCCAAAGCTTAAGACACAGTAATGGTCTCTCCAGTCTCATGGCACATAGTGAATTTTAAACTCTCTGTATTTTACACATATGCTCTTCCCATAACAAATATTAGCTATCTTTACTCACCTGAAGAGTTTATACTAATGCTTCAAATCCCAGCAAATTGTGAAGTCCTTGGTAAAGCCTTAGCTAATCCTCCGAGAGTGGGTGAGATAATCACTACCCTTATCTGTAATCCACACAACATTCTTTATGCTCATTAATTATCCTCAGAGGTTAACATTAGAATGTATCTAGTTACATGACTCCATCAGACTGCAAATATTTTGATGACAAAAAGAATGTTTCACTTTTATTGTCCCCAACAAGCAGAATTAATTAGTTAACTATAGAATTTGATGTACATGCATGTTTTGTAATTTAATCACACACATTTCCTGAACCGATCTTTGTTCTTGTTATTAAGATGGGCATAAAAGAAAAAAAATAACATAAAAGAAGAATGAAAAGATTTAGACCTAGAATCTCTGAGTGTCTGTTGATTATACACTCTTGGACTCCAGTCTCTTCATATTTAAAATAAAATCATTCAAAAAAATTTTACCACACAAGATCTTTTTAAACAAACCTGAAACTATGACTAAAAATGTCTTAAACTTTGATTTTTAGCACATGGCCCTCTGATTTTAAGGAGTTCCTAAATTAATATTAAATTTAATTTGGGTTATAATAATCCACAGATACCCAGGAAAATCTAATAATAGCCATTACATAAAAATAACACAAGACATTGTGAGATGTGTCCAAAGAATTGAACCATTATTTTTTTTTTTTCTAACAGAGAAGACCAAAATAACAGCTATGATTAGAAGGCAATAGGGGAGTCAACATAGATACTACTAGAGGAATACATAAGATGTAAATATATGGTGTGAAAACTAATGTATTTGTGAGGCTCCAGGTACTGCAACACAATGTAAATTTCAAGGTACCCAATAAACAGTTTTAAAAGGTATCTGATGACTTGATTCATGTGCAATTATGGGAAGAAAAAGACAGCTCCAGGTGCAAAATGATAACAGTTCCCTCTTCATAATGTAATAGTTGACAAATGTCATCGTGCAACCTGAAAGATGGTCAAAGAAAGCTTGGACAAGAATGTGGAGAGCAGAGAAGGCGATGACGACAAAAATGGAGACCTGGAATGGATCCGAGTATGTTCCCTGGTTCCTAATTCTTGACATTAACAGAAAAGAGTCTTTTCTCTACCTGTACTTTTATTTAAAGGTGCTTATGACACTTGGTTATGTTGATTTTACAGAGTACAAATCAATGATTCTTTTTAATCTTAGGAGTGCTCCTGACAATTCTGAATAGTATTGAATTTTAAAAATAATTTAGCCAAAAATTTGCAAGTGTTCTGCCAACTAAAATTGCCTTTATTCAATTGCGCCAGTGTTAAGGTGAGTAAACCTCACTTTTATACCACCAAATATAATAAAAATAAAATAGGAATGAGTGAGGCATCAAAATTAGAAAGTGAGTAATATTTTTATAGGTGGTTTTGATGAAAATTAAGACTCCCCTAACTGTCTGCCTCCAGCAACTTATCCATAAACAACATCCTTCTAAATCCTTCCAGTTCACTGTTCTCCATTTACAGAGACAACATTTAACTTTAAAATTGTCTTTCCATTTTTATACTACTGAAATTATATTCCAATCCTATCTGTACATCTTTTCTTTGTTTTATTTATTTGTTTTTTTTGGAGAGATTTTTGCTATAGGGTGTATCGCTCACCAGACAGACAGAGAGAGACATAGAGACAGAAAGCGAGAAATCACCCCCCAGGGGGGATGGTCACGCCGCAATCCCTTCTCCTCCATTCTCCTCTCGGAATCTTGGGCACGCACACACACACACCTGGCGTAAGTTTTAAGCCACCGGGTCCAGGACACAAACCGCGGTCGACTACGTGGGAGTCCAGCAACACAGCCATTACGCTAACTGCTGGTTCCCAGTAATGTTCCTTTCTGCAAAAGCATTAAATTTGGTAATCGTTTACCCAGAGACCATAATGCAATAAATAAATATATATTTTAAAGAGACTACAATGTCCAGAAGAAACATAGCAAATAGAACCTTACTTATATATAATTCTGAGCATTTATCATGAAATCATGTATTTATCTTCTTGATTCAGTTCAATGAAATTGAATTTAACAAACTTTGCTTCTGAAAGAGCCAAGGATATTGGATAGAGTTCTTCATATATATGTGTGTGTATGTGTGTATATACATATACACACATACACACACATATACATATATTTTTTTAAGAGAGATTTTTTGCTATAGGGTGCATGAGCTCACTGAAGAGACAGAGACAGAAAAGTACAGCAGCATAACCATTATGCCATGTGCTGGTCCCAGTTCCTTTTTTTATATTAGGACAAGACTGATTGGTCTAGCCTCTTTCTGCACAGATTTATTTGGAAAGAATCACTTTGCTCTGGAAACTGAGAATCTTTAAGAATAAAATACTAGTAAGAATTGTCCAGAATCTCAGAAAGTCTAAGAATACTCACTGGTTTCTCAATCTTAGACTCAAACGACTTGCTTTCTCCTTCTTTAAATTAATTCACTTTTATGGAAGGAAAACAATTTTTGATTTATAAGACTTTCATGAATAGGCATTGTATGTTTGAATTCAAGGTAGAAATACTGGTATCGAGCATTCACTATTAGAAAGGTCCTCTAGTAAACCTGTTTTTATATGTATTAGGTTGTTGGGAATGTCATGACACATTTTTGCACAGAAAAACACAGCATGACTTTTCATGTATTGGCATTCCCCACTCATCTCCAGAATCATTTCCACACCCTTTACTGTCTACACGTGTTGGCTTTAAATTGCTACTAGTTATTATGCTTGTTCTTAAACATGACCTTTGCTCACACTATTGTACTAAAACTAGAGTTCTTTCTCTCCTTCCTCTCATCATTTCTCATAGACTAATACATGCTTTGACATTCTTCATGTCTCAGTTGAAGCATCATTCTTTCAAAAAACGTTACATGTGCCATTAAATACATACCCCAAAACTCAGGGCCTCTACTCTTTAGCTTTTATCACATTATTCATTTATTTTAAAATTAGTCTTCCCTATGTCTGATTCCAAGTTGAAGTCCTTAATAGATGCTAACATTCCGTCTACCTAAGATTTTTCAAGGACAATTCATAGATAAAAGGATATTCATGTAGACAATTAATAAAGCAACAATAGCCAAGAAAAATAATAAATGGGTAAAATGTCCACATAGCTTATATATTTGAATAATTTAGACAAATAACTATAGAGTATATTCCCTACACTGAACTTCAATCTTTTTTTCCCTGGAATATTGAACTCTAGTAAACCAAATAAGATTAATACAATACTAGAGAAACTATAGGTGTTCATTAAATATGCAATACTTGACTAATCTATCCAACCTACTCTTTCCCATCCTATTTTTAATAATAAATCCCTGAGAAAATAAAACAATACAACTATTTACTTGCAAATAAAGCCCTTATTATCCTAATCCAATGATTGAAACTGTTTGAATTTTTTTTATGCTTGACTTTTTATATAATCACTGTATATCATTACAACTTGCAAAATGAATTTTCCCAACATGAATACACTGTATATTCATCAAGTTAAAGATAGTATCCCACAGGGTATCAACAAATAATTTTCCATTTCTCTGTTTCTTAAATGTTCTGCTTCTTTATTTTTTCCCTTGAATTCCTTCCTCTCACCCTCGCCCATTAAACTTTAGCTATTAAATTGGTATAGCTATTTCTCCTCAGCCTCTTAGGCACTGTTGTCAACAGTTTCAGGAAAAGTCTAAAATGGAGGTAGTGACTTTATTGTCTTTCCCCCAGATGGTAGCTTGCAATAGCTGTTTATTGCTGGGAAATATACACACAGATTACAAGACTGTCTGTATTATTGGAAGGACTAGGTAGGATGTAAATCTTCTCAAGTATTAATAACCCCATTGAAAAGAAAATATGTCACCATTTTATCTGATGGCATTTTGCTGTCTTTGGCTTCAATCACATATAGGCTTTATTCTTGGGTTGAGTAAATACTCTCCCTTATTGGTGTTCCATTTGGGGTGTTTAACTCATATGAGAATCTGTTTTGCTACAAGAAATTTTCACTGCTGCTCTAATAAGAGGATATAATGTATTTATTTATTACAAACAATAAACACAGCTGTAAAATGGACCATAAAAATAGATGACATGAAAATTTCTGTAACTAATGTGTCAACTCTAACTGAGAAATAAATGATCCATCTGCTTTGGCTCCATTGACTCCACTATTTAGGTATTTAAAGTGAAGTCAGCATTATGTATACTAATTGTTCACCAACAAAAATGCCACATTCATATTGATGGGTTCTGTAATATAATTTTTCCAATTCTTAACAGACCGTTTCTTTTTCTAATAAACTCAAATCTAAGGAGCATATGACCACCTTATCTCATTAATATTGTTTTCCCTTTAACTTATTACGTTTTATCTGTGCTTGTAACCTAGAGACTTGTGTGTAATGAGTATATGAATAATATAATCAATTAATGCAGTTATGATTTCAAAGGAGAGAAAAACTGTACTGTACTGGTCAGTACTATGGTAAAACACCCTAAAAATTGTGTCTGTGGATGGTTTCTCACAAACATTATAGAGATTCCTCAGAAAATTAAAAATATAATAAATCATACAATCCACCAATCCCACTTCTGGGTAGATATCTGAACAAAATCAAAATAGGATCTTGAAGCATTTATTCCTAATAGCTAAAGTGGAAGTGATCTGAATGTCTGTGGATGGCGAAAGTAATAAAGAAAATCTAATTCATAAGCACAAGTGAATATTAATATGTTTTTAAAAAGATAAAAAGAAGTTCTGGCAAGATATGGAATCAACCCATATGTCCATCAACAGAAAAATGGATTTAAAAAAAAAAAAAAAAAGATGTTATGCTGGTTCCATGCCCTAGTGGTTAAGGCAATCAGATCTCACACAGCCAATGAGTCTTGGACTTAGCAGCTTGAGAAACACACTAGGCATGTGTGAGTGTCTAAAATCCCAACAGAATGGAGAAATGTGACCATGACCCATGGAGAGGTGCCTTTTCCTTCCCCCTCTCTTTGTCTCTTTGTGTCTGGTGAGAGCCCTCTGGCAAAACTGCAGGAAGAAAAAAGAAGAAAAGAAAATGAATTACACACACACACACACACACACACACACACACACACATTGGAAAACTAATCAGCTCTCATAAAATAAAACCCTATCCAACATGGATGGCCATAAAGGATATCATGTTAAATGAAATAACCCTTGCTTAGGAAGAGGAAACTCATGGGACCAGCAGATTGTATAGTGGTTATGTCACTGGACTTCTACATGCCTGACCATGGTTTCAGTCCCTCACCCGGTGGCTTCAAAGTCATGCTGAGTATATATTCATGTATGCCTAGGATCCTTGGAAGAGAATGGGGAAGGGATTGTTGTATGGCTATCCCCCCAGGGGATGATTTCTCACTTTCTATTTCTCTGTCTCTCTTGCAAATATACATGCCCTATAGCAAAAATTTCTCTTTAAAAGAAAAAAAAACAGTAAAAATCATATGTCCTCAGTTATATGTGCAAACTGTAAAAGTTGACCTCATAGAGGTAGAGAGTAATGTAGAGATTATTAGAAACCAGGAAGAAGAGGGATAGGACAGGAGTGGGTATAGGGAACTGCTGGTGAATAAATAAAAAATTATAGTGAGATAAATAAAATAATTTTTAGTGTGCTATAATGTAGAAGAGTAAGTATAATTAACAATTTATTGTATATTTCAGAATATCTAAAATAAAGGATACTAAATATTCCCAATGTAAAGTAATAATAACTGTTTGAGGTAATAGATATGCTAATTTCCCTGACTTGATCATTGAATACTGTACTCATATAGTGAAGTCATACTGTATCCCAAAAATATGTACAATTATTATGTCAATTTTAAACAATAGTTAAGATGATAAATTTTGCTGCATCACTGTAATTAAATTATCTTAAATTTTTCGTTGAAAAGAAAAAAATATTAACCACATATTACTGTTTTTTTGAAAGAAATTATTTTGAAAAACTTCTGTTTGTTAATTAAAGATATGTTCCTCCTTCATTACTTAAAAAGTAAGAATTCTAAATCTACATCACTGCCATTTTTTGAAACCGGGCATTCCAGTAATTCAGAGACAAACCTAAGATAATATATTCATAACATAAATGAAGGGGGTGCATCATACTTTTTTTTTTTTTTCTCCAACATTCCTCTTTCTTTCCATCTATTTCTGGAGATGCTTCTCTCTCCTGCATATGTATTACTGAAATCACTTGATTAGGTAATTAATCTTTATGCTGAGTGTCTCTCTACCATGTTCCTGGTAGTGCTGAGACTAGAAAGAGAATGACCTGTCAATACACTCTTAACAGGCTTGGCAGGTCAGTTCTAAAATCTTTCCAGATACTAAAAGCCCCTTGAGAATAGAAGCTATATTTGTAATCTTGCACTATTTGCCACAAAGTCATCAAAAGAGCCTACTGGTCAGGCCACGTGGTAAACCATGAATGGACTCTTGCCCTGGTGGCTTGAAAAACACACGGGGGGGGGGGGGAGGTGAGACCAGCAGTTAGTGTAATGGCTATGTCGCTGGACTCCCATGTAGTCTACTGCAGTTCGAGTCCCAGACCCGGTGGCTTAAACTCACGCCGGGCACGTGTGCGTGTGTGCCCAAGATCCCGAGAGGAGAATGGAGGAGAAGGGATTGCAGCATGGCCATCCCCCCTGGGGGGTTACTTCTCGCTTTCTGTCTGTCTGTCTGGTGAGCGCACACGCCCTATAGCAAAAACCTCTCCAAAATAAAAAGACACACCGGGCACATGTGCATTCATCTATAATCTCTACAGAGTAGAAAAATAGAAAAGGGATTTTAGCATGACCATGCCCCATTCAGGGTTATTTTTATCCTCTCCCTCTGAGTATCTGTCTGTATCTGGTGAGTACACACACCCTCTGGCAATTAAAAAAAAAATCTATGGGATGACTAGTCACATGACCATGTTCTACACTGGTTTAGGTCAAACAAAAACTGTCCATTTCAGATGAAGGCCTTTTTTCTCCAGGAATGAATTGCTCTCTTGAAGCAAGCCATGACTCTGTGAGGATAATTTTGGTGTTAAAGACAGAAACCTTACTGAAATAGGCTTAAATGATGAACACATTTGTTGTCTTGCATAAGAAGATCTGCAAGAGCAGGAAATTTCTGGGTCAGTAAGTAAACAGTTTACTGTCATCATCATGGCCTAGGCTCCTCCTGACTTTCTTCTCTCAGTGTGCTCACCCCGCTCATAGCCAGATAATGTCTGTTGGCATTCCATCTAGCCTATCCTGATAAGAAACAGTATGCCAAAGAACTAAGGCTGTACCTTTTCACGGGTCTCTTATATTTTTTTTTTCAAAGAATTATTTAACTTTCTTTGTTTTTAATTTGACCAGAAAGGCACAGAGTAAGAAAACGAGTGAGAGGATAAGAAAGCAAGCTACCAGGTCCAGGATTCCAAACATGGTTGACCATATGGGAGTCCAGAGCCCCTAACCACCACACCACCTACCAACCATGGGTCTCTTTTTAAGGTAAAACAACACAAAACCTCTCTTTTCTCCAGATTCCTACTGGCAGACCTCTCTTTACACTTCATTGATATTCATGTCAAGGCATTTACTATAAATGCAAACTTGATCCCCTTATTTGGTAGGCAACCAATACCATTTCTTGTTCTCTGCTACTGACCAATTGTATAGCTTCTTTTTTTTCTTTTCTTTTTTTTTTTTTTTTTTTGAGAGATTTTTGCTATAGGGAGTATACACCCACTGAAAAGACAGAGACAGATAGACATAAAATGAGAAATTACCCTCTAGGGAAGATGGTCATGCTTCAATCCCTTCTCCTCTAGGTATTTTGGGCTTGCACACACAAGCACATGTGCCTGGCATGAGTTTCAAGTCACCAGGTCCAGGACTTGAATAGTGGTAGACTACGTAGAAGTCCAGCACCTTAACCACTATGCCACCTGATTGCCCCCAGTTGTATACCTTGGGATAAATGCCTATTCTCTTTGAGATTCAACCTTTTTGTTTTTTGAGCCATAATACCTATTATTTTTCCATAGATCTTTTGCTATAAGTTGTGTGTACTATCCAGAGAGACAGAGACAGAAAGCAAAAAATTGCTCCCTCTCCTCCCAAGAGGCTGGCCAGGCCACAATCCCTTCTCCATTCTCCTCTTGGGATCTTGGACACACACAAATGTGCCCAGCATGAGTTTTAAGTCACCGGGTCTAGGACTTAAACCAGGGTCAACTACGTGGGAGTCCAGTGATACAAACATTACACCATCTGCTGGTTCCAATCGTACATATTCTTAACTATACTTATGCTTGGAAAATATAATTCAACCAGTATATTCCATGCTTTTGATGAGTATAGGGATTCTGTACTAGACTGCAAGAGGTTCAAATAATACCAAGGCACAGTTGTTACTCTTAAGGATCTTAAATGATTAGAAGGAGAAAAAAACATTTTCTCATGCCATTGGACTCTATCTGAGAACTCTTAGACCAAGAGCTGCTAATAAGAAGATTAACATCGGAGGACTCTGAAACTCTAAACTAGAATCAGGAGATAGATGGAGGCAAACTGGGTTCTGAGAATGTATTTTTAACCTTACAACAATCCTTCCTAATGTTTTCAAGTTCTGTACTTTCTTTAATGTGGACTAGCAATGTGTCTTTTTTTTTTAAGGGTCAAAATCATATAATGAACAAATACATAAATCGGGGAACCCCTAAGTATTTCAGGAACAGCCAGGGAAAATAACTGAGAATTCTCTAGAAAGTAAAGAAGAAAATTACTCTGCAATATAAGGTTTTAGTCACCAACCACCACAGTCAGTGGTTGACATTTTCCTCCAGAGTCAGCCTGCATCATAGAGTCCTATGAAAATCAATCTAAAGGAATGAGAAGTGGTGCCGAGCTGATGAAATGTCATTTTTTCTCACTGCTTGATGTTCTTTACCCTCCTCAAGTTGTTTTTCCTACTGCACCCTCACATAGGTTAACTGACACAGATAGCTTTCAATAAATGTAGCATGACCTGCACACACAGATCAGATCATATCAGAGAGGTGGCTCTCGACCTGGCTGAGATTGTGATGACAATGATGACAATGTCAACAATGGTGATATCTAGCACTTGGTTAATATTTTCCATATTCCAAACACCGCTCTAAGGATATTGCATACATAATTTCTTTATACCATTATTCCTACTCTTTTGGAGGCTGCTGAATTTCTAAACTTAACTTACTTGTTTACGTTTTTCTATGATTTTGCAAAAGCATACAAAATCGGTCTGACTCCTATCTGTGGTCTTTTGTCTTTTATGCTATAATAACTCTATACCTTGTCTTAAGAGTTAATGAATTGATAGTATGCTATACCCATGGTATGTACCTAATAAGTAAATGATGACCACAGCGATAGAAAACTGCCCACCTTTCTCTTACTGGCAGGGAGATTAACATGTGCTTACTTGGAGGGAGGCTGAGGAGCTTGGCTGGTTACCTAGCTCAGCCTCGATTAGGGTTTCTCAACCTCAGCACTATTGATATTTGGGGCCAGATAATTTTTGTTCTGGAGGACTGTCCTGACCCTAGTAAAATATCTAGAAGTGGATAAGCAGGTGGCATGATAGTTATAACAAGTGCTAGATTCCCACATGGCTGACCATAGTTCGAGTTCCAGAGCTGGCGGCTTGAAAATCATGCCAGGTGCATGTGAGTATGTGCTCAAGATCCCAGGAGAAGAATGGAAGAGAAGGACTAAGGCATGGCCATCCCTCACAAGGGGTGATTTCTCACTTTTTCTCTCACCATTTCTCTCTAGCAAGCACACGTGCCTTATGGCAAAACCTAAGAAAACAGTTTAGCAGTATCCCTGTTTTCCATTACTCTGTAAATGCCAGTAATACCTCCTTCTAGGTATGACACCTAAACATCCTCAGACATCCTGAGATACAAAATCCACATCTAATTGAGAACTACTTTGTCTACACAAAAAGAATTGACTTGTCCTTGTTGTTGTGCTGCTATAATAGAATCCATGAAACTGAGTAATTTAGAATGAGCAACCATTTACTGGCTCACAATTCTAGAGGTTGGAATGTCTACAGTTAAGGCATTAGCAGGTGTCTGGGGCGGTCACTGTTTTCTTCAAAGACGGCACCTCACAAGCTAAATTCTTCAGAGGGGAGGGAAAGTGGGAAAGTCATGACATATTGTTCTATTTTTTTCTATGCAAAAATGCATCATGACTTTTCTGACGACCCAATTTTAAGGCACAGAAACTGAACGTTGCTGCGATTAGAATGATCAAATAACTCATGGCCTTGAAATATTTCATACTTCTATTGATTAAAAGAGAAAGTCAAAGGCCAGACACAGTAAACTTCTCTGGGTAGTGAACTAAGTCAAAGAGCTAGTCATTCTAGATTGAGCTGTGAATTAAATCCTGCTTCTGAAGGGACATTTAGATCTGAGACATACGTAAGAGTTAGCAGGTGAGGTTAGCAAAAGAGGCTTGGAAGACCACTGGCCAGGCCATCAGTTCCCATCATCCCATTATTCTGGGTAGCTGTGTGCTGCGGAGAACGCCAGGACAACTTCAGGGAGGGAAATAAACTAGCATATGCTGAAGCCAAGCTAAATCTAGCCATGTTTTTTTTTACTTTGGTTCATTTAGTATAATATACTGGCAAACTAGAGAACATACAATATGCCTGTGAGGTGGTTGTTATCATTTCCATTTTAGCAAGTATAGGCTTGAGATATAGAGAAGTTAATAGCTTCCTCCAAACTGCCAAACTAGTAAGTGGAAGAATAGAGATTAGAACTCTCCAGTGTCTGAATCTAGGCCTATTAAATCAAGCCCTCTCACAATATACAAAAAAGGGAGATGAGACCAGGTACTCCAATAACTAGCCACTGAATTCTTTCCATAAGGAGGTAAGAAAAGTGGGTAGCTATTATTATTTTAAAAATATATACAGAAACATTTTATTTTCTTTTATAGAGCATGCCTCAGTTTGCATTGAGCCAAGATTACTTCTTCTCTAAAGGAAACAGAAAAATCACTTTATATCAATCTCTAGCTCTCAAGTCTCAGAAATAGCATAAAGAGAAAAAGTAAATATAAATAGGTGCACACATTCTCACAGCAGTTGTTAAACCACAATCAAACCACATGGGTATGAACACTCAGAATAAACACCAAAAAGGGGAGTCTGGGAAGATGGCTAAGTAGAGGGGACTAGGTATTTGTCTCTTCACCCAGACAATAACTGCACTTGTGGAATCTACCTGACGTAACAGTTTCAAACTCTGAAGTCTATTGAACACGTGTATCGGGAAGACTTAAACAATAAACTGTGGTTAAATATCAGCTCTTAGCACAGCAACAGCTACCCATTCTCCACCTGCAGCTCCATGGCAGACAGCTGTGCATGTATTCCTAGAGCAACTTCCATACATCTTATAGGAGGTGGGGGAGGAAGGCAATAAAGACCTTGTTTTTTAAATATTGAGGATCGTTGTTCTAATCTCTGCTTGCTGTATCAGACCATGGAGGTGTACACACAGAAGTGGGCAGCTATTAATTCACCAATTGCCTAGTAATTCCTGGTAATTGAGCTTTATCAATATTTTGCCTGGGTTAAGCAGAGAGAGTTATTATTTGGTAAATTATCAAAATTTAAGAGTTATGGAAATATGAATAAAAACATCTAGGACAAGGAGAAATTTCTAAATTAGAAATGGTTCTGAATTTCCTACTCTTATCTCAGACTCCAACACTCTTCACCTGCAAAAAAAGCAATGAAACTTGGATGGAACTAACATATATGATAAGAAAGTACATGGATATACCACTTCAGAAAAAACAAAACTCCCCACACCCAGCCCCATCACTTCTCCAAAAAGTTCAGCACCATCTTGAGAGCGCCAGTGGATGGAGCCTTGATTATAATCAGCACCAAGCAATCTGGCACCTCCACAGTCTTGTGGAAGTGGAGGAGTGGAGGGCACAATACAGAGGAGGAGAAATCGCTGCGATCAAAGAAAGAGAAAGGGGTGAACCACCCCAACAATTAAAAGCTATGGCTCCTCTCTCAAACCAGAGGCCATAAACCCTGTGCTTACTCACCAGAGTTTTGCTCCCACTAGAACGTAGTGTATGAGAGCCTTCCCCACTTCTCCACACAGAGAGAGACCACAGAATCTAGACACATCACCCTGACTAACTAGCAGGCCTACACTTCCTATCTGTTCAAACTCACATCATAGGGGTGGCTACCTGCCTGATCTGAGATTACACACTGTCTATATGGACAAAGAAAGAGAGAAGGACCTGACAGAGAAGAGGGCACTAGTGATTTCCCTTCCAGGTCAGAGGGGAGAAGATGGTATCACCCCAGACCACTTCCTGATCCTACAAGTCTTCACCTATTATTACTGGTACATTGGCAGTTATATATTCATATGTGTTTTAGAGGAGGCACACATTCAAATCATAATATTTTTATTAAGGTACAGAGACTGAACTTTGCTGTCTGTGAGATTCTATCACATCACTCCTAGAATGAATCTATACAAATCCAATCAGCTTCCATTCATCCCTTGCCTCAGTAGGTCACAGACTTTGACTTGGGCCTCACTGACTCATCTGGCCCTTCAGACCCTTCTGGGCTAATGTCCATGGCCACATTCAGGTCCTGAGGCAACCCAACTCCTAGAATTACAGGCATGTTGTGCATGCTCCACAGGACAATTGGGGACAGCTCATCTTCTTTTTCTCCTGGATTGCCCTGCCAGGGCCACAGTTGAATCTGGAGGACTGCCCTGCTTTGGGGCATTTTAGGCCATCCATGCAGGCCCCACTTGGACCTCAAAATCCAGGCTGATCTCTGATCCCTCTTGTATTCTGCTTTTCCAATCAAGCATTGAAAATCCTGCTTGGATTTGAAAGATGCAAATTATATTGGTCCTATCCTGGACTGCCTTTACCAGGACTGCATTCACATCCTGAGGGACATTCCATTTCTAGGCATTATGGAACCTACTCCATAAATCAGGAAGAAGTGAGCATTCCACCACATGTCTGAAAATTAACACAAGGACACAATAAATATGAAGAAACAAAGACATTGCTCTCGTCCAAAGGAACACACTAACTCTTCATTCACAATGGATAAAATATAGGAAATCACAGAATGTTAAAATGGAATTCCAAATATTGACCCTAACAAAACTTAATGAGATGCAAGAGAAAAGACAACCAATTCCAGATGAGAAAATTATTCCATAACATATGTGAGGAATTTAATGAATAGACATATTTAAAAAGAATCAAACAGTGGGACTAGCAGACAGTGTAGCATTAAGGCACTGGACTCCTACATGGCTGAACACAGTTTGAGTCCTGGACTTGGCAGCTTGAAAATGATCCTGGGTGTGTGTGCGTGAGCCCAAAATTCCAATAGGAGAATGGAGGAAAAGGGAATGTGGCATGGCTATCCCCCCTGGAGGGTGATTTTTCTCTTTCCCTCTGTTTCTCTCTCCAGAAAACAGAATCAAACAGAACTTCTAAAGATGAAGATTACAGTATAGGAAATTAAAGAAAAAAATTCTGTATAAACTTATAATCAACAATAGATCAAACCAGGCAGAAGAAAAAATATCTCCAAGCTAGAAAATACAACCTTTGATTTAGTACAAGCCACCAAAAAGAAAAAAAGAAAAAAAAAAAACATTGAAAATGAAGATGCGCTAGCCCATCAAGCTGTGGTTAAGGCAGCTAGATTCCACATGGCTGATCACGCAGTTTGACTGTCAGGCCTGGAAGTTTGAAAAACACAGTAGGCACATGTATATGTGTTCCTGAAATCCTGAAGAAAGGGAGAAATGAAGGAGCATGGATTGTGGCATAAACATTCCCCATAGGGAGTGGGAAGGTATTTTCTCACATTTTTTTTTCCTCAGCTCCACATGAAGCATTTTTAAATACTGACCATATAATTGGGCATAAAATAAGCTTATACAAATTTAGAACAGTAGAAAATATATTTAGCACCTTTTCTAAACATAATCAAATTAAACTTTAATCAACAACAAAAAGGACTTTCAACACACAAACACATGGTAATTAAACTAGTCTTGAACAAATTTGAAACTACTAAAGAATTAAGAATAAAATGTTAACATTTCTTGAAATAAACAATAATAAAAATGCAACGCTCCAGAATCTTGGAATATAATGAAAGCAGGGCTAAGAGGGAAGTTTACGGCAATTAGCGCTCCCAAGAAAATAAAATTGAAAACTGGCAAAATAACCTAAGTGCATCTTTAGAAAGTGGAAAAGCAAAAGCAAAGGAAAAATGTCCCAAAAGTAATAGAAGAAAAGAAATAAGAGTAGACAGGAAATAAATGAAATAAAAAAATAGAAGAATAGTACAAAAAATTACAAAACAAAGGATTGTTTTATGAAGAGGATAAACAAAATTGACAAACTTTTGCTAGACTAAGAACAATAGAGAATGAACCAGGTAATTAAAATCAGAGATGAATAAAGGAACTATTACAATTGATAGCACAGAAATATGAGAGATCTTTAGGGAAAGCTACAATTATATACCAACAAATTAGAAAATCTAGAAGAGATGGACAAATTCCTAGACATGTACAATATGCCTGGAGTGAGCCAGGAAGAAATAGAAAGACTACATAGACTGATAACAACCAATGAGATTGAATCAGTAATAAATAGTCTTAGAACAACAACAACAAACCCAGGTTCCGATGGTTTCACTGCTGAATTCTGTAAAACCATTAAATAATTAATAGCAATTCTCCTCAAATTATTTCCAAAGTTCAAAATGGAAGGAACACTCTCAAACTCAATTTACAAAGCCACTGTTAACTTCATACCAAAAGCAGACAAGGGATACACAGAAAAAGAAAACTACAGACCAAGCCCCTGAGGAATATAAATGCAAAAATCCTCAACAAAATAATAGCAAATCAAATGTAGCAGTACATTTAAAAGATTATACACTATGACCAAGTAGGCTTTAACCCAGGCACACAAGGATATTTCAACATACCCAAAACAATAAATATAATACATGACATTAATTGAAAGACAGAAGAGAGAATCTGGAAGTATTAATAAATCCAAAAGCATATAGGCAACTGATTTTTGACAAAGACAATTCAATGGAGAAAATAAAATAATTTCAACATTTGTTGCTGGAAACACTGGATATCCATCTGCACAAAAGTGAAACTCAACTACTATTTTCTACCATTTACCAAAATCAACTCAAAATAGATTAAAGGTTTAAATGTAAATCACCAAAATATAAAACTGTTTGTGGAAAACAGAGTGGAAACACTTGAAGACTTGAAGACATTGGAGTAGGCAAACATTTTACAAATGAGAATCCTAAAGCACAGGCAACATCACCAAAATTAGAAAAGCTGAATTCTATCAAGCTAAAGAGCTTCTGCATGGCAAAGGAAATGATAAATACAGAGACAATGCACAGAATGGGAGAACATATTTGCAAGGTATAATATATTTCTAGTAAGGGACTGATAAGTGGAATATATAAGGAAACCAAGCAGCTCATCTGCAAGAAAACTAATAATTCACTTAAGTTAGGCAACAGATAGAGCAGACAAATCTAAAAAATATATATATGAATACCTAAAAAGCATATAAAAATGTTTAAAATGTATTATCATAATGGAAATGCAAATCAAAACCACAATGAAGTATCTCCTAGCCCCAATCATAATGTCTAAGATCAAAAAACAAAGAATAAGTGCTGGCAAGGTTGTAGAGAACAGGGAACCCTTGTGCACTACTGATGGAATGTAAAGTAATGGAGCCACTGTGGAAAATAATATGAAGGCACCTCAAAATTTTACAAGTAGAATTGCCAAATGACCCAGTAATCCCACCCTTTGATATTTACCTAAAGGCTAGGAAATCACTCTGAGAGACATTTGCACATTCATGTTTATTGTGCAACATTCACAATAACTAAGACATGGAATCAACCTAAGTGCCCAACAGCCAATGAACAGATTAAGAAGCTATGGCATATGTACACAATGCAAAACTACTCAGCCATTAAGAACATGAGATCTTGTCATTCAACACAAAGTGGATAAATCTAGAAGATTTAATACTGAGTGAAATAAACAAGACTATGAAAGACAAATAGTGTATTTACGCACTTAACATATACTGAATGGCTACACTCTATGGCAGAAATTGTAGGATTTGAATGCACAGATGTCAAAAGAGTTACTGTACATACCAGTGACTGCATGGCAGGTAAGGGTAGGAGAAGGAAAGGGATCAGGGAAAAACGTTTACCAGGTATGAGAATGCAAATAAACAAGATAAATAAGCTATGGAACAATACACACTAGAGTAAAAAGAGAGTGTTGCCAGATCAGCTGGTGGCATGGTGGTTAAGGAGCTGGGCTCCCAAATAGACAACTGTGGTTCAAGTTCCACACCTGCCAGCCTGCTTTATCACTTTTCCTCCCTCTACTCTCTCTCTCTCTCTCTGTGTCTCTCTTCTGGTGAGCACACATGCCTTATAGCAAATGAAATAATAATAAAATTTTTAAGAAAGAGTGCTACATGCATTCTTTGATAAAGCATCTTCTATCCCACAACATGTATAATAATTAAATAAATATGTAACAAAACTAAATGTAAATGAATTAGAAACAAATGACAAACCTACAAAGCTTTTACTCTGAAAATTAAAATTCAATTTTTATCAATTTACAAGGAAAAGGAACATATTAGAGCTATAAATATATCACAGGATTAATATGTATTTCCTAAGAATGTGCCTGCCCTAAAGGAGCTTGTAATTTAAAAGGATAAATTTCACTGAAAATATGCAACATAAATTGTCATATGTAAATTGGCACTTATGAGAACAATAGCAGGAAGGCAAGTTACAAGAAGGCGTAAAACTAATACCGACTTATAATAGGCAGAGAGAGTATTTATTACAGAAGAGTAAAAAAATTATAAATATTATATGTAATCCCTCAGACATACACATCTAGCATTTCACACTGGTTTCCTCCTTATATTGAGTTATTATTTTTCCTTGATTGATACAAGCTTGGGTTAGAAAACTTGGAAGATAACTACTAGATATTCATTTGAGTAATAAGCAAAGGAATCTATTCAAGTTGTCCTTGCTGTGGCACTGATGAAGACATCATGCCAGTAAAATTCGAGGTATGATCTAGTACTTTACAGGGAAAATAGAAGAGTATACATGCATAAGGACATCATCTTTTCTTTTTTCTTTTTTTTTTAAGAATTATTTTAACTTTATTTATGTATGTATTTATTTACTTACTTACTTTAATTTGACCAAATAGGGACAGAGTGAGAGAGAGACAGAAAGAGAGGGAAAGAGGGAGGGAAAGTGAGAAAGCAAGCCGTCAGGTCTAGGACTAGAACCACGTTTGGCCATGTGGGAGTCCAACGCCACCAACCACAATGCCAGTTGCTGGCCCCGGGCATTATCTTTTCTAAACTCAATCTTCAAATATTAATATATAAATCCCAAAATGTAGCCAGGGTTTACATATTTGTACCCAGTCAGGACTAAAGTTAGTTCTGTAACTCAGGACTCCTAACTTTTATGAAGGTGACCCTTTATAGTATTTTAGGGAATGAGTCCATTTTTGGAAACATTTCTTGAGACGAGCTTTCCTAACATTTCTGTGGTAAATGCAGGTGTGGACCAATTTGGGGAATTGTCTTCCAGAATCCTCAGCCCCATCAGCAAGACTGAGCCCACCTCACCAGAGTAACTAAGCAGCAGCTAAGACATTTCCAGAACGCCACTGAAAGGCTATGCATCTCCCACACACCAGAAGATGCCCACCCTTGCACGGAAGACTGTGTTTGTGATATTTGAAAGTCTCACTCCTTCAAGGTTTAACTCGAATTCTTGTTTTATTTTACTTTACATTCAATCACTATATTTTTTTATGGCATACAAAATAAATTTCCCCAGCATGAATACACTGTGTATTAAGCCAAAGAAATTACCATGCACATTATCATCAACAGATAATTTTCCATTTTTGTGTTCCTTAAATGTTTTGCTTTTTTCCCCTTGATTCTTGTAATTACAAAGATCAAGTACTTGTAATGACTAGCATTACTAGAACGCAAACACCCTTAAACAAAGTCTTAGCTCTCATAAAACAGGGAAAAGAGGTAAGTATTCAGATATGTCCCCATTATTAAAAGGTGAGTAGCCATGACACGTAGGGCACTGTTTCTCATTTGGTCTAATATTTAATGAATAAGTGTGATGGGAAATGGTCGAGGAACATTCCAGTGGTACCTCATTCTGTCCTTCTGACAACCCTATTAGGTAGGACTGGTTATGTACTTTATACAAGGTATCTAAGGCTGAACAATGTTAATTGATGCCCATTGCATAGAGGTCACAGATTATGAAGGAAGGACAGTAACCTTGGCCTTCTGGTTCCAAACCAACTTTCTCATGTCTCTCCAACCATTCCTTGAACGAACTCAACCAGCTTCTCTTGATAGTAGAAGGAAAATTGCCAGAGTGACATACAAAATAAGAGCAATTGGAAAAGAAATTTAAGTAAGTAGCTTCAAGTGCTATGAAATTGTGTATGCTGGAAAAACACTGAACAAACTAATAAAAATATCAATTTTTAAATCCTGTTAGTCAGGAATAGGCTAAGTAATTTTTCCAAATTATTATCCATAAAACATATACAATGATCCGAAGGATAAGATACTATTACCATACTAATTTTACAGATAAGAAAACTGAGGTTTATAAATTTTAAACAACCTCTAAAACAAATACCTAAATGTACTAGGTATTTTCAGGTGCCATTCATATAGTTTGCTAATAGGCTTCAAATGACTATACAAAATGTCTGAATTTAATTATCTTTTTCTCCAACTCTAGCCCTTTTTTAATTTTTTTCCTATGCTATACTTTTACAATTGCATTGGTTAGACCATGAAACTACTATCTCCAAAATCTTGGAACTTAGAAATGACCCTTAGATAAGGAAGGGTCCTTAGTAAGGAGTCAAGGAATAAACTTTAAAGATCTGCAAACCCTGGAAGCTAATCATATATGTAATATATAAAATGTTATATATATATAAATTTTACATATAATCACATATTATATAACTACATGTTTTATTTATAATTTTATATATAAAGTATTTATAGTAATATCTAATAAGTAATTATAATAATGTTTTACAAAAAATGTTTTTATGTATTTATTTAATTTTTTTGAGAGTTTTTTTGCCATAGGGCGCGTGCACTCGCCAAACAGAGAGAGACAGAGAGACAGAAAGCGAGAAATCACCCCCCAGGGGGGATGGCCACGCCACAATCCCTTCTCCTCCATTCTCCTCTTGGGATCTTGGGCACGCACGCACACGTGCCCGGCGTGAGTTTTAAGCCACTGGGTCCGGGACTTGAACCGTAGTCGACTACATGGGAGTCCAGCAACATAGCCATTACGTCAACTGCTGGCCCCGAAATGTTTTATTATATATATATATATATATATATATATATATATATATATATATATAGCTCTTTTTAAACCAGAAAGTGTATATCTGCTATGGCTTCAGAATGGTAGAGACCACTATTCTAGTTTCAGCTAAGAACTCACTGGGTGGCTCTGGTCACTTGACTGTTTTGTCAAAGGGAAATAATGTAATATCTGAATGTTACACCTTTAAATTAACGATGATTATATGAAATAAAATGCTATGCAAAGCCACGCTGTTATAATCTCTCCCAGTTTCATTTCCCTAAAGAGTTTTATAAAGTCTACTGTTTCAAGTTCCATTGTTCCTGCGTTATTTAGACTCTACCTCCACAATTTACCTATTTTTCCTTGCTGCTCATTTTTTAGTATTCTGTATTCATGGCTTTCTGTAAATTGTTGTCTTTAGTGTGTTCTGAAAGCCAGTAAAAATTTAGGTTAGTAATAAATGGAAATAGTTACTATTGCATTTCTGCCCATTGGTGTATGAATCGGAGTTAAAATAAAATGAGGGCTGTCTGGAATTGCGGCAATACGCAATCATTTCTAGGCAGATTGAGGAACGGCAGCAGGGATTGTTCTTAAATCAGAGGGTCTTCAAAGTACAAAGGGAGTACTATGTACTTGCTTTAGGGATGTCTTTCAATTTCAAAATATTTCCAGTGAGGAAAAAGATTGTCCCACAAATAAGATGCTCTCCTAGGCTTAGAGTGGAACATGCTGCTAAACTGCTTCCTCTTCAGTCTAAGACCATAGGAAAAGCCTGGATTTGATTCCTCTTCTATCCTAAGGCTCTTGGGCCTGTGACAGTGGCATGTGGCTATAATCCCAGTGACTGGGAGAGGCTGAGGCAAGAGCATTGTGAACTCGAGGCTCCCTGGAAAACAGTGGGACACTGTCATTGCCAGCTCTCAGCATTTCTGATTTGTCCACCATGACAACCCATGTATGCACACACACCATGCATGAGAGTAACACTCAGCCCTCAGAGTTTAGGAGCAACATTCAGAGAACGTTCAATGACAAGAATTCCATTGAGTATGGCCCTGCTGTTATGTTAAATTCACCAAGAAAACTCATAATTAGCATCATTTACCAATAAACTTTTACAGTGTTAGGCTCCCAGTTTGAGCTTCTGCTATTCGTCTGGGAAACTTGCATCTTCTAAAGTACAGACAACTGTGTAGCTGCAGCAGAGGAAACAGCGTTCTTTCCTCATGGCTGACCAAGAAATTATGACTCCTCCTTAGAGAAATGCTTCAAGGGTAGGGAAAAAGGTAGATTTTCCTAACAGATGGGAGCTTGTCCGGACATCCTATGTGTGCCCTTAAGAAGTTGCTCCAGGACTAGCGAGTGCATTTTAGGCATAGGAGTGGGGTGGGTTTGTGATGACAGGAATAAGGACAAAAAAAGTAGAAAAAATAAATGATTAAAACAATCTGGATAATGGAAAACACTCTGTGGAATATAAAACCGTGAGCATGTGAGAGAATTCACCATGTGTGAATGCCGTATCCAACAGCAGAAGGTTCTGTCAAGGCCATCACATGTGGCAATGAAAAACCGTCACCTTCAAGAAACCAGATTTAGCTAGAATTTAATTTTACCATTCGTTCGTGCACTTACACGCTTACTCTCTCAAGTATTTGAGTTGCTGTAAATGTCAGGCACTTGGACCACAGAATGGAAATGACACGCTGCCCATCCCTGGAGAGTCCTGTGTCACCTCAGCAGGGGCACCAGCCAGGAGATAAGCCCAGATCTCTTTCCCTCATGAGCTCACACCTGCGCGTCTCCACAGGATATTCTTACATCTCCTCTGTGCAGTAAAGGTCAGTTCTAAATCCAAATCTTGGAAAATCTATGTCTCTGAACTGTAAACTCTTGAAAAATTCTTTTTCTACACAGTCTTACAACCAAATGAGTCATTTAACCTCAGGTCCTCGTGATAATTTCCTGGTAAGTTAAAGTAGTGTTTTAATCACTTCGCATCTCTCAAAGTCTTCTCTCAATCTAAAAAGAATTATGACTTCACTTAAAAAGAGGAAAAACTGCAAAAGTGGTTTTTGTTCCTTCTTACCAATTTGCCAGCCTTTAAAGGCACTTTCCAATTTCTCGAGAAATAAAAACGCAATCAAGCAGTGAAAAGGTTTGATTTTTCTAAATAAATAGATATTTACATATATGTATATATAAATATACATTATAATATATATAAATATGAGTAAATATATAAATGTATATTTATATATAGTAGAAGTTTCTTTTTGTTTGCTTTTTTAATATTCTTAAAGCTTTCAGGCTAACCAAATTTACATAGTATGTTGCCTTAACTCTCTATTGTGAACATGTAAAACTTAATTGCACTATAAAGCGCAGTCCCACAGTCTCTCTCTTAAAAAGGACTAAACGACAATGGATTAGTAAATATGAAGTGCTAAATTTTAGGGCTTTGTTCTCAAAGTGTTTTTCCTAAGGTAAAGGCCAAAGACCTGATTATTATTAGGTAAACTTCACATTAGGACAAGAAACAGTGCAAGCCTTTAATTAATCATCAGTTAGGAGAATATCCATTACGTAACTACAAGCTGACCAATAGCTTGGTTACCTTTTTTCCCCTTCTGAAAACTAAACACACTACAATTAAGAAAGCAAAGTGAGGTTACTTCTAGCATACAGATTTCTCACCTTCTCAAGTCTGCTGAGAAAATCAGCTATTTTCATCTGTGTTCAGACTGACTCTCAACCATTTAGACATTTATTATATTCTTCATAACCTTGAAGCTATTCCATAAGAAGCACAAACCCTAACAAAGAAACTTAAACAAATTAAATGGAACATATTCTTTGACATGCAAATGTGTTTTAGTTTTGCCCCACTAGGTTATATGTTTCATTATGATTAAAAATGTCAAACAAAACAGTATTTTGCCTGCTGGGAATGTAGGTTTTACTCTTATTTTTCAATCTTACTCAAAACCCCTTATTGCATTATTTATGAGTACAGCAGCCTTTGCTTGTTGTTTTTTAAAATTACACACTATGAATCCCATGGTGGCGTTTGGTTAAATGGTTTTACACATATTGGTTTTTGAGCATTTAGAGAATAAAAATACACAATGAGAAACTCTTTTTGGATGATTATTCTCTTGGGTGCAGCCTTTAGGAGTGAAAATAATCTGGCCTCATTACTAGAGCATGCAAGTGGAGTATTCTGCCTGCTCAATTCACAAGCTTTTCTTTCATCCTGTGTGGTACAATCCTCAGAATATGGTATTAGTCAAATAAAGTCAGTCAGAGTCTCTCTCCTCTCATTCCTCACCAATACCACTCCTCTCACTACCTTTTATTGAGAAACCCATTGATTAGGGGTTTTATGGAGAGACTTATTAGCTGAAAGCTTGGGTAGTGTATTAAAGCCTCCTGCTTACTCCCTAACCTTACCCTCTGGGGATCTGAGCTTGTGTTGTGCCAAGGCTGCTGGAGAAATAATTCCTTTTGTAATAGAAAATATTTTAAGGGCACTCATGGGAGAAATAAAATAGCATATTTGGGGCAATAAAGAGCCAGGGACACTGAGGTTATACCAGTAGGGTTTAAACAGCTGTGCTTTGTTGAATAACTTATCAGATTATTAGATTCTGATGATCAGATTTTCTTGCTGAGATGGGCAGGGTGGTTTTTTGAAGGACCTAATGAGATAACTTATGCTTAGAGCAAGACCTGGCCCTTGGCAAACATTTTAGTAAATGTTTAGTACTAAGTTTCCCTCCATGTGAGAATCTCTGCGAATCCATCAAGGGGAATTGACATATAATTTCCTTCAGAGTAACCATGAGGGTGTCAGAAAATGTCTAAGAAAAAGGAGGCTCAGAATTTCAGTAGCATACCTATGACTGACAAATAGGAGATACTGTTTTACACACACCATGATGGCTGCAATAACCCTCACCCCCTCACTAGCAAGGTATGTGAAGACATTAAAATCCACCTAATAGCTAGTCAGACTGTAAGATGGTGTGGTGGTCACTTTAGAAAATAGTTTGGCAGCTTCTCAAAAAGTTAAATATCGGGTTACTATATAATCCAGCCATTTCCCTTTTAGGTATATATGCACAAGAAATAAAAACACGCCCATACAAAAATTTGCACAGGAATGTTCATAACAGCCTTGTTCTAATCATCAAAAAGGGAAAAGAACACAAATGTTCATTGGTTGATGAGAAGATGATCAAGACCTAGTATAGCCATATGACCACATTTGAACCTATTTGGCCACAGAGAATAAAATACATGGATGAACCTTGAAAACATCATGATAGGTGGAAAAGCAAGATATAAAAGACCACATATTGTGTGATGCCATTTCTATGGTTAGAAAATTAATACAATGAATTTTATTAAGAAACTCATTTATAAAAACAGAAAATACTTGAGTGATTGCTTAGTGCTGGAGGTTGGAGTGATTGCTAATGGTGCAGGGGTTTTGTTTGGAGTGATCAGGTGTCCTAGAATTAGATGGTGGTGATGATCATGTTACCGAACTCAAATCAGGTTCGCTTGCCCAAGTGTTATGAAACCAAACCATAGGCGCATGATGTGATGAAAGAAAGTACAACTTGATTGCAAAGTGTAAAGCAAGGAGAGCGAGCAGCTAGTGCTGAAAAGACCCGTCTCCCCGAGATGTTCCCCACATGTGTTTTTAAGGGCAAAATTAGGGGCAGAGGTCCCAGGCACGTGATTAGTTAAATGATTGGTTCAAGAAGGCGTGATCATCTCCTGGACATTCCTGATTGATGAGGCCTTAATCAAATTTCTCTTCAGGTGTCTGGAACTGTTCAGCCTGGAGTCTTTGAGCTCACAACCAGCAGTTTCAAGCCTTTAAAACATCTTACGTATTGAAATGAAAACCTTATCTTTCCTTTAAGTGAGAGTTTTAGAGGTCAAATGGCCCTCACTCATGGTACATGTTGGTCATAATCATAACCAAAAGTCTGAAGACTTACTCCTTATTCTGGGCCATTACAATGTAAATGGACTTCATATTTCAGGAACCCTAGAAAATACATTGGGGGGTCCTTGCTCAGTTTCAATCATACAACTAAGTGAATGTATTAAAAATTACTGACCTATGCCCATTAAACAGATGAACTTTGTGGTATAGAATTTAGTCTCAGTGAGCTATTATAAAAATATAAAATAATGATACTGAAATAAGATCCAAGAAACAGGGGGGATGGGAGATATTACACACAAGTACGGATACCATATATAATAAAATAGAATGTGAACTTGAAAAACATTTCTCCTATTGAAAGTAAAAATCAGAAAAATAAAACTAAAGATTTTTACATATTTATTGTACATGCAAAACAGTTTAAGAACCAGGAGACTTCAAACTGAAATATGTGAGGGAGCCCCACTCATATAAGTTACAGCACAGTTTATGAAACATAAAGAACATATTTTGACCTTTTTTATGACTGGCTGTTAAGCTTTAGCATTCTTTTAAGGGAAAGCAGAGCTATTTAAACTATTTTATCCATGGTTGGTTGGTTTAATTTCACTGACTCATGTTGAAGCTGTAAACTTACATTTTGTGTTTTATTTATGCTTAGAGCTGGTGTTGTGGTTTGTCAAATCAGGATGATTTAAGTTTTGACTACCTGGTAACTGGCAGTTGGCCATAGGCTATATCTAAACTTTGGCCTCTATTCTTATTTTTCTTTAACATCTCTGTTTCTTTCTGGGACTTCTTGAGATAGTATTGCTCAAATGCCTACCTTGAAGAAAGTATAGCCAACAAACTGCCTTGTCCTTCTAAACAAATATTGACTACAAATGGACAGTGATGGTGACCTGAGATACCTTAACAGGTTTCAGAGCTAATGATCTACAAGACCATGTTCAGTGAAAACCATGACTCAGTCCCTGCTTGCTTTTCCTTGTCTCTTAGAACTATTTCCCTGGCATATGATCCAGCTAAAAAAGGAGCCTATTCTCTTGAGAGAAAGAGATTTAAAAAAAGAGAGAGAGAGAGAGGAGGAGGATATTAGGCAGGGGAGGGAAAAACAAGTGTGGGCAGAAGTCTGACTGCTTTTTCCTATTATTCCACTGTGGACAGAAGTCTGATAGCTTTTTCCTATTTTTCCAAAGTCCTTTCCAGAGAGCCTAGGGAGAGTCATACCCACAAACATTAACAGACCATTTTTTTCCATTAACAGGATTCTTCTTACATTCCATTCCTGGTATAGTATCTTTGAGATGTATATTTCAACCAATTACAGTATATTCCTTTGTTTATTTCTTCCCAAGACACAGAACTTCCCTTTCCTTGAGATGTAGATTAACAAATCTCTTCCCAGGACACAGATCTCACCTTTCAAACACCAACCTAAAAATTGTGGAACCCACTTATAACGTACAAGCTCCTGCTTCCTCATGGCCTGCCTGTTTGGGCCAGACCTATGGGAATCTCTTCACTAATTTTGTTTGTCACTCTGAAAATCAAATAAAAGGAACCCTGTACCTGATCACCCGAGAAAGGCTTGTATGCTTCCTCTCTGGGCCTAGGTCACTCATATAATGCTTGGAAATAAACTGTGTTAATTATTAACTATTAATTTTTCTAGAGTGCGTTATTTTCCATTGACAGGAGAAAGGTGAGGAGAAAAGAAACAAGGAAAAAAAGGAGTGATGAAAAGAAGCCACGCTTTTACAACAGAGGTAAAAGATATATATTTTTTTCATGTGATTGGTTTGTTTGCTACAGGACACAGTGCTTACTAGAGAGAGAGAGGGAAAGTGAGAAGTCCCCCCTTTGGGGGATGGTCATGCTGCAATCCCTTCTGCGCCATTCTCCTTTTGGGATCATGGGCATTGAGGCATGCATGCAAGTATTCACACCCAGGGAGTTTTTCAAGCCTCTGGGTCTGAGATGTAAATTGAGCAGTAGGCCAGGTGAGATCCAACCCTCTTGACCACCATACCACCTGCTGGCATTTAGGTTTTATTTTGCTTTTATTGATTTATTATTTCCCTTAGCTCTAGCCCTTAGTGAGAGAAAAATAGAGGGAGGGTTTTTTGTTTTGTTTTGCTTTGTTTTGTTTTGACTCTTACATTTTACTCCTATTATTCCCATTCCCCACCTATCTGGTGCCACTAACTGTTCCAGAATCTGGTCCCTTTGGGCATACCTAACATGTATGGCATGTCTAGCCATCCACTTAGTCACGTGTCCTCTCATCACTGTCATAATTTACTTATCGTGGGTTTTACTTTTCTGGAGACAATTCTTCAGCAAAAAGAATGTTACTGCAAAGCCTGTAAATCCTCTCTCTGTGTGTATTCAAGATAATCTTAAATCTGGCGTGGTAGTTAAATTGCTGGATTCCCACATGACTGATCCTGGTTCAAGTCCTGGACCCAGCAGCTTGCTTTCTCACTCCTTCCTCCCTCTCTCTCCCTCTCCCTCTCTTTCTCCCTCTCTCTCCAGTCAAATTGAAGAAATATATTAAATAAAATTTTAAAAATCAATGAAACATAACACGCATTTGACTCATTAACATAAGACATTGCTCTCACCGCTTCATGTTTATTAACTCATTTAATTCTCACAACATCCCTATGAGGTGGATATTGTTTTCATTCCCCTTTAATAGATGAGATAGCTGAGGTTTAGTGAATGACCCAAATGCTACAGAGATAGAGCTAGGATTTGATCTCAGGTATTTGATTCTAAGATGTGTGGTCTTAGCCACTAAGGTAGTTTTGCCCCATTCTAACTACAACTTATCATCTAGAGGACCTAGACATCAGTTAATTTTTAAAAGGTAACCCGGTGATGATATTGAACAACACAGATAGAGAACCATTGCTCTATTCTGAACCACTTAAGGTAGTGTGCCCTTTACAATTATTTTGATTCTTCTATTTCAATAAGGCAGCCTTAGTTTGAAGCTATTACATCAAGTTAGGTTTAATGACCTTATTTTCTTCCCATTGTACTTATTTTCACAGTTGTTCTTAGGTTGTTGGGAAACTCATGATGCATTTTTCTCTTTGTCTATGCAAAAATGCATCATGACTTTTCTGATAACCCAACATGTATTTCCAGTAAGTGAAAAATAAAATGTATATGGAATACAGGGTAACTACTGGAATAATTCTTAGTTCAGTGAACTAAATTATGATGATTGATAATAGGGGAAGGAATAGCTATAACATCAAAACACAGAACTGGAAACTGAAAACCTGACATCACAACATGAAAATGCTCCTCAGTCTCACTAAGCTTCCTTGCACCTCTGGGCATCAGTCTTTGATGTGACACGGACTCCCAAACTAATCTACTGAGAGCCCTGCTAAAGTGAGGGCTTCTGTCTAACTGGTTCACAGCTATGCTAGACACAGAGTAGGTGCCCAATTGATAGTGAATTAAAGAAAAAAGAAAAGAAAGAGAGAAAGAAAAAGGATAGTAGGAAGATAGGGAAGAAGGAGAAGGGGAAAGTGAAGGAAGGAAGGAAGGAAGGGAGGGAAACAGGAGGATAAAAGAAAAGTTAATGACATACGATTGCCTTTGCCTTCCTTAGGAAAAAAACAAAAACAAAACACTGAAAACACTGCTTTTAGAGAAAAAGTAGTTTGAGCCAGAGTAAATCTATATGTGGAATTGCAGGTGCCAAAAATAAGCAGGTAATGAAAATAATTGAGAAGTTTCCTGATAGCGCCAAGGTAGCCCCAGTGTTAATGATTTGCCTTTTCCAAGAATTGTATTTTCCTTTGTTTACCCTCTAAACATGCATCCTCTGTTTCTTCTTATATTTTATTTTTTCATGGTAGGCTGTGTACATGGACGAGAGAGAGAGAGAGAAAGAAAGAGAGAGAAAGAGAGAACGAACCTCCGTGGGGCTGGTCCCAGTATGATCTCCCTCCTGTGCTCTAGTCCATTACATCCTGGGTGCTATCATTCGAGCTAGTTGTGGCTCCGGCTGAATGGGCAGGGGATTCCAACTGTGGGCTGTATGTGAGGTCCAGTTTCTTCTAATGGGCCCATTACTGCTGCTCATGCTATGTTTCTGATTTTATTCTCACTCTAAATTAAAGTGACACTGGTGAGCACTAAGATCCTGACAACCCAGGACTTGTCTCTCCATTTCAGCAGCTATCGCTGTAGTGTAGCCAGAATCTTGGTTCCTGGAGCTAGAAAATCTATCCTTATTTCTAGGCAAAAAGGCAAAACTACAACTCAAGCCCAACCCTCCCCTTCCTCTACCAAAACCTTTGGACCATAGAAAAAAACGTAAATAGAAACCAGTGATATTCTCTTCTCAGTCCTCAGTGGGCACATTACATTGGGAGAAACTCATTAGTGATGGACTTACTGTGTTTTCACGTGACAAGACAGAAGACTGAAGACCGTTGTAACCAAGGTAAAAATATAGCGAGTAAGAAATCCCACAAAGCACAAATGTGTGGAGGGAAACAGTGACTGGCTGAAGGAGCCAAAGACACATGGTGGTTTCACTTATGGGATGATGAATCACCAGGAGTGTTCGATTTGCTCTGTGAAGAGCATATTGAATCAAATGCACCTGCAGGACTTTAGGCTGAGAGTAAGCTGCAGCTGTTAGAAATTTAAGTACAGCTAGTCTTTTATAATAATTTGCTTTCTTTTAAATAGCAAAAACATATCATTCAAAGCAGAAATTTGGAAAGAATCTATGACCCGATATGTGATATCTGGACTTTTCAGAAGCACAGCCTATTTGGAAAGGATGTGAACAAAGTAAAGGAAACAGAGACAATCAACCAATACAGAAATAAAACTTCCGGTCGCGGCGGCGCGGTGCATCCTGGGATAGGGAGCGATCTCCGAGCGAGGCAGCAAGATGGACGCGGGATTCTTCCGCGGAACAAGTGCAGAACAGGATAATCGGTTCAGCAATAAACAGAAGAAACTACTGAAGCAGCTGAAATTTGCAGAATGCCTAGAAAAAAAGGTGGACATGAGCAAAGTAAATTTGGAGGTTATAAAGCCTTGGATAACAAAACGAGTAACAGAAATCCTTGGGTTTGAAGATGATGTTGTGATTGAGTTTATATTCAACCAGCTGGAAGTGAAGAATCCAGACTCCAAAATGATGCAAATCAACCTGACTGGGTTTTTGAATGGAAAAAATGCTAGAGAATTTATGGGAGAACTGTGGCCCCTTCTGTTAAGTGCACAAGAAAACATCGCTGGAATCCCTTCAGCTTTCCTAGAACTGAAGAAAGAAGAAATAAAACAGAGACAGATTGAACAAGAAAAACTGGCATCTATGAAAAAGCAAGATGAAGATAAAGATAAGAGGGACAAAGAAGAAAAAGAAAGCAGCAGAGAAAAAAGGGAGCGGTCTCGAAGCCCGAGAAGACGCAAATCCAGATCTCCTTCCCCTAGAAGACGATCTTCCCCTGTCAGGAGAGAGAGAAAGCGCAGTCATTCTCGATCTCCCCGTCACAGAACCAAGAGCCGGAGTCCTTCCCCAGCTCCGGAAAAGAAGGAGAAAACTCCAGAGCTCCCAGAACCTTCAGTAAAAGTAAAAGAACCTTCAGTACAAGAGGCCACTTCTACAAGTGACATCTTGAAAGTTCCCAAGCCTGAACCTGTACCAGAGCCTAAAGAACCTTCTCCAGAAAAAAATTCCAAAAAGGAAAAGGAGAAGACTCGACCAAGATCTCGATCACGTTCCAAGTCAAGATCCCGAACAGCTCTCGCTCTCCTTCTCATACTCGACCTAGACGGCGCCATCGATCCCGATCAAGATCATACTCGCCTCGGAGGCGGCCAAGCCCAAGAAGGCGGCCATCTCCTCGAAGAAGAACTCCACCAAGGCGAATGCCCCCTCCACCAAGGCACAGGAGGAGCAGATCTCCAGTAAGACGCCGGCGGCGCTCATCAGCATCTTTGTCTGGAAGTAGCTCATCATCCTCTTCATCTCGTTCCCGGTCACCGCCAAAGAAGCCTCCCAAGAGGACATCCAGTCCCCCTCGAAAAACTCGTAGGTTATCTCCTTCGGCAAGTCCCCCAAGGCGAAGGCACAGGCCATCACCTCCAGCAACTCCACCACCAAAAACTCGTCATTCCCCAACACCCCAGCAATCCAATCGTACAAGAAAAAGTCGTGTTTCTGTGTCTCCAGGGAGAACTTCAGGTAAAGTGACAAAACATAAAGCTACTGAGAAAAGAGAGTCTCCTTCACCAGCACCGAAGCCTAGAAAAGTAGAGTTATCTGAATCAGAAGAAGATAAAGGTGGCAAAATGGCTGCAGCAGATTCTGTGCAGCAGAGACGCCAGTATAGAAGACAAAACCAGCAGTCTTCATCTGACTCTGGCTCCTCTTCCTCCTCAGAAGATGAGCGACCCAAGAGATCCCATGTGAAGAATGGTGAGGTGGGCAGGCGGCGAAGACATTCCCCTTCCAGGAGTGCCTCTCCCTCACCACGGAAGCGCCAAAAAGAGACCTCCCCTCGGATGCAGATGGGAAAGCGATGGCAATCGCCAGTGACCAAAAGTGGTAGACGGAGGAGAAGTCCCTCCCCACCACCCGCCAGAAGGCGGCGCTCTCCTTCCCTGCCCCTCCTCCTCGCCGGCGCAGGTCTCCTACACCACCGCCACGACGAAGGACTCCTTCTCCTCCCCCACGTCGACGCTCACCCTCTCCAAGAAGATACTCCCCTCCAATACAGAGGAGATACTCCCCTTCTCCGCCTCCAAAGAGGAGAACGGCTTCTCCCCCTCCTCCCCCTAAACGAAGGGCATCACCATCTCCACCACCAAAGCGTCGGGTCTCCCATTCTCCACCTCCCAAACCAAGAAGCTCCCTAGTAGCCAAGAGACGTTCGCCTTCTTTATCATCAAAGCATAGGAAAGGGTCTTCCCCGAGCCGCTCCACCCGGGAGGGCCGGTCGCCACAACCAAACAAACGGCATTTGCCCTCTCCACGGCCTCGAGCTCCTCAGACCACCTCAAGTCCTCCCCCCGTACGGAGGGGAGCATCATCGTCACCCCAAAGAAGGCAGTCCCCGTCTCCAAGCACTAGGCCCATTAGGAGAGTCTCCAGGACTCCGGAACCTAAAAAGACAAAAAAGGCTGCATCACCGAGTCCGCAGTCTGTAAGGAGAGTGTCATCCTCCAGATCTGTCTCTGGATCTCCCGAGCCAGCAGCTCAAAAGCCCCCAGCACCTCCATCCCCTGTCCAGTCTCAGTCACCTTCTACAAACTGGTCACCAGCTGTACCAGTCAAAAAGGCTAAAAGCCCAACACCAAGCCCATCACCGGCAAGGAATTCGGATCAAGAAGGAGGTGGAAAGAAAAAGAAGAAAAAGAAGGACAAGAAGCATAAAAAGGATAAAAAGCACAAGAAGCACAAAAAACACAAGAAGGAAAAGGCTGTGGCTGCAGCTGCCGCAGCTCCCGTGACCCCCACAGCCACAGCGGCCACTACAACCACATCTGCCCCGGAAGAGCCAGAGGCAGCGCCAGAGCCCAAGAAGGAGACTGAAAGCGAAGCTGAAGATAACCTTGATGACTTAGAAAAGCACCTGCGTGAGAAGGCCCTGAGATCGATGCGGAAGGCGCAAGTGTCCCCACAGTCTTAGGTGGAAATGTTTGTTACGATGTAAATTTTATTTGGTTTGTACGCGATTCAATTTCAAAATTGCTAAAATGTGTTTGAGCTTTAGACTATAACATTTGTTGTAATAATTGCTAGGTTGAAGTTCACCATGTAAAAAAAAAAAGGGCATGGATTTACATTGCAAAAGGTGTCCACAGTGTATTAGTGACATTCTCTCATTGACAGCTGACATAAATTCATTTAGAGTGGAATATTTTAAGCCAAAAAAAAATCCCTTTTTTAAAAAAGGGGGTTTAAATATTGTTGGCATTCTTATGGTTTCTTTAAATGCCCCTGGCTATTTCCAGAGGTTTTTGTTTTTTCTTTTTTCCCCCTTTTTCTGATTTTTGTCTTAGCGCCCATTGAAGTTATGCTTCCAACCTACTAATGGTTTGTGAGCTTGCCCAGAAAGAAGACCACTGTTAAATCCCACAAAAGTACAAATGAACTTTTCGATGCCACAATCTTTCTTGTTGCCTGTGGAGTCTCTGCTGAAATGAATCAGGATTCAAGTCTAAAATGAGACAGAAAATGAAAGCATGTTGTTTGCCAGGACACTGTGGGTTTATATTGATGTGTAACAAGTTGATTTGGAACACTGGAATTTCACTCTATTCCGTTCTGGTTTTTTTTTTTCCTGGGGGGTATGGGTTTATTCTTTTTTGTTCTTTTTCCCTTTTTTTTTTTTTTTTTTTTTTTTTTTTTGTGAAAGCAATTAACTAGTCCCAGGAAGGATCCTTCAGTTACATAAAATTTTGTTTAATTAAATTTCATGGCTCCATTCATATTTTTGTCTTGTTCTTCCAACTGGTATATACAGTTTTCAGAGCTCTTGTATTTGGAAGGCTGGAAGGGCCCAGACTTTGAAATATAGTGTCTTGGTTTCACTGTTTTGGATTTTTTGTTTTTGTTTTGTTTCTGTTTTTGTTTTTTTAAACTAAAGCTATATAAAGCTTGTGGATTAAACAGAATAAATTTCTAAATTTTAAAAATAAATAAATAAATAAATAAATAAAACTTCCAACAATCATCACTCTGGTCAGCAAGGTCCATGGAAACAGATTTTGATTAAATGCTGTTGTCTCCTGCCACAAGATGGGTCATTGACCCTTTCTAGTTAGAAGCTGATTTTCTCTGAAACACTGAATTTCAGATTAACAATTTTATAACACAGTATATTGAGTTTAGGATTTTTAAAAAAATGCCACATGGGTCAATCTTCAATTATTTTGGGTCTGTACCAAACTGCCTTCAATTTCCATAGTGTCCAAAAACTCCCAGGGCGGAGCCCAGCTTTCAAACCACAGGGTGGGGTGGCTGTACAAATGGTCATAGAGAAGACCAAATACCTTAAAGTTACCTTGATGTGGACATGCCAATTTAGAAGCATGCCTCTTTGGACATGGGAAGGCAAAACAATAGCCAGATCTATGCCATAAGACTGGCACAGACATGGAGCTGCTAAGATTGAACAAGTGCTTGGGCCAAGGAAGTCAAATGTCAAATATGCTACAGTGGCAGTTTCCAAAATGGCTCCTGAAGAAAAGTCACGTGAGAATAGGATTAAACGTGCAATTGAAATTCTACTATATTTAGTAGTGACATCTACACAGAGAAGCTGCCAGCATCATCAGCATCCTAGAACATAAGAATTGGTGACAGGGGCCAACAGAAAACATGGCAGTTAAAGTGCTGGACTCCTATATGGCTGAACATGGTTCGAATCCTGGACCTAGCAGCTCAAAAATCACAATGGGTGCATGCTGTGTGCATGCTCTAAATCCCAAGAGGAGAACAGAGAAGAAGGGATTATGGTATGGACATCCTACCCTTGGGGGGGGATGATTTCTCATTTTTCCTCTCACTGTCATCTCTGTCTCTCTCCAGCAAGCACATGTGCCCTATGGAAAACAAACAAACAAACAAAAACTTTAAAAAGTTGGTGACAAATGAATCACAAATATTAGAATATTAGTCACAGATAGATACCAACAACTAAAACCTGGAATACAGAAAAATAATGGGAAAATATAAGATCAATCATTAATTATCAGTAGGAGTCTACATAATTAAAGTCATAAATGGCTATTATTAAATTAAAAGAGGAGAGGCTTTGTTCTCATTTGTATATTAATGCTCCATATTTCACAGCAGGAACCCAATTAGCTTCTATTTCTATAGTTAATAAAAAAATAGATAACTAAATCAGCTTTCACAATAGTCTTACCAGGTTCCTAATGTAATAATTTACTGAATGATTTTCCTTCATTCAATGTATTAATATACTGTATGTTCTTTTATTCTGTACAGATTAACTGGGGTTTCCTATATAACATTCTGAAAGCCCCGCCTAATGAAAAATTGGGTATTTTTGTTTAAATTAAAAATTTTTAAATATTATTCAGACCATCAACCCTAAAATGAGAATGTTCAGGTAGCATCTTTAGCTTTCAAAACAACATATTCTCACGCATAATTGTTACATTTCAGAATCATATAAAGTCTTAAACAAAACATGCACAACCATTATTGGCTGGTTTTCCCATGAAATTTTATCAGAGGTAAGAGCATCACTGCAATCTCGGTAAGTGAAGCAGCTCAATTTTCAGTGTTGTTGACTTGTACCAAAAAAGAGATAAGGGATCAGGATTGTTTCACATGGCTACTACATTTATGATATTCTAAAGGTAGAAATCTGATAGAGTCTCATAAATCACTAGTTTTCCTCCTACCCAAAAGCTACAAGTTGATTTTTGGTGCTTCCTTTTTGCTTCTAATCATATATAATGTTGGATTGCATATTGGTACATAGCATAAGAAGAAAAAAGATAAGAAAAAAGCAAAAAAGAAAACTTAGGCACTACTCAATTTCCTCAGAAAATAAATTCACTTACATTCTCAAGAACATTTTTTTTCCCCAAGATTTTTTTCAAGATTATTAATGATTCTGAGTGGTCCAATATTGTTTGCTCAAATAGGTACTTATCAACCTGCCAATGTGCAGCAAGATATGTAAATTCTCAGCTGTCCACATACAGTGAGATGACAAAAATAAAGCAAGGACAAGAGAACAAGATACAGGAGTGATAGACAAGATAGTTAAAGCTTGACGAAGACATAGACATATAAGTAAGCAGATACCTTACACCTTGTATTCTATTTACTTTACTTTTAGTTTTGTTCTGTGACGAGTATAAGAATTATGGAGGGAGCCAGCAGGCGGCATGGTGGTAAAGGCACTGGACTCCCACATGGCTGATCGCTATGCGAGTCCTGGACCTGGCAGCTTGCTTTCCCACTCCCCCGCCCCCTCTCTGTGTCTCTCTGGTCAAATTAAAAATAATAATAATGATAATGAATAAAATTAAATAATTCCTTAAAAAGAGAATTATGGAGAAAGAATGGAGTTTGAAGATAGGGCTGCTCCATGTGAATTGTATCTGTAGGCAAGTTATCTAACTTCCCTGAGACTCACATTTCATATATATAAATATATATATAAATATATATATACACACACATACACACACACACACACACACACACACATATGCTATATAGCTTTCTAATAAGGGTATTATGAAAATAAATGTAAAATGCAGAAAATGTAGCCTGACATGTACATTAAATAATTCCTGAACCCACTTTCTTTCAACAAATTTATGCATCAGAGCATTTTAATTTGTAGCTCTTATTAAGTGCCTTTAGTGGTGATAGTGGAAAAGTGTTGACCGCATTCTGAGATACTGGATATAAGATTATTTTTGAAACAGTTTATCTCCATTTCCAGATCATGACCACTTTTAAACAATGTTTGGCCCATCTGCTTCTTAGTAATAGCTGTTTGTTGTCTGTACGGCAGCATCATGCTTTTTTATTTATATTTTTTGGAGAAGTTTTTTGCTACAGAGCACGTGCGCTCGTCAGACAGACAGAGAGAGACAGGGAGACAGAAAGCGAGAAATCACCCCCCGGGGGGGATGGCCACGCCACAATCCCTTCTCCTCCTTTCTCCTCTCAGGATCTTGGGCATGAGTTTAAGCCACAGGGTCCAGGACTCGAACTGCAGTCGACTACATGGGAGCCCAGTGACATAGCCATTACTCTAACTGCTGGTCCTGCTTTTTCAGAGGATCTGTTGGGGAAAAAGTCTATCATGGATACCAGCAGTTATCTTGCTTGAGTTAGAACAACGAAGGACATGCTGAAAATCTGCCCACAGTGGTTTATCACTTTCATTACCTAAACAGTAATCTTCCACAGTGGACTCATGACACTCATGCTCCTCATCTCTCCTAAGGTAGTATACATGTCCACAATAACATAATTGGCCTTAAAGTAGCTTTTGGTTTCTATTTTCTTAGTGGTATACATTTTACATTATCCTTACAAATGTTCTTTAAAATTGCCATGTTATGTAAAAGCATGTAATGAAAGTGACATGGATTATAGGGGAAATGGGACTAAAAGACTTAACACTGAAAAGTTTCACTGGCGGGACCAGCAGTTAGCATAATGGCTATGTCGCTGGACTCCCACGTAGTCGACCGCGGTTGAGTCCCAGACCTGGTGGCTTAAACTCACGCTGGACCTGTGTGCGTGCATGCCCAGGATCCCAAGAGGAGAATGGAGGAGAAGGGATTGCGGCGTGGCCATCCCCTCTGGGGGGTGATTTCTCACTTTCTGTCTCTCCATCTCTCTCTGTCTGTCTGGCGAGCGCACGCGCTCTATAGCAAAAACCTCTCCAAAAAAAGGAAAAAAAGAAAAATATTTCAGTGGAAAAAAAGAACACTAAATAAAGAAAAACAACCCAACTTAGCACAGTTTTACATGTATAAAATCATTCAGAAAGACATCATACTCCAATAAACATGACTCTTCACCTTTAAGGGAAATGAAATCTGCTGGAGGAAGCAGACCCTGAAGGGTGGAGCCTGTGAGTTACAGCAATGTGGCGGGGAGGTTGTCACCTGAAATCAGACAGGAAACCATAACTCGAATGTGCACTCCTGTGGCTCAGACACACAGTGACCTGAGGCAGCCGGTAAATGTTGGAGGGTAAGCACGTGTGTTTGTCTCATACGTTTTCACAGAGCTTTGTTCAGTTGGGTGCAGTTTTTTAAGTTCATCATTTATTTTACATGAACAAAAATGTGCATAAGAAAAAGTAAAATATGTGTCATGTTCAAATCAATCCCTCAGAAAGCAAATGTTTTAGAAAAAAAGGTTTTCAAAACACGAAATGATTAGAGTCAGCAGATGGAGGAGCACTTAAATTGCTGGAATCCTACATGGCCCACTGTGGTTCAAGTCCTAGGCCCAGTGCCTTGATAATCATGCTGGGCATGTGTGCGTATGTGCCCAAGATCCTGGGAAGAGAATTAGAGAAGGGATTGCAGCATGGCCATCCTCCCCTGGGGGGTGTGGGGGGTGAATTTTCACTTTCTCTCCTACTGTCTCTGTCTTTCTTCAGTCAGCAGATATGCCCTAAGGCAAAAACCTCTTAAAAGCAAAGCAAAAAATGGAAATATCACAGACGTGATGATATGTACTTCATTCTCAGGATATATTCATACACATGCTACTTTGGGTGGGGAATGGGCTGGCAAAAACATGTAACAATCTTAAGTGAGCCAGGGTTTTTTTTTTTTTTTTAAAAATTAACCAATGTTCTTAAATTAGCCTGGGTTTTTTTTTTTTTTTTTTTTTTTTTTTTGGAGAGGTTTTTCGCTGTAGGGCGCATGCGTTCGTCAGACAGACAGAGAGAGACATAGAGACAGAAAGCGAGAAATCACCCCCCAGGGGGGATGGCCACGCCACAATCCCTTCGCCTCCATTCTCCTCTCGGGATCTTGGGCACGCACACACACGCGCCCGGCGTGTTTTAAGCCACCGGGTCCGGGACGCGAACTGCGGTCGACTATGTGAGTCCAGCGACATAGCCATTACGCTAACTGCTGGTTCCCAATTAGCCTGGGTTTTTAAGAAAATAAGCATTAGTTCCCTTTCAAGAAGTAGAGGGGATGGGACTAGCAGTTAGCATAATGGCTGTCACTGAACTCCCATGTAGTCGACAGCGGTTCGAGTCCCGGACCGGTGGCTTAAACTCACGCCAGGCGCGTGTGTATGTGTGCCCAAGATCCTGAGAGGAGAATGGAGGAGAAGGGATTGTGCTGTGGCCATCCCTCCCTGGGAGGTGATTTCTTGCTTTCTGTCTCTCTGGCGAGTGCACATACCCTGTAGCAAAAACCTCTCAAAGAAAAAAAAAAGTAGAAGGGATAAATGAACCACATATCTGACTAAGCTTATATGATGAGAATTGATTAGCAAGTAAAGACCAGAAAAAGTATAGAATTATCTATTTTTGGTTTGAGTCACTTTAATTACAGCAAATTTAGTTTCCAAATTACATTTTATTCCAGACTATGTGAAATTCATTCTTCCTAAATAATATTATGTCACTGTAGAGGGGTAAAGTTTGATGAGAACTACATTAGGTGGGAACTATCCTGGCCATTACATTTCCCTTCAAGAATTCAAGATCAGTTTAGCAGCATGTGCATAGAAGGTACGAGGTTCCAGGAGCAAACTCTCCGAATCCAGTACTCTCCAGATCTCAGTCATCACCCAGGTATGCTCATCTGAAGTTCCCTCCCCCACATTCATCTCAGAAATGGAGGCTCTTACTGAACAGCCAGCTTTTGTCTTCCTGCTGGCTAAATTCCCTGCTTCTTTTTTGTAAGTTTAACCGGAAGTTTTACTATTTACTGATTCTAATGTGTATATATAAAATAGCATTTACGGGAGTATCAACAGTGACAATGAAACAGAAATGAAAGACAGCAGTGTTGGGACCAGCAGGTGGCGTGGTGGTTAAAGGTGCTGGACTCTCACATGGCAGACTGGGGTTCGAGTCCCAGACATGGCAGCTTGGTTTCTCAATTTCACTTTCCCTTCCTCTCTCTGTGTTTTGCTCTGACCCTTTGATCAAATTAAAATAAAGTAAAATAAAATAATTCTTTTTAAAAAAAGGCAGCAGTGTTGACTTCACTGCCCATATCAGAATAGTATCTTCCTATCATCCTAGTCTCCAGTTCCCCTAGGAAGAAAATGCTGTGTTGGGAGATGCCCACATCCAGTTAATTCAAGCCACTAAATGAAGAGTGAGGGAGAAGAAAAAACAATAATCAATATCTGGAACAAACAGCACTACAGGTAATCATTTTTTCCCCTCGTGGCTTCATTCCTGGAGCCAGCAGAGCAGGTCCTGCACTGGCTCTGCCCTAATCTTGCTTCCCCTTCTCTGTCCATTCCTGCCACTTGCCTCTGGATGCTCACAAGTCCCCTTTATCTCAGTCTAACTTCTTTATGTCTGAGCTTTGATCATCTCACTTTTCTTCCCCCTACTTCTGCCCCTTTTTTAGTTGTTATATTGACTTTATCTCAGATTTTGACATCAGGAGGTCCATGACTCATAGCAAATATGTTAGAAATAGCATTGCCAGACCAGTATAGTTGGGTTTCTATCCAGTATTTGCTGTTTTACTAGGGTCTTGGGAAAGTTATGGTGCCTCTCTGAGCTTAGTTCTTCCATCGCCAAAATTAAAAAAATGATTACTTTGAGAATAAAATAAGCTGTGTACAATCCTGGCACATAATGTGTGAAAAACATACTTTTACTTTTTCTGTGATTGTATTCTTCTGCAGAAAAAAAAAAAAAGCAAAAATGACTTAAGTATTAAAAGGTTAGTCCTATCCTCTATATGATAATACAAGTATATCTCAAGGACAAAGGAAGGAGTTAATTGATGATTGGGACAGGTTCCAAGGCACTTGCTTTAAGGTTTCAGATATTCTTACATATGAGAAGTGGCATAGCACATAGTTAAGGCTCCAGACTGATTTAAAAAGACAGAAAGTACTGATTCTGGTGCTCTTAGCTGAGGTACTTTAAGCAAATGGCTTAGGCTAAGTTTCATCTATAAGATACAGATGATAAAATTATCTACTTCCTACTTGTATGTGCACCTATGTTAAGCAGAATTAAGTAACACATTTCAAGTCCTTAGCGCAGTGCCTGGTTTGTATAAGTACCTATTTATATTTTTGTTATTTTTATGGTGATGATAAAGATAATAATGTAACAAAGTATAAAAAAAAAATACAGAGATTTTAAGAAAGCTTAAAGTTTCTTGTGAGTATTGCCCTGAAGGAGTTTATCTGTGCAATTGCTATGTACATTTAACTGGATCATTGCCATTGGTGTATAGCGTGCTATGGGAATTTACTTCTCTACCGAAAGATACCTGGATCCATCACTTGCTTAAACAACGTTAAATATTATGAAAGATTGTCACAGAATCCACCAAGGAAAATGCTTACTGAACTACTTCTTCTTGCTTCAGTGCTGCAGGTAGTGGTGGCATTTGCATACATTTAGTCATGAGTAAATATTTACTATGATCCCCTGAGACTAAAATTGCAGGAAAGTGACAGTATAGAAGATAAAAGAGTTAAATGTTTACAGTATCTCTTTTAAAAGCAGTTCATCTTCAGAGAGGGCACAGGGAAGATTTTCAGATCAGACTGCTTATTAGAATAAATATTAACTTCAAACACGCACGAAGATTTGCTTGCACTTTATCTTTAGAATCTGTGTCTTTCCCTTGAAGCTTATAAAACAGAACATCATTCCCTGTTCTTAGAGTCCATGGAACTGTATACAGGAGCCCCTTTAACAGGTAAGTCACAGCCCCTACTCCCTGTCTTGTGGATATCTAAATCTGAGAATAAAACTGAAAAAAATATGAATTTGTCGAAATACTCTGTCCCACTTAATATCATTCTTTTCACCTTAACTAGATACATATCTTACCCCTAAATAGATCTCTTGTAAATAAATTCCACCGCTCTTTTCCTGAAATGACTTTCTAAATTATATTTTCTCCTCCTGACAATGTCTACAAATTGGGCGATCACTTATGCTGAAGCATCTCTTCACATACTGGCATCTTTTCAAACCTTGGAGAAAAGTCCCCTATTTGGGGTAACACATTAGTATCTGTTCCTGAGAGATACAGACGCTTGTGTGGGGCCATCTAACCTGCCTGGCTCTGGGGTGGGCATCCTCTGTCGAGGAGCAGGCCTTATATACATCCTGGAGTCACATCAGTCCTCCCCAGGCATCATATTTCTTGCTGATAAAATTATGTTTTATGACTTTACTTCTAGAAAAAATAAGTGTACGTTATCAGTTCCCCAGGGAACACTATGTGGTGTCCAAACCTAATGTTATAGTAAAAAATAATATTTTTAAAGAGATTTTTGTTATCGGACACATGTGCTCACCAGAGAAAGTGAGAAATCATCCCCTAGAGGGTATGGCCACACTGGAATGCCTTCTCCTCCATTTTCCCCTTGAGATATTGGGCATGCATGCACAAGTGCCCAGTGTGATTTTCAAGCCACCAGGTCTGAGACTCAAGGTCATGTGAGAGTCCATTGCCTTAACCACTATACCACCTTCTGGCACCAAAATAATAATAATTCAGGAACTTAACTTTGTTCCTCAGAAGGTCAAAACAAAACAAAACAACAAACTGTTAGACCAAGACAAACAAAATATTCACTCTTCCTAGCATGTACTTTTAACCATTTTTAACACCACTGTCCCTCTGTGGGTTATTAGAAAAGCCATGGAGAATGGAAGTAACAGCATGCCCATAAACCAGGAATTGATAAGCTTGATAGTAGTGATCCATTGCCTTGGTCACTACTCTGGGATTAAAACAAGGATTTGAGGGGCCAGCACTGGTGTAGTGGTTAAGGTGCTGGACTCCCACGTGGCTAAACAGGGTCTGCGTCCCAGACTCAGCAGCTTGAAAATCACACCAGGCACACCTATCCCAAATCCCTAGAGAATGGAGGAATAGGGATTGTAGCATGAGTCTCTCCCACGAGGGGGACAATTTCTCACTTTCCCTCTCTATCTCTCTCTCCCTAGTGAGCACACACACTCTATGAAAAAAACAAAAAAACAAACAAAAAAACCCTTCATTGATCAAACAGTGGTGCAGTGGTAACATAAACATAATGCTCTGTAATGTGGGTACACAAAGGAGGTCCCTGACTTTGCATCCCACGGCCATCCTGTGCACACCAGACACACTCATGCTGCTGATCTGGGCAAGCTGAGGGTGGGCTGCAACATAAGGGCCCTATTAGGGATGACTCTCTCTCACACACACATGAAATACACCCTAAATTAATTAAATAAAAAATAAAAACAAGGACTTAATGTTTGAGAAATAAAAGAGAAGCATTGATCTGATCTCACTTCCCCTGTCTCGCAGATCCTCCTAGCCTTGACATGATGCCAGCACCTGATATGCAGGGCCCCCTTCTGGGATGCTGCCAGTAGGCCCCTGCTGTGTAATAAGGCCATTCATGGGAGGCCACTTGCCCATGATGCTTGGTCCCCAATGATAAGACCCCCTGCCCAGCCCAAGATGATGCCCACTCTGCTAGGAATGACAGAGCCAGACAGATGAGGATGGAGGGGAGGCCTCTTTATGTCAGTTTTATATTAATTTATTCTACTTCACCAGGAGATCAAGGTGCTGTGACTGTGGGTGTTTTCTAACAACATAACAAGGAAAGCTTTCTCTCCCTTCCTATTAAAAACAAGCAATAGTAAAAAGAAAATAAAAGGGTAGTTTTGCAGGAGTGAAATGGATAAAAGAAAATACATATTTATTTGTATAGTGAAATGTGAAAATAAAATTCGTCAATTGTTAAAAAGAGAGAGAGAGAGAAGCATTAAACAAATACGGAGGTTTGCACCCAGGCTGAGACTCACCCAAGTTCTCTGGAATGGCAGTGGGAGAAGCTGTTCAGAGAGTAGATGTCAGTGTTAAGGTATACGCTAAGTCAGCTGTTTGGGAGGCTTTGAGAGAAGGATTTGTCTCAGGCCTTGCTCCTTGGCTTGACAGATGATTGTCTTCTTACTGGGTCTCTTCACATTGTCTCCTCTCTATGACACTGCAGGGTGTCCTAGTTCTCCCTTTTTTTAAGATTTCCAGTCATACGGAATTATGTTTCCTGTGAATGCTGTTCCCTGACTTCTTACAGAAGCCCCCGCCTCCTGCAAACTGTTCTTAGTGAAACAAAATATGCTTTCCCTGCAAGGTTGCCTCCTGTCACAAAGGATCAAGTAGGCCACAATACTGATTGCACAACCACAATGCTAGTTAACTGGGAAGCACAAAAAGCCAGCGCTTGCTTCAGGATTGTGCTATTCGTGTGACACAACTCAGATTCACTTGAGTGGCTCGTGAGTTCTGGCTGTAGTTTTGCAGGATCTTTGAGGGTTATGAACGTTCAGTTCATCATACTATACTATAAGCTCCTTTTATCTTTTATAATCTTATAAACTTTTAATATTAACTGCTAGGAGCATGTATAATTAACAATTATCTATGTTTATCCCTTAAGATTTTATAGCACAATGCAGTTTCATTCTTTTTAAATACACGTAGGGAAAAAAGAATCTCGGTAAAATGAGGTTTAGCATCATGTACACAAGGCACGTAGAGAATCCCTGTACTGAGAACAACAGATAAATGATATCAATACTGATATTTATGAGAGGTAAATGGACTTCTAGGCAACTCATGATATGCAAAGAACCTATAGGAACCTGGAGATTAAAAATGTAGTGTTTATAATATGAGGGAAAGTGTTTTATCACCATGAAACTATGTACTAAGTTAAAGCTTAGTTTAAATACGAAGTTAACACCTTTCCTTTCTGCTTTTTTATGTTCTCTTCTCTAGTTAGAGGATAACATATAAGATGAGGAAGTTCAGACGGTTTGGAGAGTTTTTTGTTTTTTGGTTTTTTTGAGAGGTTTTTGCTGTAGGGCACATGCACTCACCAGAAAGACAGAGAGACAGAAAGCGAGAAATCATCCCCCAGGGGGGATGGCCATGCCACATTCGCTTCTCCTCCATTCTCCTCTCGGGATCCTGGGCACGCATGCACATGTGCCTGGCGTGAGTTTAAGCCACCGGGTCCAGGACTTGAACTGCGATCAACTACATGGGAGTAGTTGATCACTCCAACTGCTGTTCTCATTTTGTTTTCTTCCCCAAAACAAAGGAATAAGCTTCAGCACAGATATTTATCTTTCTCAGTTCAGGCATTGAACTGGCCTAGTCTACTAAGAGAAATAATAAACATGTAAGTTTCTCAAAATATGATTTATGAAATATTTTTAAAAGATACAATAACCAAATGTGTATAACAACATGCTAACAGAAATCATGCCATGGTGAGAACCTGTTTCAGTGAACTAATTCTGAACATTTCTCATCACCACATTTATTGTTAAGATGAAAAGTAATGCCTTGGGAAGACTGAAAGAGCCTATTTTAAGTAATACACATTTTCCTTTATCTTTTTGTCCAAATCATTGTTTCTTGGACTTAATCTTGACAATAATATCTTCTGTTAGAGTTGGATTTTAACTTAAAAGCACATTATCTGGTCCTAGCCATGATGGAGTGGTCATCTTCATTTGACCCAACCAAAAACCTGGACAAAAGAGGTTATTGATCTCATTTTCAAGAAAGTTATTAAAAGCAAGAGAACTTGTTGCTATATGTTTTCTATTTGGACTCAATCACAGGATCTTATATTTATCTCTCTTGTTACAACTCCCAGTACTCAGACTTGTTTTCTTTTTATATTTTTTTGCTTCCTTTTACATTCTTACTACGTAATTTTTTTGACTTTGAGAGAAAGACATCTTTCAACCTATTTCAGAACCAATGATGATACTTGTTTTAGATAATTATTACATTATTCTAAATATAATGATACTATTTTGAATTTAAATATAATTCTATGCTGATAAAAAAATAAATAAAGAAAACACACACACAGGAAGGCTAGTTATGGTGGGCTGTCTCGGGCTCTCAGAACTTGAGGAACAACATGGCAGTGAGTTTTCTTATTGCCTCCCATACATTAATATCTTAGGGCTCTACAGACACCTTCAACATGAAATTGCCAATAAGCACTGAGGAAAAAGAAATCTCCAAGAAAACCCTGTCTTCTCCAGCCACAGGGGTGGCCTACAGGTGGGGAAAAAAATGACATTTCTCAACCTACTGCAGTCAAACACCAACAGAAAAGCCATTCACAGATCCACTCCCCAGTTGCAGGGGGATCTCCTTCCTCTAAAGAACTATCCCGTGGGGCAGGTGATGAGGCTCCAGTTCCTCTACCCAGTGATGTCTGCAGGACTGAATGGGGAGCTAATCTTCAATCTTCCTCTCACTGAAAGAAGCAGAGTTCCAAATCTCACTCTCACATAGTGTCGGTAGGACAGAGCAGGGAGCTGATCTTCAGCCCTGGTCTGGTGGGAACAGGAAGCAGTCATTCCCCTGTGAGGGTAGCATCAGTGGGGCTCATTGGCAAGCTGTCTGTGCTCTACACCATATTTAACAAAGTACTGGGAGGTGGGGCTAGTTGGAAATCTGCTTCTTTCTTTCTTTTCCCTAATTAGTGAGGCTCTAGGCTGAGTGTGGAGCTGAGCGTCTGGCCTCAAACTGAAGTAATGAAGTGGTGTGAGTGCATCATTCACTGTTTTGTCCATGCCTGGTGTTAGAAAGGCACAGCAGGAAGCTGGTGTTGGTAATTTACTTTTGACAGGAGAAGATGTTACTGGTTTGCTGTAGAAGCTAAATTTCTACCTTGTCCATTTGCAATGAGGCAGCACTTCACTTTTGCCAGTAGGGGTGGGTAGGGAAGGAAAGAGGAGTCCAGCAGAAAGCTGGACATACATGCTCACCTGTCCTCTTGCCACCACTCACTAGGGGGAATGTAGGATTCAGAATCTCATAATACAATATTCAAACTCTATAAGATTCAATAGCAAATTACCATGACCAGAAAGAAAAGTTACAACTTGAAAGAGAAAAGATTAATATCCAGTCATCAGAGTAGTTCAGAAAATTAAAGTGATACTGAAGATGTATGAGAAGATATAATGACTGAAAATTTCCTAGATACAGTGAAACACATAAATCTAAAGATTCAAGAAGTTGAATAAACTCTAAGTAGAATAAACTTAAACATTGTAATTAAACTTCTAAAAACTAAAGATGAAGTCTTAAAAATCAGAGAAAAATGGCATAGTTCTTACAGAGGAACAGCAATTCAAAGGACAAAATATTTCTCATCTGAAACACAGAGACAGAAGGAATTGGAACACTTTTGAAGTACTAAAAGATTGTCAACCATGAATTCAGTATCTGGCAAAACATCCTTCAGGAATTAAAAAAATAAAACAAGAATATCATTATCAGACAGGAGAAGCTGAGAGGATTTGTTGCTAGTATGACTCCTTAAAGAATGGTTTAAGTAAATTATCTAAACAGAAAGGAGATGACAGAAAAAATGGAATATCAGGAAGGAAAGAAGAACATGAGAAGGGAAAAAAGCAGGCATAAATATAATATCCTAACTATTTCTTACATTTCTTAAATAAAATTAGATTGTTGAAACAAACACTATACCACCATAGAACATGTTGCTCAATATACAGAGAAAGTATTTAGACAATTATATTTTTAAGGTGGAGCAACTCAGTAGACCCAAGATAAATTTTTTTTTTTTACACTTCATTAAAGTGATAAACAGCATACTCTTATTTAAGTCACACATAGCCAGGGCCAGCAGTTAGTGTAATGGCTACATCGCTGGACTCCCATGTAGTTGATCACGATTCAAGTCCCAGACTCAGTGGCTTAAATTCATGCTGGGCGTGTGTGCTTGCATGCCCAAGATCCTCAGAGGAGAATGAAGCAGAAGAGATTGTGGTGTGGCCATCCTCCCTGGGGGGTGATTTCTCACTTTCTGTCCCTCTGTCTCTTTCTGTCTTTCTGGCAAGCACACACGCCCTATAGCAAAAACCTCTCCGAAAACAAATACAAAACAAACAAACAAACAAAAACCCACACATGGCCTTATGAGTGAAGTAAATGAGGAATAATTAACCACTTCCATAGGTGAGTAAAGTGAAGCCCAAAGATGTTTTATACTTGCTCAAACTCATCTTGCATACATAAAATGTGCCCGTTTTATCAGTGATTCTAAGATATAAAATTTGAATAATGAAACTTTAATTTATTGTGTTCCCATTTTAAAAGGGATTGCAAATTTCTAAGAATGACAAAAACTATCTAAAATGGGATTTTGATAATAGCTTGCAACTTTAATTTTCTTAAAACTTACATATAAAGTGAGTACATTTTATGGTATGCATATTATACCTAAGTACTACTACTTAAAAAGAGATAGATGACATGCCAATAGTTTAAAAATTCAGGAGAGAAAACAAACTTCTTGATGATTTTCTGTAGTTAATCGAGCTGCCCTAAGTCATAGAAACTCGATGTTAAAAGTGGGGATAACAGAAGCCCATTTCTGTAGTTTGGGGCTTGGCTTAACTGTACTGACAAATTTATCTTTTTTTTTTTTTTTTTTGAGAGGTTTTTCGCTATAGGGCGCGTGCGCTAGCCAGACAGACAGAGAGAGACATAGAGACAGAAAGCGAGAAATCACCCTCCAGGGGGAATGGTCACGCCGCAATCCCTTCTCCTCCATTCTCCTCTCGGGATCTTGGGCACGCACGCACACGCGCCCGGCGTGAGTTGTAAGCCACCGGGTCCGGGACGTGAACCACGGTCAACTATGTGGGAGTCCAGCGACATAGCCATTACACTAACTGCTGGTTCCCAACAAATTTATCTTTTTAAGACACTTGTTGGCTTGTTTCAATTGGGAAGGAAATGCATTTATATATATATATATATATATATATATATGTGTGTGTGTGTATAAATATACACACATATATATAACATATATATGTATATATATTATATATAAAATATATAAATATATAAATATATAAATAAATACATATAAATATATAAATACATATAAATATATAAATATATAAATTTTTATATATAATATATAAATTTATATATATTATATATTACATATGTATATATACATATATACCTATATATACACACAAATATATATACCTATATATACACATATATATACACATATATACATATATATATATATATATATATATGCACATATATATATGTGTGTGTGTGTGTGTGTGTATACATATTTAAGAATAATGTTTTCTTTCCCATCTAGCTAGAAAGAGTAAACATTTGAAAAGAATCCTCTTCTGAAGTTTTACCCATGGCTAGCAGGCGGCATGGTGTTTAGGATGCTGGATTCTCACATGACTGACTGCAATTTAATTTCCAAACCTGGTGGCTTGCTATCTCATTTTTTCTGTCTCTTTCTCTCTCTGCAGAATGCAAGTGCCCTATAGCAAATTAAAAAATAATAATGATAGTAAATTAAAATTAAATAAATAATTCATTAAAAAAAAAAAAAAACAGAAGTTTTACCCAAGGATCCTTTTTTTACCCAAGAATCCTTTTTTTCCCTTTGTCTGTATAATTCTCAAGAGAGGATTATATATTAAGGAAATTATAGTTACCATTTGCATGTAACAAAATATTTAGCTGTTGGCAGTTTAAGTTCAATTAAGCCCTCTAATAATAAGGATAAAATGTGGTTATTGCATTATGCTTATAGCCCATTAGAATTGCTATGGTTGAACACTTCTTTTTGCAACTTCATTTATTGTTAATAATACACAGTACTGAGAACTTTTTCATGGGCAAAGAAGGATAATATGAGGGAAAATATAAGCAAAGTTCTAGATCATGGAACTAACAACATGGTTGTTATTTATTTTTAGGAGTTAAAAGGAACCTTTTTTGCAGAAATCAAAATAAAAATATCAAATACAAAAACCCTTTAAGGTGGGGACCAGCAGGTAGTGTAATGGCTATTTGACTGGACTCCCACGTAGTCGACCGCGGTTCGCGTCCTGGACCCGGTGGCATAAAACTCATGCCAGGCGCGTGTACATGAGTGCCCAAGATCCTGAGAGGAGAATGGAGGAGAAGGGATTGTGGCGTGGCCATCCCCCCTGGGGGGTGATTTCTCGCTTTCTGTCTCTCTGACTCTCTCTTGACTGTCTGGCGAGCGCACGCGCCCTATAGCAAAAACCTCTCAAAAAAAAAAAAAAAAAAAAAAAAAAAACTCTTTAAGGTATCACCATTATTATCACTTTTATTAGTATTACATTAGTGAAAACTAATACTAATGGGACACAACAAGCAACAATTGAAGGACCATTGGGTTGGAAACCAGTTGAATAAGCTTCCAATGCCAGCCTGATGGTTGGTGAGACTTACTCTCTTAACTGACATTTTTTTCTGTTGAAAATGGAATCAATAACACTGTTACCTTAAGGATTCAATGCAGTATTAAACATGATGTGCCTTGATAAGGTGTAAATTATTACATGAAGTTAGAGCAATAATAGGTCACTCTGAAATTATTTTAAACGATAATGAAATTTAGTTCTAGATAATAAAAAATCTTCTCAGGGTAGTATTTGATAATTTTTCAAAAAGACTGTTTTTTTTAACCAATTTACTTTAATAACCTTAAGATGAATAATTCACCTTTTCATTCCTCTACAGTACCAATTTGCTCATGTGAATTAGTTAAAAAAAAAAAATAAAAAACAGTAGGAAAGTTCATGACCTTGTGCTGGAACTGCAAATAGTTTCAGTGATTGAGGAGAGAGTCCAAAGTACAAGGGTTCATTGAAGAAACTGAAGCCAAGTATTAAAGGCCTCATTCTTGCTTTATAGTCTCCAGCCCAGCTGTGATTGAAGTCCAGCTCTGCTCTCACAAAGTTGGGAGACTTTCAATCTCAACAATGTTTAAACCCATCTACAGATAAACTGAGGCTCAAGGAGTTTAATGAATTTGCCTAAAGCCACATAACCGATAACTGAGAGTTGTACTTGGTATGGATTCTGCCTCAGAAGTCCAAGATATATATATATTTTTTAATTCCCCACACTGATCCAAAAAGTCAGGCATTCTTCTATAAAGCTCCACCTTCAACACAATTGCTTACCTTTGCTGTATTTCTTTGCTGTATTTAAATGTTAAACTTTAGCTCAATAGCTAATTCCTCTACTGGCCTTCTACTTTTGGGAAAACATCCATTACATTTTAATGATGTTCTTAGGAGAAAAGGCCAGATAGTTTCAGGATGGTTATTGAGAACCAGAAGAGTGCAGAAGCAAGTGACAGATGGTTTTTCTCATTTCTTTGTCATGTGGGAATGCAGGCTCAGATAATGGATTACTGAGCAGCCATAAATGCTCAGAATGGCCAACTGGCTGCTCTTTGGTGGAAAGTCTTGGACAGGGACAAGAACACAACTGAATATGGATCCACTGACCAGCTCACCAGCTCAAGGCAGGCACTGGCTCTTCTTAACAAATGAAACCATTCAGGAGGTATTTACCATGAAACATAAAAAGTCTAGTTTTCCCAAGCTCCTGTTTAGGACATGTTTGTAACTAGTATCAACCAGAATAAAAACGGTCAAGAGGATAAAGTCATTGAGCCATTTTATACAGTGCTTGAAAGGGCACTCCTATATATATGTGTATTTGTGTTTGTGTGTGTGTGTGTGGATGTGTGTGCATTTGTGTTCATTATATCCATTATCCATTAGTTCATCTGCTGGGAAGACAATCCTCATAAAACCATAGTTGGGAATGTGATCCTGGTGTGGGACACAAATTTGTTTCTTTCACAATTAGTCCTTCTACTCTAGCCCACCCAACATCCCACAAGTGAAACAGATTGAGGATAAAAAGGTGGATGTACAGAAAATCATCTCAACCTTTAGGACAAAGATAAAAATCACAATGGAAAAAAATCAGAGGTATTATCTAGCGGAAGCATATTAATACCCTCTTAAACACTGGGTCATCAGGAAACTCATGACACATTTTTGCATAGAAAAATACATCATGACTTTCCCAATGGCCTAATACAAAACATTGTTATTTTTGTTTTAAAAGATTTATTTAATTTTATTCATTAATTCATTTTAATTTGACCAGAGAAAGAGAGAGAATATATATATATATATATATATATATATATATATATGTGTGTGTGTGTGTGTGTGTATATATATAATATATATATAGAGAGAGAATATATATATATATGAATATATATATATATTTTTTTAAGAGAGATTTTTCTATAGGGTGTGTATGCTTGCCAGAAAGAGAGAGAAACAGAGAGACAGAAACAAGAAATTACCCCCTAGGGAGGATGGCCATCCCACATCTCTTCTCCTCTATTCTCCTCTTAGGATTTTGGGCATGCATGCACACACACCTGGCATGAGTTTTAAGCTGCCAGGTCTGGGACTTGAACCACTATCAACTATGTGGAAGCCCAGCTATGTTACCATTACACCATGTGCTGGTCCCGGAACTAAATATTCTTAATCATTTTGCTTCAGACCTACTAAACCTGCACATTTAAGGGGTATTCAGAGGGGGACAATCTAGGCATTGTCACATACTTGTGAGACATAAGATCTACCTTCTATTGGGTTGTCAGGAAAGTCATGACACATTTCTTATACAGAAAAATAACATAAAAATATGTCGTGATTTTCCCAACAACCTAATATAAAGGAATTACTTGAATTATAATAAATACTTAAGGTTGGAAAAGGCCTGCTCTCTTGTAAGAGTGGCTCCTAGGCTTACTTGACCAGAGCTAAAGGAGGCTCAAGATTGTAGTCGATCGGCATAGGGATCCGACATAAGAGGTCAGTACCCCATGTTCCACAGAAATCATTCGGAGAGAAGAAAGCAGCGAGAGTAAAGAGGAGGAGTGGCTCTGAACAGAGAAAAAAGGAGCACTAGAGCAGAAACAGGAGGCAAGGGACTCAGAGAGTGAGAAATTGCTAAAAAGAAAAAGAAATTAAGACCTTTAGGGAGAGATCAAATACAAAGTCAGAGACAAACGGAAAGACAAAAGGTGACACAACTTTGATCTCCTGTGGTTTTCCAGCCTCTGGATCTCATATCCATGAAATTTTTGAGAGCATTTTATCCTTAAATTAATCCTTCACCCCACCCCTACCTTGTTTGTGTAAAACTAATTTAAATCAGTTTCTCTCTGTTGTATTCCTAAAACGAGTGCATGTCTTGAACCACAAAGAGTCCCTCACAGAAGGTCCAGCTCTTCCTGGGGCAGTCCCTTTAATTTTCACCAAAACCTTGAAGATACTAGTGCTCTCTCCATTGATAGAGTAGCCGTGAAGTACATTTTGCAAGCCAGGACAAGTGAATGTGGATGTAAAGTACGACTGTCCCTTGTAAACCAGATTATGTGGTAATCGGACACACTGTAAGAGTAGCGTGAAGACCTGAGGGTGGACTCATTAGTAAGCCAGCCAAGACAAGGAGTCAGGAGTTCCAGACCAGAGCTATTTCTGCTTTGTTTCTGTAGCTTCCTGACTCCCTCTTTTCAGTTTTATCTCTATTAATTAGTTTATAAAATTATAGACACAAACATAACAGCTGAAAAGACAAAGCTGTTTCAGGTTACTGCATATATAATGACTAAAAAAGCTAGACTTAAAAGGTGAGAAATTAGGAACCAGCAGTTGGCATAATGGCTATGTCGCTGGACTCCCACATAGTCAACTGCGGTTCGAGTCTCAGACCCAGTGGCTTAATCTCATGGCTGGCACGTGTGTGTGCATGCCCAACATCCCGAGAGGAGAATGGAGGAGAAGGGATTGCGGTGTGGCCATCCCCCCGGGTGATGATTTCTCACTTTCTGTCTCTCTGTCTCTGTCTTTCTGTCGAGTGCACACACCCTATAGCAAAAACTTCTTAAAAAAAAAAAAAAAAGGTGAGAAATTAAATGCAGTTAGGATCCTTAAAATAAAATAAAAAGAATAATAGTTTATTAGTTAAAAAATAACCTAGGCAAATTTAAGAGAGCTACTTCTGACTCCAGACCCTTAATCATGGGCAGGTCTGTCTCTGAGACTACAGTCTTGGAACAAGGAAAAATCAAAGCTGAGCCAGGCATCCTCCCTGTGAGCTCAGTGCCTGACACCGGACATGAAAGTTGCACTGAGTTGCTTTGTTGTCTTTGTGATTCTGGTGGGACTGAGACTTGAACTTTTAGGAGAATAAGTCACCTCTTCCTCAGGAAGAGAAGTGAAATACTTTTGTACCTTTGGGCTACCTTTTATAATGTTCAAGGAGTGTCTGGTCATCTCTGACACGGACAGGCAGGACAATAAGCTCTTTGAATGTTTAAGGACAATCTAGCACAGGTCCCTTGATTCTTTTTTTTTCTTTTTTGGAGAGATTTTTGCTATAGGGCACGTGTGCTCGCCAGAAAGACAGAGACAGAGAGATAAAAAGTGAGAAATCATCCCCCTCCAGGGGAGATGGCCACACCACAATTCCTTCTTCTCCATTCTGCTCTTGGAATCCTGGGCACTCAAGCACACGCACCTGGCGTGAGTTTAAGCCACCGGGTCCGGGATTCGAACTGCGGTCGACTACATGGGAGTCCAGCAACATAGCCATTATGCTAACTGCTGGTCCCTGTCCCTTGATTCTTCATGTGCACAATTGTAGGATTTGGGATGGGGAAATAGTACTACTGGTTGTCTCTAAGAACATGAATTTTACAGCTTATTAGCAGCCAGTTTAATGATTATAAGCATGAACCCTGAAGTCAGAGAAAATGCTGACTTTATCATTTGTTAGCTATGTGACCATAGATAAACTATTTAACCTCTCTGGTCCTAACTATGAATGAAGATATAGACTACTTATCTAATAGGTTTGTTGAGAGAAATACATGAATTAAATACGTGTAAAATGCATATAACTCTTGCAAAAATTTACTTTTGATTGAAAAACTCTTGCTATTATAGTAAATACTTAAGGTTAGGAAAGGCTTACAAGAGCATTACCCAAAAAGAGATTGTGAAATAAAGTGGATTTTTTTTTCTCTTAACCTTCAGAAAAGAAGGGAAGGAAAAATAGACTAGGAGGGTATTAGTTTTTATTTTTTAAAGAATTAATTTATTATTATTTTTAATTTTATATAGGGCATGTGTGCTCACCAGAGAGACAGACAGAGAGAAAGGGAAAGTGAGAAAGCAAGCCACCGAGTCTTAGATTCAAACCATGGTTGACCATGTGAGAGTCCAGTCCCTCAACCAGCATGCCACCTGATGGTTCCCAAAGAATATTAGTTTATTAATATTTTCAGGATGTTTGTTCAGCCCAGTTGAAGCAGTAGGTTCACAACTATAGCACAGAATTCCAGATGAAAAGGCTGCTTGTATGTACACACACATACACCACCATGCCAGATCCCTCTATATGACATTGTCTTGAAGATACTTTCCTTCATCTGCCTCCAACCTGCTAATTGGCTACAAACTTGTTATTTGTCAAGTTTGCATTATAGTCTACTTACCAACCTCATTTTGATGGATGTCTGAGTTACTCAAAGGAGGGTAATAATTATTGTGTAGATAACAAGAAGGGGAAGAACACACACACAAGAAAGCCTGGAGGTGTAAGTGAAAGTCAGAGTTTTTCAGAACTTCATAGGCCAAGGTAAGAAGTTCCATTTTACTGAAAGTATAACATCTCAATCTAAGGATTTTAAGAAGCATTTCCACTAATGAGCTTGTCTTGCCAATACAACCAATACTACAATAAACATCTTTCTACATCATTGTGCATATGTATAAATGTCTGCATAACAAATGCTAGAAGTAGCAATTGTCAAACAATTTACACATCTTAAAAACTGATGATATTGATAATGCATTTTACAAACATGTTTTGCTAAGACCATCGAAGTATATTGAGAACCTGTATCCAAGTTTAGCTAACTTATTATCAATGCTTTTAAGAATTGTCAACCTTTAGAGCGAAAAAAAAATCTGGAATTGCTTATTTTACTGGGGTTAGGTTCTATATTCAGCAGGCAACATAAAAATTTCATGTTGTCAAAATTATTCGGGAAAGTCTCGAGTTACCCAAAATGTACAATATATGCAGTTGGAGGTATACAGCCCCGCACTGTAATGCATATGCATGCTGATGTGAAAAAACCACTGAACCAAATGAAAAGAAAGTTCCTATGCTGTAACTCAAATCATTCTGCTTTTGAAAAACCTGTCAAAACCCTATGTGCCTTGTTTTTTTTGTTGCTGTTGTTGTTTTGATTTTGGTTTGTTTTTCTTAAATAATCTCCCACACCTTAGTAGTTTTGTCCAGGAGAAAGGTGACCCACATTGAACTTATACATGAGCTGCAACAACCAGTGAAAATATATTTATAAATAAAAAGGCCCTCTTAGCTTAGCCATATTAGAGCCTGTGCCTTACAAAATGAATTATGTATCAGGTTAATTTCGCCCTAATGCTCTTGGTGATGGGAAGTATCTTTTTTGCTCTTAACCAGCACTAGGATCATAATGAGCTTCAACTGTATTAACTCTGACCAAGAGAAAACCATAACACTATCCCCTCCCTGAAGGAAGCACAGGAATTTGGGGAGGGGGTTGGGATGGCCGTCCCTCATAGACCTGCAGTGTAACGGGCTTCTGCACATCTTCATTAAGCAAGGTCCTAAAGAGGTGACCATTAGCAAGAATGTATTTCAGGGAGACAGAAGGGAAGCTGCAAATTTTATCATTCATTCTCATCGCCACCTCAACTTTGCTTCCTGTCTAATAAATCTCAAGCTTCCTCCCCGTCCCCACACCTTAGGGATGAGTTTATTCAACCCAAATTACCAGAAATATGCTCAGAGCAACATAGACCTAGAAAATGTTAGTGCTGGAAAGGGTCTTGTATTGGACTGAGTCACTTTTTGAAGGACACTGAGGTCCAGTGTACATTAGGGTCTGTTTAAAGTAACATTACAGAGAAAAGAAAATGTATCTTCATTATAGTTTTTTCATTCATATCTCTTACTGAAAATGTGCTTACTATATTTATTTTATTTTAAAAATGTTCTAAATCCAAAGAGAAGTGCATCCTTATAAGGAAATTACAGCTCTCTCTCTCTCTCTCTCTCTCTCTCTCTCTCTCTCTCGTTTAATTTAGTAGAAGATGTGTGTACTCACTGCAGAGAGACAGAAAGTGGGGGAGGGAAAGCACCTCCAAGGAGTAGCCATGCTGCAATCCCTTCTCCTTCATTCTCTTCTCAGTATTTTAAGCACACAAGCACATGCATCCAGCCTGTTCCTTTTTTTTTTTCCTTTTGGAGAGGTATTTGCTATAGGGTGCGTGCGCTCGCCAGACAGACAGAGAGAGACAGAGAGACAGAAAGCGAGAAACCACCTCCCAGGGGGGATGGCCACACCGCAATCCCTTCTCCATTCTCCTCTTGGGATCATGGGCACGCACGCACACGCGTCCGATGTGAGTTTAAGTCTCCGAGTCTGGGACTCAAACTGCGGTCGACTACGTGCAAGTCCAGTAACATAGCCATTACGCTAACTGCTGGTCCCCATCCAGCCTGTTTCTCAAGTCTCCGGGTCCAAGACTCAAACTGCACAGCTGGCCATGGGGGATCCAGTTGCCTTAACCACAACATGATGGATGGCCCATTCCTCTCTCCCCTGAACCCACTAATATGTTCCTCAATATGCTTTTACTTATTTACTTAGATTTGTTTCCTTACAATGTTCATCAAATGACCTGTATATACTTTGTTTAAATAAGAAATCCAAAGAACAGTATAGACAGTCAAATGCCTGTTAAAGATTCATGTCTTCAGGGGACGAGCAGATGGCGTAATGGTTGCATCGCTGGACTCCCACATAGTCCACCAGGGTTTGAGTCCTAGACCTGGCACCTTAAAGTTCATGTCGACCACATGTGTGTGCATGTCCAAAATCCCGAGAGATTTTGGAGGATAAGGGAGACTGGAGGAGAAGGGATTGCTGCATGACCATCCCCCTGGGGGGTGATTTCTCACTTTCTGCTTCTCTGTCTCTCTTTGTCTCATTGTGCTCTATAGCAAATATCCCTCTCTCAAAAAGAAAAAAAAAAAGATTCATGCTTTCATATCACTAATGTGTTTCTTTTTAATACTGTAGATGGTGGATGGAATGGAGTTAATTATGAAGAATCTACTCTTGAGCAGATATTCTGTGATCATTTTGTAGGTGAGACGATTGAATTTTAGCGAGATGAAGCAAGTCTTTCAAGATTACGTAGGAAGCAAATGATTGAGCAGGATTTTAAAGTCTGACAAATTCTATTTTTTTTTTTTTTCCTTTAGAGCTCATGTGCGCTCACCAGGGAAAGACAGGGAGGCAGAGAAAGCACACCCCATGAGTAATGGGCATGCTGCAATTTCTTCTCCTCCATCTCTCTCACCTTTCAGGATTTTTGGTCATATATGCTCATACGCCAGCATATTTCTCAAGCTGCAGGCTCTGGGACACAAACTGTGTAATTGAACATTTGGGGTATGGCTGCCTTTAACCACTAAGTAATGAAGCCCCCCCCACCTCTTCCAAGTCCAACTATTTCATCTAACTCCTACACATCATTCCCAAGGCACAGTTTCAGGAAGCATTTCTACTGCAGTTCTGCTTTATAGATCAGAAGTAGGTTTAGTGTTTCATAAATGAAGCAAATTAAATTTCTTCTACAACATAAACAGTATAGCAAAAAAACATATCTCCCCATAACACTGCATAGTTTTAAAAGATTTTCAGGGACTGGGAGGCACTACAATGGTAAAACATGATGTTCTGTGACACTGACCTAAATAAGAAAGTTCTGGATTCATGTCCGGATACCTCCCTGAGTGTGCTGGGCACACGTGCCCATGATTTGGGGCTGAATAAAGCTGGTGGATCATGAACATCAAGACCTTGTTGGGATTGTTGTTACTTTGGTTCTCTTCCTCTATATCTTTCTCACTCACAGGAGAAATAAATAAGACAAACTTAAGAGAAAAAAAAATTCTACATAAATTTCCTAATATCTCCTGCATAAAATAGGATATTATTTTTATATTCTATTTTTACAGATGAGAAAAAAAGAGAGAGGTCAAATGAATTCCTGATGATCTGAGTTAGGTTAAGGGAGATACCAGCCTGAAAATCAGACCTCCTACTTCCAAATCTGGAAGTCTGGAGTTTTTCACACCCAATCATTCTGTTCAGAGATGGGAACAGGACTTCCTTTCATTCCAATTTCTTACATTAGGTACTTTTCCCCCTGCTCAGCAGAGCTAAAGTTTGTCTTCAAGATAAGAGGTCACAGGAGCAAATGTTTATTCCACTGTCAGGCTCAGGACCTATTGACTCATTCTGGATTTAGTCTCTTGTCTCTCCTGCTCTCAATTTTTCCTGCCTTCCCAGTGAAATAACAGCGACATGGCCATTACGCTAACTGCTGGTCCCTCTTTTATTCTTTTCAATTTTTTTGATATATGTGCTTGCTGGAGGTAGACAGAGAGAGAAAGAGAAAGAAAGTGAGAAATCCACCCCTCACCGACCCCAGAGCTGTGGCCACCCTGCAATCACTTCTTTATTCTCCTGTCAGGATTTTGAGCACATATGCACATGTACCCAACATGATTTTCAAGCCCTGGGTCTGGGACTCAAAGCACAGAGCTGGCTATGTGGAATACAAGCACCTTAACCACCACGCCACCTGCTGGCCCATACACATCGTCCTTTAAATAAATAAGTAAGCCAACATGTACAAAGGGCTGCTCTATGAAGTTCTGCCACACTCGTTATCTAATTAAATTCTGAAACTGAATTCATGAACACATGTCTGCATTTCTTTTTACATCAACTACTGAGTGATGAGATTACCGAGTTGATTTCATTGGTATCATTTAGCCTCCCAAAACTACATGCCCTTTCCCCCCCACAATTCATTTAATGACTTTAGACTATTTTTTAAACTCTGGTGATGGCGATGTCTCCAAGAAAGCATTCAGAGACCTTGCCTGGCAATATTAGGTATTCAGGCAGGGAGCAGTTCCTGGATCCTACATATACTTCCTTCCATGGTAGAAATGCCTCACAGGAGAGCAGGGACTAGACCACTCAGACATCCTCTTTTCTATTGTGTGGAAAGGAGGGGCTATGACTTAATTTTCTGCCCAGTGAACAGCACGTGTGATCCTGACTTGAATTTGCAATCTCATCTTCTCTCTCCTTGTGGTGTGGTAGGCCATGACCTCAATGAGAAATCCTTGAGTGTCCTCTATTATGTTCATCTGGTTTATTCCAGAAACGTTCTTTTTTTTCTTCTTCTTCTTTTTTTTTTTTTTTTTTTTAGCAGTTTTTGAATTTGTTTTTGCAGAATCAGAGCTCCATATGTAAGAGACAAGATGGAAGAGGGAGGGAACCAGCAGTTAGCGTAATGGCTATGTCGCTGGACTCCCACGTAGTTGACCGCGGTTCGCGTCCTGGACCCGGTGGCTTACAACTCACGCCGGACGTGTGTGCATGCATGCCCAAGATCCCGAGAGGAGAATGGAGGAGAAGGGACTGCGGCGTGACCATCCCCCCTGGGGGGTGATTTCTCGCTTTCTGTCTCTATGTCTCTCTCTGTCTGTCTGGCGAGTGCACGCGCCCTATAGCGAAAAACCTCTCAAAAAAAAAAAAAAAAAAAGATGGAAGAGGGACTGCAGAGAAGCTGATTTGGGCTGGTTGTCACATTTGTTAAATGCAGCTGGCTCTTCTATATACCTTAACGTGGACTCTGTATGGGTCCTGAGATATCACACTATGGTACCTCTTTCAGAATTTCTCAGTCCTCTTTTCTGCCTTGACCTACTACTCTTGATTGTTTCTATTACTCTCCAATGTCTGACTTCATTTTCTAGGCCCCTATAATTGCTCTTTGTCCTATACGTTATTACAAAACAGAACTTCTCTCTGAATTTATTGCCTATCTCAATTCTGCCATCATTACCCTGTCCATTTTTCTGTGGATTTCACTCTCACAACTCCATCCCGATAGCTTTCTTCAAAATATTCCTTGGGTAAAAACTAGTTTCGAAACATTCTGACATCTAGCTTCCAAACAAGGGAGGATCATGTCACACGGCTTTTGGAGAGTTGCTACTCCTCAGTAAGACTTATTTTTATTTATAAAATTAGTGAGTTTGACTATCCTATGCAAGGAAGGAATACAGGAAGGGAAATGGGGTGGGGGTAGGTTGGTTAATTTTGTACACCAAGAGAAATGATTGGAAATTAAGAGGTAAAATGGGATTTAGGGAAAATAAAATCTGTTATCTCGTTTTACCAATGGGGAAACTATTACATGAGCAGAACTTAAATGGTATGGGTCATGGACTCCTGTGAGAATTGGATGAAAGCTCTGAACATTTACCCAAAGAGAGTATATGTACATAGAATTATAGACATATGCACACAATTTCACTGAAGACTACCCTAAACCTTGGATTAAAACCCTGTAATGGTCACAGGTCAAAACTCAATGCAATTGGGACCAGCAGTTGGTGTAATGGCTATGTCACTGGACTTCCATGTAGTCGACTGTGGTTCGAATCCCAGACCCGGTGGCTTAAACTCACACAGGGCGTGTGTGCATATATTCCTAGGATCCCAGGAGGAAAATGAAGGAGAAGGGATTGCAGCATGGCCATCTCCCCTGGGGGGTGATTTCTCACTTTCTGTCTCTCTTTCTGGCGAGCACACATACCCTATAGCAAAAACCTCTCAAAATAAATAAATAAACGAACTCAATGTAACTGATGTTTGGGTCACATATTTGGTACTTAATTTAGAAAACATGTCTAAGGGTTATATAATTATCTCAGGTTTTATTTACTTATTTCATGAGTTTAAAACAAGTGTATTTAACTACAGTACTTGCTGATCTAAGACCAGAAGGAAATGTACAAACATCTAAGTAAAATTAAACAAATAATCAAATGTACAGTACAGCTTCCATTTTACATTTAATTCATTCACGTATATAAAATTAATAAAACTTATTTTTTGCTTGCTACTGGGCATGTCAGCTTGCCAGAGAGACAAAAAGAGAGAGAGAAAGGAGGGAAAGGAAGAAAGTATCCCCTATGGGGGATGGTCATACCGTAATTCCTTCTCCGTTTCTCCCTCTGTTTAAGTCTTTGGGCATGCATACACATGCACTTGGTGTGTTTTTCAAGCCACTGGGTCCAGAACTTGAACTATGCAGTCACCCATGTAGGATTCAGCTGGCTTAACCACTGTATCACTGGCTGGACCAATTAATAAAACTTTTTTTATGAAAATATATTGGAGCCAACAGGCGGCATCGTGTGTGAGGTGCTGGACTCCTACATGACTGTGTGCGGTTTGAGTTCCAGACATGGTGGCTGAAACTCACATTAAACTCACATTGGGCACATGTTCATGGTGCCCAAAACCCCTACAGGAGAATGGTGGAAAAGGGATTCCAGTGTGGCTATCTCCTTTAGGGGGTGATCTTTCACTTTCTGTCTCTCTTTCTCTCCAGCAAGCACATGCGCCCTATAGCAAAACAATCTTTCAAAAAAAAAAGGTGGGGGGGCCTTTTGAACTACTCTTTGTCTGCTCAGGCCCGCTCTGCTCCTACCTCTCAGGAGTGCACTTTTACTTTTACTTAATAAACTACTTTTTCCAAAACAAAACACAGAACAACAACAGCAAAGAAAATATATTTACCATTTATCAAGCAATAATCATTTATCATATTAAGTATTCTAATTTTATTTTTATTTATTTATTTAATTTTTTTGGAGAGGTTTTCGCTATAGGGCGCATGAACTCGCCAGACAGAGAGAGAGAGAGACATAGAGACAGAAAGCGAGAAATCACCCCCCCAAGGGGTATGGCCACACTGCAATCCCTTCTCCATTCTCCTCTCAGGATCTTGGGCACGCACGCACACACACCCGGCGTGAGTTTTAAGCCACCGGGTCCAGGATGGGAACCACGGTTGACTACGTGGGAGTCCAGCAACATAGCCACCACACTAACTGCTGGTTCCCAGTATTCTAATTTTAGAACATAACCTCCAAACTGAAATCTTCGATGACTTAAATTTAACTGCTTATTTCAAGTAAGTTCAACTTCCTACCCCAACATATTCAAACCTAGAAGACAATGAGGATAGATTTTATATTAAATTGAAAAAGTGAAAGCTACAGAAAATGCTACCTTTTACCTTGGGAGATAAGTGACTGAGCATCTAAAATATTATAATTTCAGTGAATTGTGAAACATAGTTAGTATAATTAATCATAAAAACAGCTAATTTGCTGAAGCAAGATGAAAAAATTAAATTCAGCAATATTCTGAAACCTAATGGAGGGTTTCCAAATGTTGTTTTAACCTTTCTTGTTATTGGGTGACTTCATATTGTCACCTACAATCAGTTTCATTATACTTCATAAGAATATATTGTGTTATTCATTAGGGTAGAAAGAATTAAGGCAAAAACTACAGGAAGTGCCTGGAAGACAAATAAATCAGAGTATATCAAATGTCAGAAAACATTCAGACACATAAATGTTATTTTCTTAATGTGTTCAAAAGAAAAACTAGCAGAAAGTGAATCTCAGGTATAATCAGTGAAGTAGAAATATCCAAATGATTCATGAAACAGTGTAAGTCCTTCCGTAGCTGCAGGTGCAGTAAAATTCAGCTATGAAAATTCACCGTTACTTTAAGTCTCCCTAGAGTAAGGGGCTCAATGTAGCCATTTCTCAGAGAAAACTTCACAAGATCATTGACTGAAACATGAGTAAAAGTTTAAATGGCCCACAGTAGAATTTCAATTTAGAGGAGTCAAATTCAGAAAGACTTATATCATTTTCAGTCTGGGATGTAAAAGAGTCATTCCAATGGATGGTCTTGGGAAAATCATGGATACAGAACCGGTAGAAAGATTATACATGGTATTTACCAGAACTCATTCTGTTTTAAGTAAGAAATATACAACAAACAAAGCAAACCAATAGGAATTTACTTAATATTCAACCAAATTAAGAAATCAAAGACATCTGGAGGTGGATCTTTACATATGAATTCAGACATAAATAATGTCAAGGCTTTGTTTCATTCTTCATTGCTCAGATACAAATACTTTTCATCAACAACAGCAACACATTTAAATATGTCTTAAAACCTAATAGAAGAAAGATGGGAACTAATTGGCTTATTTTTTCTTTTCTTTAATTTTTTTCTATATGGCACATACGCTTGACAGAGAGGGAAAGTGAGAAATCACCTCCCCAATAGTGGAGGGCCATGCCATGATTTTTTTCCCTCCATTCTCCTTTTGAGATTTTGGGCATCTATACACACATACCTGGAGTTTTTCAAGCTGCTAAGTCTTGGACTCAGACCCTGAAGCTGGCCATATGGGGTCCAGCCGGCTCATATCCCTGATATCGGGATATAGGATTTTTCATATTAATAATATTTCAAGTAAAGTTATACACCAATGCTTTTACAATGGTTAATGCTGGCTAATTGTTTCAGTTTGTATACTGCACCCTTAAGGGTAAGCTACAAATTGAAGATGAAGTTGACACAAATATTTAGGAGGCATTACGAGATTTAAAGCCACATAATCCTGCATCAGATGTTCCCTCATCACCCATGTAAATTTAGCCAATTTACTTAACTTTTTGAGTCTCAATTTCTTCGCCTGAAAAGTGTAATATCACCACCTACCTCAAAGTATCATTGTAGCTCACAAGCGATGTCACTTATATAAACTGCTTAACACAATGCCTGGCACATAGTAAAAAGCTAACTTTCCGATCCTTTCCCTAAACATAGCCCTATCCCTAAAAGTTTCATTTATTCAAAAATATTTATTGAGAGCCTATGGTGGACTAAATACTGTGGTAGACACCAACAATTTAAATATGAGTAGTATATGTTTTCTCTTGTTCATGCTCTTAAAATCTAGGCCAAAGGAGAATAAAACATCAGGACCCCAATAAGGACATGATCTAAGCCATCCATGCTCTACTATAAAGCTTCTAAAGCTTTATAATGAAAACTCTATCTTTCTGAGGATGAGTTCTCTCCCAGGATGAAACACGGTCCTTTTTAATGGTAACTAATTGGCAGGCTGCCCCACCAGTCGGTGAGATGTGCCTGAGTGGGAATGCTAATGACAGAACGAGGCATAAAGTCAAGATGGCAATCTCATTCCACAACAGGAATTCAGAATGTCATAAAATGTTGGACTGAAGCAGTTCTCTAAATATAGCTTTATAGCATGTATTCTTTGGGGCCAATTATTTACTCACTTGATAAGAAGTAGTCAGTCAGATTCTCTGATGGACCCAGAAAAAGAGTATCTATACGAAGTGTAGCCAAGTTGAATTGCATTCGTTTCTCCAAAGCACAATGTCCTATAGACTGGCAGTCACTTCAGATCCTGAGGGTATTTTAAATGTCACTGCGGCTGAAGCCAAATGTATTCAGCCTTTTGGAATACAGACTAATGGATATTGTACTTGAACCTACAACTCATGGACTGGAAAAGGTGCTGAGGAAATCAGTTTCTAAATATAAATACAATAAATCTTTACATTTAACAGGACCATCTCCCATTTCATACTATGTTCTACCAAACATAAGGAACAGTGGAGAGAGGTGCTGCATACCAGAGAATTGGAAGGATTTTTCTCAACCCATAATTTACTCATTAGCTTTACTTTGACATCTGTATATAACAAGAGACTTCCAGGTCATGCAACATGAGCGAGCCTGAATCATGTATTTGGTTCCCAAAATGGTATGATTGGAACTTAGTATGGCCCTTGGTATATTATTGGTGCTCAGCAGTGAACTCCCAATGCCGACCGACACCCCATAGAACAGATTCCCCTTTAGAAAGGTCTTCTGGAACCAGTTGCTCATTTTATCACCTGCCTCCCTCTCCACATTCTCAGCAACCAGTCTTACAAAGAGTGCCGACCAATATCATCATCCGGTAAACCTATTTAGTATCTCAGCATCAAAGCTGGGCATCTTCACCAAGCCACACCGTTCTGGGGTTGAAATTCATATTATTTAGAAATCTCTAGAAGCCCATTGAATTGATCAGTGCTGAGAAAACATGACAGGAATGCACAGCAGCCTGAGAGCTCTGGGGTCAGTGGATGTTTGATCACAACTAACTTGAAACAGAAAGAAGTTTAAAAATAAAAGAAAAGCGTAGGCTAAGGCTGCCAGTTCATTTATACAACACTACATTTTCACCATCTTGAAAATAAAATAGAATGCTTATCTTTAAAGAAATATAAAAAAAGAAGAAAACTTCTCTACAAATGTAAAGCTCAGTGTTAGCACATGCAATCACATGGTTTACTAAAAGCACAAATAACTTTAAATGATTTTACTTCAATTCAAGGTTTTTCTTTTCCTCCTCTCTAAGGAAGGAGATACTTACTAATTGTACCTACCTCATAGGACTGCCCCAATGACTAATTTAAAAATGATACACAGTCTCTGATATACAGCTTTTCCAAAATAACATATTCTCTAGTTATTAAGGAAGGAATGAGTTTCAAAACAACATATTAAAACAAGTTAAGCAAATGTATTTTGTGTATGGTATCTTAGATTCAGAGACAACAATATGAAAAGTTGTGTTGCAAATCTCCAAGAGGGACACATATTACTATATTTTCCAAACCCATCACTCACCCTTCCCACAGAACCACATTTTCCAAAGTACTCAGAAAATGTTTATTCTGTGAGTTCTGCTGTGGGAACCATCGAGTAAGACCAAACATTTTATCCAAAGGAAGAGAACCAAGTGAAGAAATTAAAGGAGGCACTCATTCTTAAGAATGACACCACACTTTCAGGACTTTGAAAGTGACGAGATTTTACCAGTAACTTTATTTAAGGGTTTGCATAAATTTTGTGCCTCTGTCACCCCATATAGTCCTCATCCTAATTCTGACACCCCGAGAAGAAAAATGCCTTCCCATTTAACAAAGCTAGGATTCAAACCTGGATTTGAATACAAGCATTCTGATTTCCACACAACAATCTCTTCCCATAATATTACATTTTTTTTTTCTTTTAGGGATGGCCATGCCACAATCCCTTCTCCTCCATTCTCCTCTCAGGATTTTGGGCACACATGCACATGTGCCCAGTGTGAGTTTAAGCTGCCAGGTCTAGTACTCACATTGCAGTTTACTATGTGAGAGTCCAGCAATGTAACCATTATGCCATCTGTTAGTACCCATAATATAACTTTTGAGGATGACTTGAAAATTCCCGAGCAGCACTAAGATACAGAATACCAAACTGTATTCTCACTACTTGGCCATTCTCACAGTTGTTCTGCTAGTTCCCCAATCCTTGACTATGTGGTCTGCGTACCCCCACAAGCACTGAGGCTATAATTTCACATAGGGTGCCAATATTGGGTGGGTGAGGCCTGGAGAGAGGTGTTTGGGAACATGGGAGAAGATCCCCATAAGTAGATTAATGCGGACTATTATTTTCCCATTCTGAAAGTTGCCTTTTCACTCTATTTCTTTTGCTGTGAAGAAGATTTTATTAGCTTGATGTAGTCCCACTTGTCTATTTTCAGGATTACTGTCTATGTTTTAGGTGTCTTACTGAAGAAATCTTTACTTACTCCAATATCTTCAAAAGTTTCCCCTAATGTTTCTACCAGCAGTTTTATAGTCTGAGGCTTTACATTTAAATCCTTGATCCATTTTGAGAGAGATATGGGTCCAGGTTCATCTTTCTGCAGGTGGACATTCAGTTTTTACAGCATCATTTGCTAAAAAGACTTTCTTTCTTCACTGCATTCTTCCACTGTACCATTTATGATAGATCAGTTGGCTGTATGATTTGGTTTATTTTTGGATTTTCTATTCTGAATATACAACTCTCCAAGGAAGACTTACAAATGGCCAAAAGGCATATGAAAAAAAAAAAAAAATGTTCAAAGTCTCTTGTCATAAAGGAAGTGCAAAAAAAGTCACCATAATGAAATACAATTTAACTCCAGTTAGAATGGCTAAGATAAAAAAAAATTAAAAATAAAATTAAAAACAAGTGCTGGTGAGGCTATGGTGAAAAGTATTAGTCAAGTCAAAGACATTATTATCTCTCTATCATCAGCAAATAACTTTTAATTGTTTCATCTATTAAGTGTATTGTTTGCATACTATAGAATATTATTCAGCCATAAGAAACAATGAAACCCTATCGTTTGATTCAAAGTGGATGAAGAAATGTGAGTCAGATTTTGAAAGATACAAACTGTATATCCCCAATATGTACCAAATGTCTGCACTGTATGGCAGAAATGGAAAGGTCTGACGATTTCATCGTAGAGAACATAAGTGTAGATACCAGAGACTATAAAAGAGGGGAAAGGGTAGAAGAGTGCAATCAGTGGTGGGGGTGGAGAGTAGGGAGCAAAAAAAAGGGGGGGGGGACATTTAACAGACAAATGAATGTAAATTTCTCGGTAGGAGAACTGAAACTTTTAATATACAAAAATTAAAAAAAAAAAACAGGACTCAATTTAACCTATTGCTATGAAATGTTCCCACTGAGAGTCAGGTTCATAAAGCAGGGGAATGACTGCAATTAGGACCACCTGCAAACTTTCACGTTTAGTGTTTATCACAGACTAACTTGCTTTCATCAGCTAACCATATTACATCTAATACAATAATCTGAAATTTATAAAATAATAGCCTATACTGTTCACTTGTTTGATATGTCTTGAAAGGACCCAGTAGAGAATTAATAGGGAGAGTAGGAATACACGTTGTGAGAAGTTTTTAAAGGCTAACAGTGACAATAACAAGGCTTTAGACTTACAAAGAAGAGCTCTAGCAAAGTACCTTTGGGCATTATCAAAGTTTGGGTCTGGTGCTTCAGGTCTGGATGGTTCTATCCAGAAAATAAACAAATAAGACAAACAAAACACCTCAAGCCATAAATTCAGTCTTAGGAGTACCCAAATAAAATGCTACAAATCAGAATCACTAAAACTCATTTGCAAATTCATAGGCAAAGCCCTCAAGAACTGTTTTAGAATCAGAAAATACCTACTTTTGGCAGGTATACTAAAAAACTAAGTAACAACTGGAAGTGAGAGAGAAAAAAAAAGAGAGAGAGAGAAGAGAAAATATTTACCGAGAGAGAGAGAGAGAGAGAGAGAGAGAGAGAGAGAGAAATAGCAAAGGACACAGATGCTGAGAAAGTAATTCTATGTATATCACCCTGGAGGCTGTCGCTCTCAATGCCACACTACATTATTTATTTATTTTTATTGCCCCATTTTATTTTTATTGCTATAGTAAATGGAATCTTTACATTTTACAAGAAAACATCTTTTTTTTTTTTTTTTTTTAAGTTATAATCTCTTCACTATTTCTACCTAGAACACCTAGCTATGTAAAGAGTGTTACTACAGGTGAGAAAAGATTCTAGAATTATCAAGAGAGACAAAATCCCTAATTTAGATGTCTCAGTGGAGGCAGATATAAGAAAGCAAGTGTGTGTGTGTGTGTGTGTGTGTGTGTGTGTATTAAGCATATAGTATATTTACTTGAAGACAAGATCAGCTAAAAATTACTTTTCTCTCTTCATTTATCCATTCATTCACTCATCATGTCTTAAATATATTCATGATCCTTCATTGAACAAAAGTTGCCAGTTTCTGAAATTTGACTATATTTGTCTAACACTTTATATGCTGACTCCTTCTATCATTCAGTGTTTAAAACAAAACAAAACATAGACAGGATTCAATGATGTGGTCAGTAGAGGATCAGCAAAAAGAGGAGAAAGATGATAACCGAACATGCTTGCTCCTCAGTCAGGATAACTGGTCTCAGGGAAACTGAAAGTTTGTGTTGCATGTGGTGTCAAAAGAGAGGAACTGAATTGTAATTTATTACAAAATTACTTTGGAGTTCCTGTAGACCTAACTTCACTCAGCAAACTAGTAACTGAGCAAACTTGAGCAAATAATTTATCCCTCTAGATCCCAGTTTCCTATAAAATATGGCCTGTAGTAATATCTTTATTGTAGCATTATAGAAAATTTTATTTGAGCATAAATTAGGACCTTTTCTACTGAACATTATCTAACATATCAATAGAAGGAAGCTACAAATGATAGCTTCTTTCTAATCCTTTCATTTTCACTTATGAGTAAAGTCAGATTGAACTGTTCAGTCTCTAAGTGATGTACTCCAGTGAAATACTTATGATGAAACCTGATGAAACATGAACACATACCATGAGAAAAAACCAGCTTGAGAAGTTCCACTCTGCAAATACCAGATTCATTATTTGTAGTAGTAAGCTGAAAAGCCTTGACCACGCAACTCCAAGTGTCCTCTTGGACTTAAGAGCAGGAGTACTTTTCTCTCATAGTCTATCCATGGTGCACTAGATCATGGGCCAAGTACTCTTTTTAAAGTCCTCAAACACTAATGACTCTAAACGTGAAGATATGTATTGCACTGCCAAAATCACTAATGACCAAAAGCAAATAAAAGGGAAATGAGAGCACTAAAGAGACCTGACTCAATTTTGGATCCTGTCCAGATGTTAAAGAAGGGCCAAATGCTTCTTGCACAGGTCACGCCTGCTTAATTAGCAGTAATAAGAGCTTTTGGAAGATCAGAGGGAAATTAAATAGTTACAGATAAATGATCTAACAATTTTATCTCAACCAGAGAAGGGACAGGATGCAATTAAATAACATGATCACAAGTGGAATTGCAGGTTAATGACCTTACACTTTACAATTTAATGGGGCAGACATAGTACCGGGCTAAAAGTAAATGGATTGTCAGATGCAAATGTATAGAGCAGCATTTTATAAATAAATTATTATAACACTAATTGCAATTAAATTACCATGTTAATATGGTCTAGTAATCAAGTCATGAGTGGTTTGCAGCCTGGTTCTTGCCTCAACTGGTACCAAATATAACTATTTAACTCAGCTAAAGTAGTTCTGAACATATTCTCAAACTTCACAGCAGTGGAGGTATGTAAGAAACTGAACTATGTATGTTCCTCGACTTATGGTGGGGTTATTTCCTGATGGAATCATCACAAACTGATTATTTCCTAAATTGAAAATGCACTCAATACATCTAAACTGCCAAACATAATAGCTCAGCCTAGCCTACTTAAACATGCTCAGAACATGTACATCAGCCTACAGTCAGACAAAAGCACCTAGCACAAAGCCTATTATATAATATGCGAACTGTCATATGTAAGTGATTGAACACTGTACTGAAACAGAAAAACAGAATAATTAAATGGATACTTGAAGTATACTTTCTATTGAATGTAGAAAATTAGAGAAGTTGTAAAGCAGTTAGATCAAAGCATCATAAGGGGCTGTTTCTATATAAATAAGAATTATTTTTTTCCTTGCCTTTCTGATGAGTTTTTACAAAGAACAATACCACAGTGAGCTGGAAAAACTCAAACTCTTCTTGCATATGAGGAAACACTGTCAATAAAGATGAGTCTTCTCCTAACATGATTTTTCCCCCTAGAACTTAAGGTCTTCTTTGAGTGTCCCGTTTTATCACCTTACTATTTTTTTTTTTTAATTTGACCAGAGAGGGACAGAGTGAGTGAGAGAAAGAATGAGAAAGAAAGACACCAGGTCTGGGATTTGGACCCTGGTTAAGGGCTTAAACACCATGTCACCTGCTGGCCCCTCACCTTACTGTTTTTGCTGCTGAATGGACAATGCCCTTGTTATAAATGCTGTAGCGGCTGTGAGATCTGATTATGTGTGACTGCTATGAGAGTTCTTTATATACCTCCATACTCTCATGACTCCTATTTAGCCATGTCATAGCACTTTGGTTCACATTTCAATCATCTATTCATGCATCTATTTATGAGGTTTCCTAAGGGCAGGGCCATGACCCGTTGCATATCCCCAAAATTATTAAATATATTATGTGCTCAAAATAGTGATTGGTTAAGGGAGGAAAGAAGAAAGAGAAATTCACAGTTTATCACAATCACCATCACTTAAATCCCATAGGAATAATTAATTATATCAGTTTTTAGAGTCTGCCAATTGCAAGGGTTTTGGAAAATACAAAGATATGTGTGTTACAATTCCTGCCCTTAAAGAAGTACATTCCATTTACTACAAGCAGAAATAAATGAAATAGAAAATAAATAAACTGTACAGAAAATAAATGAAAGTAAAAGCTGGTTCTTTGAAAAGATAAACAAAACTGATACACCACTAGTGAGACTTACTAAGAAGAGAGAAAGGAAACAGGTGGATCAAATATGCAATGATGCAGGCAAAATAACGACATACTAGAAATACAAAACACTATTAGAGGATACTATGAACATCTATATGTGAAGAAACAAGACAATCTGGATGAGATGGACAAATTCCTGGGCAAATATGATCTACCAAGATTGAGCCAGGAGGATATAGAAAGTCTGAATAGACTCATAACAAACCAGGAGATTGAATCAGTAATAAATAACCTCCCAACAAAGAAAAGTACTGGCCCTGATGGCTTCACCTCTGAATTCTACAAAATTTTAAAAGAAGAGTTAACCCCCATTCTGCTCAAGTTATTTCTAAGGTTCCAAAAGGGTGAATCTCTCCCTAATTCATTCTATGAAGCCTCTATCACCCTTATCCTTAAAACAGAAAGGACAGGACAAGGAAGGAAAATTATAGACCAATATTCCTGATGAATATAGATGCAAAGATTCTCAATAAGATACTAGCAAATTGTATCCAACAACTTGCAAAAAAGATTATACATCATGATCAGGTAGGCTTTATTCCAGGAATGCAAGGTTGATTAATATACACAAAACTGTAAATGTAATACACCATATTAACAGAAAGAAAGATAAAAACCATATGGTCATATCGATTAATGCAGAAAAAGCATTTGATAAGATACAACATTCCTTCATGATCAGGACTCTCAGCAAAATCGGCATAGAAGGGTCATTTCTCAACACAATAAAAGCTATCTATGAAAAACCCATAGTGAACATCATCCTCAATGGAGAAAAGCTGAAAGCTTTTCCAATAAAAATGGGTACAAGATAAGGTTGCACACTATCTCCACTCCTTTACAGTATAGTACTGGAAGTCCTTACCAACGCAATCAGAAAAGAGGAAAAAATAAATGGCATTCAAAAAGGAAAAGAAGAGGTGAAACTCTATTTACAGATGACATGATTGTATACATAGAAGACACAATGGTTTCCATAAAAAAATTTCTGGAAATAATACATGAATACAGTAAATTTGCAGGATACAAAATCAATATACAGAAATTTATAACATTTCTATATATGAACAACAGGCAGACTGAGATAGACCTGAAAAAAGTTATACCATTTACCATAGCCACAAAAAATATAGGATATGTAGGGATAAATCTAACCAAAGAAGGTGAAAACCTCCACAAGGAGGACCAGCAGTTAGCGTAATGGCTATGTTGCTGGACTCCCACGTAGTCGACCGTGGTTCGGGTCCCGGACACAGTGGCTTAAAAGTCACGCCAGGCGCATGTGCGTGCATGCCCAAGATACTGAGAGGAGAATGGAGAAGAAGGGATTGTGGCGTGGCCATCCTACCTGGTGGGTGATTTCTTGCTTTCTGTCTCTCTTTCTCTCTCTGTCTGTCTGGCGAGCGCATGCGCCCTATGGCAAAAAACTCTCAAAAAAAAAAAAAGTAAAAAAAAAAACCTTCCACAAGGAAAACAATGAGAAACTAAAAAAAGAAATTGAAAATGACACAAAAGAGTGGAAGGATATCCCATGGTCCTCGGTTGGAAGAATTCATATAATCAAAATTGCAATTCTACCCAAATTAATCTACATATTTAATGCAATTGCAATCAAAGTACCAGACACATTCTTCACAGATCTAGAAAAGACAATAATAAAGTTTGTCTGGAATCATAAAAGACCTCATATTGCCAACGCAATTCTGCACAAGAAGAGTCGAGTGGGCAGCATCTCACTCTCTGACCGAAAAATATACTCCAAAGCCGTGGTAATCAAAACAGCATGGTACTGGATCAGAAACAGACACGTGGACCAATGGAACAGAATAGAGTCCCCAGAAATAAATTCCCAAATATACAGTCAACCTATTTTAGACAAGGGGTACCAGTCAATTCAGTGGAAAAAGGAAAACCTCTTCAGCAAATGATGCTGGAAAAACTGTATATCCACTTGCAGAAAGATGAATCTGAACCTCTACCTCTCACCTTTGACAAAAATCAAGTCAAGGTGGATCAAAGATCTAAATCTAAGACCTCAAACTATCAAACTACTCCTGGAAAACACTGGGGAAACTCTGGGAGACATTGGAGTAGGGAATGATTTCTTAAATAAGACTCAAAAGCAGTCAATGATCCCCAAAACAGACAAGTGGGATTACATCAGATAAAGATGTTTCTGCATAGCAAAAGACATAGTAATTAATGTGAATTGACAGCCCTCAGAATGGGAAAATATTTTTGTGAACTATGCATCAGATAAGGGATTGATATCTGGAATTCACAAGGAACTCAAGCAGCAATTTGGAAAAAAAGACGATCAATCCTATCAAAAGATGGGAGAATCAACTGAAAATACCACTCTCTAAAGATGACATACAAATAGCTAAAAGGCATATGAAAAATGCTCAACATCCCTCATTGTAAGGAAAATGCAGATCAAAACAAAAATAAGATACCACCTTACCCCAGTCAGAATGACTAAGATTAAAAAACAAAAAACAATAAGTGCTGGCAGGGGTATGGTGGAAGGGGAAGCTCTTTCACTGCTGGTGGGAATGTAATTTAGTCCAGCCACTGTGGAGAACAATTTGGAGATTCCTCAAAAATCTACCTATAGAACTACCATATATGATCCAGCAATCCCACTCCTTGGTATTGAGCCAAAGGTCAGAAGAATACTTAATCGGAAAAGTGCTTGCACATCAATATTTATTGCGGCACTATTCACAATTGCTAAGTCATGGAACCAACCCAAGTGCCCCTAAACAGATGAATGGATAGAAAAACTGTGGCACATATACTCTATGGAGTACTATTCAGCCATAAAAAAACCAACAAAACCCTGGCTTTTGACAGAAAGTGGAAGAATATGGAAGATTTACTGCTGAGTAAAACAAGCCAGGCTATGAAGGAGAGACATTGTATGTCCCCACTTAATATATACCGAGTGTCCACACTCTGTGACTAAAACTGACTGATTAAAGGATATAGAAACACAGTATGTGGATGTAAATACCAGATATAGTGTGAGTGAAAGAATAGGGTCTGAGGAAGGACATTTAGAAGAAAAATAGTGAGGTAAAGCATTAATGGGACAAAGAAATGTGGTATTTTCTGTTGAAGATATTTTATAGTTGTTTTTTTTTTTTTTTTTTTTTTTTGGAGAGGTTTTTGCTATAGGGTGCGTACGCTAGCCAGACAGAGAGAGACAGAGAGATAGAAAGCGAGAAATCACCCCCCAGGGGGGATGGCCACGCCGCAATCCCTTCTCCTCCATTCTCCTCTCAGGATCTCGGGCACGCACGCTCACGCGCCCAGCGTGAGTTTAAGCCGCCGGGTCCGGGACTCGAACCGCGGTCGACTACGTGGGAGTCCAGCGACATAGCCATTACGCTAACTGCTGGTCCCAAAGATATTTTATAGTTTTATCAACTGGACTAGGGAGAAATGTTCACATGTTGAAATATTTTGTAAGTTAAACAATGTGATTGAATGTATAAAAAAATGAAATAAAAAATGTGAGATACAAAATAACCACATAAAACTAAAATCTTGTGTATATGAACTCTTCAGTCTTCATGATGATGCTATTATTGTGCTATTATCCCTGCTTCATATACAAAGACACTGCAGCATAGAGTTTTTAGAAATTCCTAAGATCCTCTCTACTGGCAAATGCCAAATCCAGATTTCCACTGCAGGTCAATATTTAAAAGATTTAAATATCTGGGGTGAGCAGATGGCATAGCAGTTAAGTTACTCGACTCCCCACATGGCCAACCATAGTTCCAGTCCCTGACCCAGTGTCTTGAAACTCATGCTGGGCACATATGCATGCGTGTCCAAGATCCCAGGAGGATAATGGAGGAGAAGAGTTTTTGGCATGGCCATCTCCTTTGGAAGGTGATTTCTCACTTTCCCTCTGTCTCTGTCTCTCTCTCTCTCTCCCTAGTAAGCTCACGTGCCCTAAAGCAAAAACCTTTACCAGAAAAAATATTTAACCGTAAAAAATAATCTAGATCTGGGACCAGCATTTAGCGTAATGCTGTCGCTGAACTCCCATGTAGTCGACCGCAGTTCGAGTCCCAGACCTGGTGTCTTAAACTCACACCGGGCATGTATGTGTGCATGCCTAAGATCCCGAGAGAAGAATGGAGAAGAAGGGACTGCGGCATGGCCATTCCTCCTGGGGGGTGATTTCCCACTCTCTGTCTCTCTTTCTTTCTGGTGAGTGCACGCGCTCTATAGCAAAAACCTCTCCAAAAAAAAAAAAAAAAAAAAGGAAGTCGAACATTGTTGCATTTTATTCATTGGGGTGATTGAAGACCATGACAGAACAGAAGTAGTGTCTCAGGGTGCATGGTCAGGTAGAGAAAAGGTGATGAGTGAGAAGTCACCTTGGTGTCAATAGTGAATAAAGCAAATGACTTGGGTGAAAACTAAGGGTAGAGGATTTCACTATCCGTGCTAAAAAAAAATAAATAAAATAAAATCTTAAGGTGTTCTTGACTAATCCTTGCAGTCAAAAACTTCTGGTCACCTACTCCGTATAACATATGGTTGCTCCTCAAGTTTGCCATGTGGTTATTCAAGTTAATGTTGTACATTGCAATTATTAACAAGTGAATATAAGAAAAGTAACCAATCAGGCTATGCCTAAGTGAAGCACATAATGTGTATTAGAAGAGGCATCTTCAGAAAGTGCCTTGCCAGAACATAATGACCTGAAGTTTATCATTTAAATCAAATATAGTCAAGAGAACTCTTTCTCTTGGTACAGAACAACAGCACAATAGCTGGACAATGCTCTGCAGGGCTGACACATATGGGAAAGTTCCAAGTGCATGTCCAAAGAGCTCCCTGAACATGTAAGGCATGCAGGTGCCCATTATCTGGGACTGGCTAAGGTTAGGGTGGATTGTGGTGTTAAGGATGTGGAGGACGGGACTCAGCAGATGGCATAATGGTTATGTCACTGGACTCCCAAGTAGTCGACCATGGTTTGAGTCCCAGATCCGGCAACTGATAATTTATGCTGGGCACGTGAGTGTGTGTGTCTAAGATGGAGAGGAGAATGGAGGAGAAGGGATTGGGCATGGCCATTCTGGCTGGGCAGTGATTTCTTGCTTTCTGTCTCTGTCTCTCTGGAAAGCACACACACCCTATAGCAAAAAAAAAAAAAAAAAATGTTGGAAGTTCCAATATTTTTCTGTCTCTCTTCTTTGTCTCTTTCTCTAACACTCATAAAAGAAATAAACTTAAAGGAAAATAAAAGAAAGAACTCCTTCTCTTAAAGTCCAAAATATTTACAACCATGGGAAACAGATGAAGAAAAGAGTTTAAAGCAAATAAGAAAACTAAACCTTGGAGTTATTTCATAACTAACATGTATGTAACTTAGGTGACTAAAATTAGTTCTAGTCATTGGCTTCAGGGACAGCAATAAACAAAAAAATTTAAAAAGTCAAATATTATTTTCAGAATTCTATCAGCTACTCCATTCCTTTCTTCTTACTGCTGGGACCATTTATTTATTTATTTATTTATTTATTTATTTATTTATTTATTTATTTTTACTATAACAACCTTTTCTTTGAATGGGGACTATAGCTATTAGCTCCCTTACCATGCTTTGGGCCCAGTGGTGTCTACTGCTAAGTTGACTCTGTGTAGACAAGTACAGTTTGATGCTAGAGTAGGTGGGACACATTTGAGATGAGCTTGGGTATCTGCTACCCAGTTTCCTAATGGAGGCTCCTCCCACCCATACTGCATAGTGATTACTTTAGCGCATAGTAGCCTAGCTCAGCTCACTCTCACCACCTTAACACATGAGGAACAGACGCCTGTGTTAGTGTGCACTATCCATACACTGTCTTGGAAGGATGTGCAAACGCTGAGATTCTAGTTTGAGAATTTAAACCAGGAGACACTGGAATTTCAGATGGTGGAATTTCGAAGTCCTGTAATCTTGATGGAGATACTATCATTTCCACTCTGCAGACACAGTTTTAAAGGAACAGAATCTAAGAAAAAGTGGATAAGGAGAAATAGAGCATAAGGGAACACATAGAGAGTCCACACAGAGAACACAGACAAAGGTGGGAAGACAGGTCCACCTTAGAACACAGCCATGAAGATATTTGCTTCCTAGTCTTCCTGCAGTCTAGTTATCAGAACTCTCCATGCCATAAAATGATCTCACAACTTCTTTTATATGAGTTTATCTTCCTTGCCATAAAAATAGACCTACTAGGAAAGAAATTCTAAGTTCGTTCTGTAAGCAAAAAGCTGGAGGAGCCAACTAAACATAAACTTGTTTTCTAATTTTTTTTTTGAGAGGCATTTTTGCTATAGAGCTTGTGCACTTGCCAGAAAGACAGAGAGAGACAGAGAGACAGAAGGTGAGAAATCACCCCCCGGGGGGATGGCCATGCCACTATCCTTTCTTCTTCATTCTACTTTTGGGATCTTGGGCACACATGCACACACATCTGGCGTGAGTTTAAGCCACTGGGTCTGGGACTGAACTGTAGTCAACTACATGGGAGTACAGTGACATAGCAATGACACTAACTGCTGGTCCCTTGTTTTCTAAATTTTCAGTTTACACTGGCCTATCTATGAGAGACCCAGAAAGGCTATAAGCAAAATTGTTTATGACACTTGAGAGTTGTGAGGAAGCAATTTTGAATTTAGTGTGGCTCAGGGAAGGCATAGTGTCTTTTCCAAGAGTGTACTTGTGGTACAGTAGGAACCTTATAATTCAGGGGAAATAAGCAGGGACTGTACAGTCCTGCATACCTGGGTTTGAAGCTGACTTCTCTGCTCACTGTCTGCGTTATGCAGAGAAAACTAGTTCACTTCTCTGAGCCTCAGTTTCTGCATCTGATAAATAGGGATAGTAACATTCAATTTGTACAGGTTTGGGATAAGTTTAACATGTTAAATATATGTTTATATAGCTTCCAATGCAATTCCCGCCATGAATTTGAAAATTAAGCCCTTTAGGGACCGCCAGTTAGCGTAATGGCTATGTCACTGGACTCCCACGTAGTCAACCACGGTTCGCGTCCCGGACCCAGTGGCTTAAACTCATGCCGGGCACGTGTGCGTGTGTGCCCAAGATCCCTAGAGGAGAATGGAGGAGAAGGGATTGTGGCATGGCCATCCCCCCTGGGGGGTGATTTCTCGCTTTCTATCTCTCTGTCTCTCTCTGTCTGTCTGGTGAGCACACGTGCCCTACAGCCCTATAGCAAAAATCTCTCAAAAAAAAAAAAAAAAAGAAAATTAAGCACTTTGTCTTGCTGCAGAATTTGTCAAGTGGAGTGTAGACTGGATTTGAGCTCCCATTTGCTCTCTCCACTCTGCTTTTGTGTATAATACAACTTCAATGATGATGTGTGGTAGCCCTGAGTACGATGTAATAAGTGGTAATTATTATTATTTATGTTGTTGTGAGAGTTACATATCAGGACATACCATAAAATTTATTTAAGAAAGTTGAAGCGAACATTGCCCCTTAAAGTTACATAACTGGTAAAGTAGTTGGGATGAAAATTAAAAGTGAAAAAAAGCATCTCAGCTAGTTAGGAAAATCAGTGCAGCTCAGTGAGTTGTCAAAAGATCCAATTCCATCACACTGGTTATATGGAAAGTGGTTTGCACTTACCTATTTCAGATTCACTTTTTAACCTGATGTCTGCCCACATGTCACCCTAAGTACCAAATCAGAAGCATATTGTCATGGAAAGAAAAAACATCCCAGACTTCCAAAAGACAGAGACCACCAGGCAGGAAACAGTTGATCTACGTATACACAGAATGAATAATTCAAAATGACATGAAGTGGAAAAAAAGAAAGCTTGCCTAATTTTATGAACTTGGAGCATAAATTTTGCTGACAGATTTATGGGTTATAACCAGCTAACGTCCCTTCTGTGGTAAATGTTCACTGGTTTCCTTCAAAGACAAGAAAATCAGTTTATCTTGACGTTCTTCAATCTTTCTCTAGGACTTGAGAGACTTTAAATCTGTCTGAGAGGAACTTATTCAACCTGACGTAATAGTACAGATGGTAGTAGTCTGAGACACTGAGTGGTAACAGCTCTGAAAAGTGACAACAGATTTCCCAGATGATGTTTAACATAGAAGACAGACGTCTGTTATAATTAATGCAATCTAAACTAAAAATAGACATTATTTTCAGTTCCTGATCCCCTTTAAGAAGCATTTAAAATGCTAAGTGACTCAAACCCTGAGACACTCGAGATACTGTTCAACTGTCTAGTGGCCTTGTATACATTTTATACATTTCAGCAGGGGTAGAAATAAAAGAGCTTTGACCATAGGGTTCTTAACTTCAAAGCTAAGAAATGTGACAGATAAAAAGAATGTCTTAATACTGAAACTTGGTTAAAAAGTATCATCTAAATGAAAATCAAAGGGAATACTCTTACTTCCAGGGTTAGTAATTCTTAGTGTGAAAAAGTTTCATAGTTAACAATTTAGGAGAAGTTGTTATTTAGTAAAACTTTGGCATGAAAAAGCCAAGAATAGTTAGTTAGTTAGCTAGTTCATACATAAGAGAAACTGAGAGAGAGACAGAGAAGCCCCAACGAGGTGCTCATGCCTTGATAAAGCTCTAACTAGTCAGCCTCAGATCATGAACAACCATATACTCAGTACATTCAGGGAGGTCTTCAGAGGCGAATCTGGAACCCTCTCAATGTGGGTCATACAGAGACTTGCATTACTGCCGTGCCATCATGTAGCCCCTGTCAAGAATTTTTAATATTTCACTAAACTGAGTTACCTGATTAGTTTTCAATCTGTCTGTTCCCTCTACCCCAACTCTAAAAATCATTTGTGTACAATAAGATAAAACAGGAATAATATTCCTGTAAGCTACATCTGGAAAATGCTAGCAAATTATCTGATGTATACTATGTTTTGAACAAACTGGTTCTGACCCTCCTCATGTGGGGCATGTTGATCCTCTCTTTGAGGGCTTCCAACTAAGTCTGAAAGAAGGAAGGTGATGAATGCCAACTAAGAACTATGGCAGAGCTGTCTTTGAGTCTCTAGAGAAAAATGTTTCCCTCAATAAGAGTGAGCGTTCAGGAGTTTATATCATCCGAGCACATTCAATGCTCATGAGCACCCAACACAAACAGGAGGATATTGAAGGGAAATTCCAGCGAACTTTCTATCAGGACTAGCCTCGTGTGCAAAGTGGGTGGTGGCTGCATCTGGTCACCAATCATGCTCTCTACCTTGTAAAAGACAGTGATGATTTGGAGCCTTTGAAATGAAACAGATGGGATTTTTTTTTTTTTTTTTTTTTTTCAATTTGCTATAAGGTGAATGTGCTCACTGGAAGGAAAAAGAGAGAGAGGAGAAAAACAAAAAAACAAAAAAACAAAAACAAACAAACAAAAAACAAACAAGCACTCCCCAAGGGGAGATGACCATGACACAATCCCTTCTCCTCAATTCTCCTCTCAAGATTTTGAGCATGTATGCACATGTGCCTGGTGTTTTCTCCAAGTTGTTTGACACTTCATCAGTACATATTAAATGAATACATCAGTAAATTAGTAACATCTATTTAAATCTGCGTATTAAGCTTCTTTTGTACATGGCAGGTGGTGTCTGGGGAAAAGGAGGGCCCATTGATTAAGGAGAGCACTAAGTATAATTTTAATAGAAGCAGAATTTCCAAGCACAAACTTTACTAAATTCTGTAGAACTTCATAAGACACCTAAAACATACTATTCCTTAAGAAAAAGTCAGCTATCAGCGGTGTAGAAGGGTTCCCCTTTCACCGCACCCCCGCCAGCACTTATCATTTTGTGTATTTTATTTTTTTAATCTTAGTCATTCTGACTGGGGTTAGGTGGTATCTCATTGTGGTTTTGATCTGCATCTCCCTTACAATGAGGGATGTTGAGCATTTCCTCATATGCCTTTTGGCTATTCATATGTCTTCCCTAGAGAGTGTTTTTTTCAAACATTCTCCCATCTTCTAATAGGGTTGATCATCTTTTTTCAGGACAGCTGCTTGAGTTCTTTTTGTATTATCGTTATTAGTCCTTTATCTCACGCATAGTTTACAAAAAAGTTTTCCCATTCTGAGGGCTGTCGATTCATACAAATTACTGTTCTTTGTTTGATTTATTTATTTATTTATTGCCATGCAGAAACTTCTTAATCTGATGTTATCCCACGTGTCTATTTTTGGGATTGCTGACTGTGCTTTGGGGGTCTTATTTAAGAAGACTTCGTCTACCCTAATGTTTCCCAGAGTTTCCCCAAGTTTCCCCAGTGCTTTCCAGCAGAAGTTTTGTAATTTGAGGTTTTAGGTTTAGATCATTGATCCACTTTGAGTTGATTTTTGTCAATGGTAAGAGGTAGGGGTTCAGATTCATCTATCTGCAAGTGTATTCACAGTTTTTCCATCACCATTTGCTGAAGAGATTTTCCTTATCCCACTGGATTGACCGGTACCCTTTGTCAAAAATCGTTTGACTGTATGTTTGGGAATTTATTTCTGGGGACTCTATTTTGTTCCATTGGTCCACTTGTCTGTTTCTCTGCCAGTAACAGGCTGATTTGATTACTACAGATTTGTAGTATATTTTTGGGTTAGGGAATGAGATGCCACCCATTCCACTCTTCTTGTGCAGGCTTGCCTTGGCAATATGAGGTCTTTTATTATTCCAAACAAATTGTAAGATTGTCTTTTCTAGATCTGTGAAGAATGTCTCTGGCACTTTCATTGAGATTGCATTAAATATGTAGATAATTTGGATAAAATTGCCATTTTGATTATATTAATTCTTTAAATCCAGAACATGGGATTTCCTTCCATTTGTGTGTGTGTGGGGGTCATTTTCAACTTCTTTTTTTAGCTTCTTGTAATTTTCCAGTGGAGGTCTTCTTTGGTTAGATTTATTCCTAGGTGTCTTACACTTTTTGTGGCTATGGTAAATGGAATTACTTTTTTCAGTTCTATCTCAGTCTGCCTGCTGTTCATATATAGAAATGCTATAGGTTTCTTTTTTTTTTTTTTTTTTTTCTTTGTTTGGAGAGGTGTTTGCTATAGGGCACTTGCACTCACCAGAAAGAAAGAGACAGAGAGACAGAAGGCGAGAAATAAACCCCCAAGGGGGATAGCTTTACCACAATCCCTTCTCCATTCTCCTCTCGGGATCTTGGGCATGAATGCACAAGCACCCAGCATGAGTTTAAGCCACCAGGTCCAGGACTCGAACTGTGGGAGTCCAGTGACAAAGCCATTATGCTAACTGTTGGTCCCTAGAAATGCTATAGATTTCTGCATGTCAATTTTGCATCCTGCAACTTTACTGTATTCATGTATTACTTCCAGGAATTTTTTAATGGATACTATTGGGTCTTCTATGTATACAGTCACGTTATCTGCCAATAGAGATAGTTTCACCTCTTCTTTTCCTATTTGAATGTCTTTTATTTTACTCTCTTTTCTGATTGTGTTGGTGAGTATTTCCAGTATTATATCGAAAAGGAGCGGAGAAAGTGGGCATCCTTGTTTTGTACTAGTTTTTAGTAGGGATGTAAATTGGTCAACCCACTGTGAAGAACAATTTGGAGATTCCTCAAAAATCACAAATAGAACTACCATATGATCCAGCAATCCCACTCCTTTGTATCTACCCAAAGGACAGAAAAATTCGTAATCAGAAAAGTGCTTGTATATCGATGTTTATTGTGGCATTATTCACTATTGCTAAGACATGGAACCAACCTAAATGTCCATGAATGACACATATACTTTATGGAATACTACTCAGTTATATTAAAAAAAAAAAAAAAAAAACAAAAACTGCTTTTGACAGAAAGTAGATGAATACGGAAGATTTACTGCTGAGTGAAGCAAGCCAAGCTATGAAGGAGAGACATTGTATGTCTCCACTTAATATATACCAAATGTCCTCACTCTATGACCGAAACTTAATGACTAAAGGATATAGAAACATAGTAAATAGTTGTGAATACCAGATAGAATGTGGGAAGAGTATGGAGAAGGAGTAGAGTCTGAGGAAGAACATTAGGGAGTGAAATAGAGAGGCAAGTCATTTATGGGACAACGGAATGGGTATCTATTGAAGATAACTTTATAGTATTACTAACTGGATTGATGAGAAATGTACACAAACTTTGCAAGCTAAGTAACATGCGATTGAATGTATAAAATAAATTTAAAGAAAAATTAAAGAAAAACATCAACATAAATAAATAAATAATAAAAAGGAAAAGTAATAATAAAAAGAAAAAGTCAAGCTATCTTCCATAGGTTCTTTCATTCTCTTGAATATGTACTGAAAAAAAAAAATACTACAGCATCTGCTTTAATGCTGTGTGTGTATACACACACACACACACACACACACAAACACACATATATACATACATGCACACACACACTTTAATGCAAGAATATGGGGTACTGGGAGGTACATAATAACTCAAAATTCAAACTGAACAGAAAAAAAAATATAGCCAGACATCTCTCTCTCTCTTTTTTTTTTCCCCTTTGGCTAGAGGGCATGTGTGCTCACCAGCACCCTCAGGAAGAGATGGCCATGGCACAATCACTTTTTTCCATTCTCTCAGGATTTTAAGTACACATGCTTGGCATGTTTTCCAAACTGTCAGGTCCAAGACTCAACTACACAGTTGGCCACTTGGGATCCAATTGCTGTAACTACCACACCACTGGCTGGCCTAAGATTTGCTTTGACAGAGTGACAGGGAGAGGGAGATAGCACCCCACCAAAGGGGTGTGTGTCATTCTGCAAACCATTCTACTTCTTCTCTCTATCCATTTGGAATCTGAGGTACTCACACACATGTACTCAGTGTGTTTTCCAAGCCACAGGGGCCAGGATTAAAAGCATGTAGACAGCCATGTAGGGTCCAGCTCATTTGATCACTAGGCCGAAACATTCAGACATCATTCTTGAAAAGAAAAAAAAAAAAAAACTAGTAAAAGAAAGAAAGAAATGGGAAGAGGAAAATAAGCATCCAATCTTGAAAACAATTATTTGGCTTTTAACTGTGGGCATTGAGGTAATATGAGGGTATCAAGGTTTTATAAATAATTCATATGTGTTCCTGTTTTCAAATATCTTCACCCATTCTTCTTTTTTTTTTTTTTTTTTTTTTTTGGAGAGGTTTTCGCTATAGGGCGCGTGCGCTCGCCAGACAGACAGAGAGAGACATAGAGACAGAAAGCGAGAAATCACCCCCCAGGGGGGATGGTCACACCGCAATCCCTTCTCCTCCATTCTCCTCTCGGGATCTTGGGCACGCACGCACACGCGCCCGGCTTCACCCATTCTTCTTGATTGTGAAGTTCAAGATTGTATTTAGAAGCACAGAGTGAGACCGTGGCTGAATTTGTGTGCTCTGGAGTCATACTACCTGAGTTTGATATCAGACTGAACTCTGATTAGCACTATGATCAGCCTTTCTAAGTTACAACTTCCTTCTTTTGAAGGACAACAAAGAATAGTGTCCACCTCGTAGGGCTGACATAGGGGCTCTAGTGAAATAGCACATATTAAATCCTATGCTAACAGCGATTCATTATTATTTCTTAAATTTTGCATTTGTGATAGTACTTGTATTTGGAGGGGTCCATAGGTCACCTGATCACCCACTTTTGTTTAAATATCCTAATTTTTACGTTCAGTTTTAAATGGGGATTCTGTAAGAATTAAAAGGTCACTGCCATACTTCCCAAATCCTTGCTATTTGTCTTCATATCCCCATTCAAAATCCATTTTAAATAATATTTTTTAAAATTATTTAATTTTATTTATTCATTAATTTTTTTAATTTGACAAAAAAGAGACACACACAGAGAGAGAGAGAGAAAGAGGGAAAGTCAGAAAGCAAGCAGCCAGGTCTGGGAATGTCCAGGGCCTTAACCACCATGCTACCTGCTGGTCCTCATTTTAAATAATATTTTGATAAATGTTTAATTTGAGAATAGTTTCTATTTTAGATAATATTTAGAGAGTATACAGATTGTATATAAGACTTTTTAAAAAAAATCAATCACAAGGGACCAGATAGTGACAAGGCAGTAATGCAATACTCTGAATGCTGGACCCACATGGAACATCCTTGGTTCACAACTCGGTCTCCCTGACCTCACTGAGTGCACAGGTACATATGTTTGTGATCCAGACTGGCTGAAGCTGGAGGTGGGTCATGGTATGAAGACCCTGTTGTGAGTGCTTGTCTGTCTCTGTCTCTCCTCTAATCTGGGCTAGCTGAGACTGAAGTGGATTGTGGGAATGAAAACCCTGTTAGAGCTACTTATCTCTGTCTTATCCTTTTAAAGTTCAATAATCTTTTAAAAATTGTCCTTAAGTCTTCAGTTTAATGAGTTTGGATAACCCTAGATAAAATGGGTAATTGTATACCACTCAAATGATTATGAGTCTCACCTTGCTAGCACTGTCTCTCGTATTGGCACGTTCTCCCTTGCCTCTTGCTTGCTTGTGCTGATGAAGCACATTACTGTGCTGTGAATCACTCCATGAAGCAGTCCACAAGAACTCTGGCCAGCAGCTCCTGAGAAATTAAATTCTGTCAACCATCATGTGAGTAAGAAGGAAGTGGTTCCTTTCCAGTTAAGCCTTGAATCAATGGCACTTTGGTGAAAGAATCAGAACTAGAGGACCCAACTAAGTCATGCCCTAGACACCAGACCTATAGAAACTGTGAGATTATAAATGTTTTAAGTCTCAAGGTTTTGGAGCAATTTGTTTTGCAGCAATAGGTATCTAATACAAGGAACCAAGCATTGTGCTGACAAGTGGGAGTACGGCAGTAATAATCACAGTCCCTTCCCTCATGGCAGTAACAGTACATACAGAGATGTTGATGACTGTGGAAGCTCATGACCCAGGACTTCTCAGTTCTCTCACTGTGAGGAAGCTCTGCACCATCCCAGATCACCAAGCAGGTAACTAGGAAGGTGGGGGTGTATTCCAAACAGAAACATGTCTTTCTCAAATAAACTGCAAGAAAAATTTCTACATGCACTCACCACCTGTTTGACATCTCCCTCCTGGTTAATATTCATAGAAACTTGCATGAATCTCTGTTAATACCCAGATTTGAAATCTCAGAGCCAAGTGCTGTAGACAGGAGTCCTGATTTGCATCCATGAATATGCAGCAGCACGAGGCCCTTTGCTTGGAATTTCTGCCCTTTGATGGGTGTCGGTCATGTGTGCATTTTCTTTTCCTGAAGTGACTATCCAACTCAGGAAATAAAGTCAGAGCTAGAGAGCAGAGGATAGCAGCCCCCTTTCCATTTTTTCAATTCAGCAAAACTCACCCTGGCCTTTCCATTCCCTAAATTCTCACTTCTGTATAAATGCTGAGAAAGTTGATGTGTTTTTACAGCTTCCTCCAGCCTTAAGGTTTGAGTGATGGCATGCAAAGCATTTAACTGTAGTCAAGTGCTCTACTAATATACTGCTCAAACTCAAACAAACAAATAAGCAAAAATAACCAATCACTGCCTTGTATGAAGATCTTGAAAATGTAGAAATATAGCTCATTTCCAGAGAGTTAAGAGAGATGGACTATTTTATATTTTCAAGTCATGCTATTTTCATTTGATAGGCACTTATCATGTAGATTGGAAGCCTTTGAAATAAACAAAGAAGATAATTTTACATGGATATATTCCCAGTTCAAGTCTGGAGACCTTACTGAGTACACCTTACTGTGTGCCCATGATGCTAGGCTGACTGGAAGCTAGGGGTGAATCATGAAATCAAGACCCTGCTGCTGGGAGGCTGTCTCTGTCTGTCTGTCTGTCTGTATTTCTGTCTCACTCATGGAAGAAATAGATAAACTTTAAAAAGAATGGTGTTTTTAAAAATCATAATTTGGTTTGGATAAGAAATGTGCTGGGCAACCCTGTTAATATGTTTACTTTGGTAACAAGGAGGAGGATGATACTTCTGTAAATATCATAGAGGTTAACTTCTCTTTTCCAGGATTAGATCCCTTAAATGAAGGCTTAAACGAATAATCAATGACTGCCTTATCTGATTACAAATATTGTATCAATCTATTGGGTTATTGGAAAAGTTATAAATACATTTTTTCTGTTTTTCAATGCAAAAATGCATCATGACTTTTCTGACAACCCAATAGATTTTTGTTTTCTTTTTAGAACATATATCCTGGGGCTAGCTGGTGGCATGGTAGTTAAATTGCTGAATATCACATGGCCAGCTGCATGGTTCTGGTCCAGGATCCAGTGACTTGAAATCACTGTGCGTGTTCATGCATACCCAAAATCCCAAGAGGAAAATGGAGGAAAAGAGATTGCAGCATGGCCATCCCCCAGGGGGGCAATTTCTTACTTTCCATCCCTCTCTCTCTCTGGTGAGCACATGCACTATATGACAAAAATGTAAACATGTGTGTGTGTGTGTGTGTGTGTGTGTGTGTGTATGTATCTATCTATATATGACATGTATATATGGCAAGTTCTAATATAGCAAGTTCTCTTAATGGGGTCAAACACTAAATAAATGACAGGACATATATATTGGGTCATTGGAAAAGTCAAGATATTTTTTTCTATGCAAAAAATATTTCATGACTCTTCCAATGACCCAATAAAGCATGAAATTTACATCAACCACTATAGTACGATAAAATATTCCAAAAAGAAAAGATGCTTTCTTGACACTAATTCATTTAATTTGTAACAAGAAACTCCATTGCATAGATAATACTTCTCATTTTTATAGATGAGAAAGTAATGTTTGGAGAGAGAAAATAAATTCCCCAAAGTCACTGGCTAGTGAGCCTCAAATTGGAATTTTAACATACAGTCTTTAAACTCAAAATCCCATATTCTTTAGACTCAGCAACTATAGTGATACACTTTACATAATCAACATGAGTACACAAACATATGACCTATGTGAGGCAGCTGAGAGGAAAAAAGGCAAATAGCAGCTGGTATCTACAGAAGGTAGATAAGGTGACTTCTGAGTTATTAACGACAATGCCAAAATAACATCTACTTCCCACGGCTGGTAGAGCACAAAGAAGAGGAATTCTTTGACATGAATGCAGATGCTCTCCAAACCCTGGTATTGCCTGCACTGGCTTGTATGTTCCCTCAAAACAGGAGGGCTGGGCACTGGGAGGGTCCATCATGACAATGACATTGTGGTCAAATAAGCACATCCCATTTCACCCAAATAAGCATATCCCATTTCATCCAAATAAGCACATCCTGTTTCAGCACTATCAGATACTCCCTGGCATCGTGATTTCAGTTGGGAGAAAACAACTGGCTATCCCTGGTAGTGAGGAACAGAAATTGGACAGATTATCCTGAAGGGGTTTGAAAGGATTAATACCTTTAAGCAGGCCACCGTATGCATGAATGCACATGAACCTCAGCCTCTTTTCTCCCAGACTTGTGTTGATAAGAGCCTGACCTCATGAACATCTCAGGGCCTATGTGATACGTTTTGCTCACTGGCATTTTATAGGCATTTTTGCCTAGTTAGTACATTCTGATACACACACACACATACACACACACAACTAAAGATCTTGTACCTACATATTTTATCAACCCAGAGTATTATTTTCACTGCTATTACTTTCTCTGTACTCCTGTGAAATTTCTTTATGTAAATGCATACATACCAATTTTTTTCCTTATTCATAAAATATAGTAAGCTATTCAACATTCTGCACTTCATTCTTTAATTTAGCTGTATATCTTGCAGAATGCTTTTCATATATTCTGTAATATTCTCCACTTTTTAGAGAAAAAGAAACATTTTTCCCCAAAGTTCTTTGCTTAGGAACAGAGACATCTTTATTCTTAGCAACTAAAGTCTCTGTGATTAACTGAATCTATACAGAATGTGCCTTTGACCATTGCTAATTCATTCTTATTTAGACAAGTTCAAGTGTCTCTCACAGACTATAGTCTGCAATTCGAGGCTGTCAACTGACAGGGTTGACATTTCCACCACTCTGTATATTAACACATGCTTCCCATAAAACACTGGGGTTACATTGAGTGATCCCTTATATCTCTATGAAAGTTAAATTATAAGATTCAGTAATATTAGGGGGAAAAGTGTGACCTTCCCTTTAAATAATCATGCATCAAAAGTCATATATTTGATCATCAGGAAATTTATGATTTTTTTTTTTCATGAATTTCTATGCATAACTGCATCATGACTTCTCTGACAATTCAATATAAAGTGATTTTCCTAAAATCATAGACTATGAATATCAGCTCTGTCACCTGATACCAGCCTTTAGATCTTTATCTTCCTTTCTTCCCAATCTTTCTTGTATTTAATAGTTGTTGAGTATTTATTTTCCTTTTTTTAAAAAAAATTTTATTATTTTAAAAAGTTTGCTATAGGATGGGACCAGCAGTTAGTGTAATGGCTATATTACTGAACTCCCATGTAGTCCACCGCGATTTGAGTTCCAGACTCAGTGGTTTAAACTTACGCTGGGCGCATGTGCGTGCATGCCCAAGATCTTGAGAGGAGAATAAAGAAGGGATTGGCGGCGTGGCCATTCCCCCTAGGGGTGATTTCTCACTTTCTGTCTCTCTGTCTCTCTCTTTCTGGTGAGCACACATGCCCTATAGCAAAAATCTCTCAAAAAAAATTGCTATAGGGCATGTGCTTTTACCAGAAAGAGAGAGAGAAAGAGAGAGAGAGAGAATGAATGAATGAGAGAGGGAGAGTGATAAAGCAAGGCACCAGTCTGGGACTCAAACTGCAGTCAACCATGTGGGAGTCCAGTGCCTTAACCACCATACCACCTGCTGGCCCCAAGCATTTATTTTCTTTATGAATACACTAAAAATGAACAAGAATAAATTAAATTCCTATATACCTTGACTTTAGTTAGAAATGTAGTCTGGTCTCATAGTTTGTTTTCAGATAAAATTAAAATCTTTCTATCAAAATATTACCATGTGAATAATGCTGCAAAAGCATGAATGTGCAAGTGTCTTTTCAACTGAGTGATTTCATGTCCTTTGAGTAAATACCAAGGAGTGGGTTTCCTAGGTCATATGGTAGTTCTATTTGTAATTTTTTTTTTTTTTTAGATTGCTATAGGGTGTGTGCACTCAGTAGAGAGAGACAGAAAGAATGAAAGTGAGAAGTTACCCCCTCCCTCAGGAGGAATGGCCACTCAACAATCCCTTCTCTTCCATTCAACTCTTGAAATTTTGGGCACACAAGCATACACACCTGACATGTTTCAAGCTGCTGGGCCTGGGGCTTGAACCATGGTCAGCCATGTGGGAGCCCAGCATCTTAATCACCATGCCTCCTGCTGGCCCCTATTTGTAAATTTTTGACAAACTTCCATATCATTTTCTATAGTAGCTATACCAATTTATACTATTACCAGCAGTGAAGGAAGGTTCCCTTTCAACTCAATCTCACTAGCAGGGAATCAACCTAAATACCCAAAAACTGATGACTAGATTTAAAAATTGTGGCACATAGGATAGAATACTAACTCACCATCAAAAAGCAAGATTTTGTCATTTAATTCTTTGTGGATGAATCTAGAAGATTTTGTGCTAAGTGAAAAAGCCTTCTTATGAGAGACAAACACTTTATATCCCCACTCAATAGATACTGAATGTCTCCACTCCATGGCAGACATTGAAAGTATTAAAGATATAAAAATAGAGAGGGTAACTGTAGACACTAAAGACTGCATGGGAGGATGGGAGTCTGGGAAGTGACAGACTCAAGAGAAAAGCATTTAACAGACAATGGAAGGCACGTAGATGGAATAAACTGTAATGAAATAACACATCACAACATAGTGACAAAAAAGAAGTTACAATTCTACATATGTTCTCAAAAGAATAATAGAGCAAAAATTGAAGTGTTCTTTGTTGAAAATGATGAATATGGTAATATCCTTGATTTAATGATCACACACTGCATGCATGCTTTGAAAATCCATATTGTATCACACAAAGATGCACAACAGTTACATGTAAATTTAAAATACTACCATGAACATGGCTCATAAAAACATTAAAATATTTCTTCCTTTTCTTTTTTCCTTTTCTTTATCTTGAGCATATAGCTGGACATATTTCTGTGAATTTCAGAAAACTAAATTAAGAAGCACAACCATGCTCTTTCTCACTATACAAGATGGCAGGTGAAAAAAACTGGGAAGCAGGATACTAAGGAGAAGAAGCTGAAGCCAAGAAGGCTGATGTCAGTGGCAAGGTTAAAAAGGGTGACCCCAAGGCTAAAAAGCCCAAGAAAGGGAAGCCCCATTGCAGTTGAAACCCCATCCTAGTCCAGGGCATCGGAAGATACTCCCGGTCTGCCATATATCCCAGGAAGGCCATGCACAAGAGGAAATACTCTGCCACTAAATGCAGGACTGAAAGAAAAAAGAAGGTGGTTCTTGCGACTGTCACAAAACCAGTTGGTGGAGACAAGAATGGTGGTATTTGGGTGGTTAAACTGTGCAAAATGCCTAGGTATTATCCTACTGAAGATGTGCCTAGAAAGCTTTTGAGCCACAGCAAGAAATCCTTCATCAGCATGTGAGAAAGCTGCGAGCTAGCATCACTCCTGGGACCACTCTGATCATCCTCACTGGACATCACAGAGGCAAGAGAGTGGTTTTCCTGAAGCAGCTGAGCAGTGGCTTGCTACTTGTAACTGTACCACTGGTTCTCAATCAAGTTCCACCGGGTAGAACACACCAGAAATTTGTCATTGCTACCTCCATGCAAATTGATATTACCAAAGTAAAAATCCCAAAGAACTTTACCAATGCTTACTTCAAGAAAAAGAAATTACAGGGAACCAGCAGTTAGCAGAATGGCTATGTCACTGGACTCCCACGTAGTCGACTGCGGTTCACATCCTGGACCCGGTGGCTTAAAATTCACACCGGGTGCATGCGCGTGCGTGCCCAGGATCCCAAGAGGAGAATTGAGGAGAAGGGATTGCGGCATGACCATCCCCCCGGGGGTTGATTTCTCGCTTTCTGTCTCTCTGTCTCTCTCTCTCTGTCTGGCGAGCGCACGCGCCCTATAGCGAAAATCTCTCCCCCCCCAAAAAAAAAAAGAAATTACAGAAGCCCAAACTCCGGAAAGGCGAGATCTTCGACACAGATAATGAGAAATATGACATTTCAGAGCAGCGCAAGGTTGATCAGAAAGCTGTAGACTCACAAATTTTAGCAAAAATCAAAGCTGTTCCTCAGCTCCAGGGCTATGTGTGATCCGTGTCTGCCCTTACAAATTGGTGTTCTAAATTTTCTGCCAAGAACCTAATTAAATAACTGATTTTCATGTATATATATATATATATATACACACACATATTTACATATATATATGTACATATATATACATATATATACACACACACACATATAGCACAACACTTAGGATATAGAACTTTGGTCACAACCTAGTCAACTTGGAAAGAGCTTTTCTTCTATTATCTTCCATTCTCTTTTGTCTTCTTTGATAATGATTTATTTTGATTGAACTGGTTTTTATTTCCTGAGAATTCCTTGATCTTAATCATAAAATGATGCACTGATATCTAATTGAACTTTGTAATAAATTATACCAGAAAAGAGAATGAATTACATTTTCCCCATATCATACTTTTTATAATCTATGTGCAGGTCTGTCAACTCTCAAAAGTCTAAAAAGTATTTCAAGGCCATTACTACATATTACTAGAACAATAGTTATAAAAAGAATATTTCAAGTATTCCATTAGTTGCTAAGCATTTACTTTCTCTATGAAGGCCCTAAAAATAGACAAAAATGAATCAAATTTCTGTATACCTTGAATTTAGTTAGGAACTACAATCTGTTCCAATAGTCCATCTTCTGATGAAATTAAAATCATTCTACCAAAATGCTACTATGTGAATAATGCTACAATAAATATGAATGTGCAAGTGTCTTCTTACTTACATATGTATACCCCTGCATAAGCATAATAAGAAAAAAATTAGATTATTTGAAATTATAATACAGTATCATAACATGTCAGATTTTTTTCTTTAGAGCATTGGCAAGCTGATACTTATTTAATTGAGGGTTTTTTGTTTGTTTGTTTGTTTTTAACTCTTCCACATCTTTTCAAATTACTCATCTGGATTTACAGCTTCAGCTATGACAAAGAGACATCTTTCTTTTATTTATTTTTTTCTTTTAGAAGTTTTTGCTATAGGGCGCGTGTGCTTGCCAGAAAGACAGAGAGAGAGAGACAGAAAGTGAGAAATCACCCCCCAGGGGGGATGGTCACGCCACAATCCCTTCTCCACCGTTCTCCTCTCGGGATCTTGGGCACGCACGCACACGCGCCCGGCATGAGTTTTAAGCCACCGGGTCTGGGATGCAAACTGCGGTCGACTACATGGGAGTCCAGCGACATAGCCATTATGCTAACTGCTGGTCCCAGAGACATCTTTCTTTAAATAACTACAAAACTAGACAAAATGTCAAGCAACTGTTTTGAGATGTTAGATTTTAAAAAAAGTGGAGGACATTGATCCATGAGCAAACACATGGGGTGAGCCCTAGTTGTCATCTTTCAGTCTAAGGACACTTTCCCAATAGTAGCAAAAAAAAAAGAATAAAGAAGTAAATTTCAAACATAGAGCTTATATTCATTTTTTTTTTTGGTCTAAATGAATGGAAGATACAAAAATGATGTATGAGACTGCTAAGGTACTTTACAATTTTTAAGCAGGGTAAGAGACAAGGAATATCAACTAATAAGGACTTTGAGAAGTTGAAAGTCTCCTCTTGAGACTTTGGTACAGTAATTAGCTGCACAAGTGCAGAGTGAGAACCAAAGAGACATAGCCAAAAACAGCTAGTGGGGTTTGAGGACAGTGTGAAGAGATATTGGCATTCTGAGTTATATCACTTTAAAAAGGAAAACAGAAACTAGACTCTCAATAATGTAACAGCCACAATATCTAACATATGATAGTAGTATTAAAAATATGATAACTCAGAAAAGTGTGGGACCAGCAGTATAGTATAATGGCTATGTCACTAGACTCCCATGTAGTCGACTGTGGTTCGAGTCCCGGACCCGGTGGCTTAAATTCACACCAGGCACGTATGCATGCGTGCCTAAGATCCCGAGAGGAGAATGGAGGAGAGGGGATTGCGGCGTGGCCATCCCCTCTGGGGGGTGATTTCTTGCTTTCTGTCTCTCTGTCTGTCTCTGTCTTTCTGGCAAGCGCATGCGCCCTATAGCAAAAACCTCTCCAAAAAACAAGAGAAAAGTGTGAAACATACCCAGGAGAAATAATGATGAGAAATACATCCAAAGATGAAAGGAGACATTGGAATTAGAAGGTAAGAAATTTAAAATAGCTATCATTATATATGTCCAAGGATTTAAAATAGAATGAGGTGATTATGTGTGATCATATGTGAAAACTCAGGAAGGAAATGCAAACTATTAAAATATGGAAAGCTAATAAGTAAATATAAAAATATCTGAAATGGTTCATTCATGTGAAAATTCAGAAAAGAAATGGAAACTATTAAAATATGGTGAGCTGATAACTAAATATAAAAATATCTGAAATGATTAATTCACTTTGGCGTTTTAGAATAGTATTTTATAAATATTAATTAGATAAACGTGGTTGACAGTGTTATACAGATTATATATGTCTTTACCTATTTTACTTTGGTCTACTTATTCTGGAAATAACAGAAAGGGGTGTTGAATTCTTCATTTATGAATGCAAATGTTTATTTTCACCTTAATTCTGTCCATTTTTACCTCATTTGCTATGATATTTTGTCTAGTTTTTTTTTTTTTTTTTTGAGAGGATTTTGCTATAGGGTGCATGCGCTCACCAGAAAGACAGAGACAGAGAGACAGAAGGCGAGAAATCTCCCCCCAGGGGGGATGGCCACGCCACAATCCCTTCTCCTCCATTCTCCTCTCAGGATCTTGGGCACGCACACACACGCACCCAGCATGAGTTTAAGCCACCGGGTCCAGGACTCGAACCGTGGTTGACTACATGGGAGTCCAGCGACATAGCCATTATGCTAACTGCTGGTTCCATATTTTGTCTAGTTTTGTAGTTATTCTGCTATTAGGTACATGCCGATTTGTGACTTTCTTCTCAATGAGTTCACATTTTTATCATTATGAAATAGTCCTGTTATTTCTGCTAATAGTCTTTATTTTAAAGCCTATTTTATTTGATAGTTATATAAGCTCTTCAGGTGTATTTTATTATAATTATCATTTACATAGTATAAATTTCTGTACTTTTATCTTCAGACTGTTACTATGTATTTAAAGTACATCAGCAGTAGACAACAGGAGGTTGATTTTCACTTTTCCACCATTCTGATAATCTCTGCAATTTAGCTGGCATGTTTATGCCTTTCCACTTAATAAATTTTGTCATTCTTAGGTGCAAGACTATTGCTTCATTTTACTATTTTTTATTGTAACATCTGCTTTTTAAAAATCTGTTATCTTTATTCTCCCTTTCTTATCTAGTTTTACATTACTTGGATAAATTTTATCATGTTATAGACTATCATCTTTATTTATTTGATGCTTTTGAAAAAAAAAAAATTGCCAAAGTGTGCATGTCAGAGAGAGAGGGAGGGAGAAAACATCCCCCATAAGGAAGGGTCACAACATAGTCCCTTGTCCTTCTTTTCTCACTCTTTCTGGGATTTGTAGCGTGCACAGACACACAAGCCCCACCAGGTTTTTCAAACTGCCCAGACCAGGACTACAACTTCATGGGCAGCCATAATGTATCTAGCTCCTTTAAACACCAGGCTACAGGCTGACCCCATTTGGTTCTTTTTAATCATGTCCATTTTAGTATGTTCTCTGTTGTGTAATAACTGAGTATCAGGTTAAGGGAGCCAAATGTCACATGACCAACTGTGGCTCTAGTCATGACTCTGGTGGTTTGAAAAACATATGAGCATGTATATATGGGTGCCCCAAATCTTGACAAGATAGAGATATGGAAGAAAAGGAATGAAAGAGGATCATATACCACCAGAAGGTGCTTTCTCCTTTTCCTTCTCCCTCTCTCTCTGTCTCTCTTTATGGAAAGCAGACACATCCTCTGGGAATTAACAAAAAAAAAAGGGAATACCACAAACTGTGCAATTATTAGGTTGGTGCAAAAGCAATTGCAATTTTAAGCTATGAATTTTAAATCATTATAACTAGGCTCAAACATATTTTATTATTCAAAATAGGAGCCATTATAAAAACACATTTTTGCCAATGAGAAATAAATTTGTTTATTCCTATAGCATAAACATCTGTGCTTCAGAATTTGACAAACTCTTGGAAAGCATTTTCTGCATTCTGCTGTTTGTGGGTATGTTTTCCCTGCAAGAAATTGTCGAGATACTTGAAGAAGTGGTAGTCTCTTGGTGAGAGGACAGGTGAAAGTGGTGGATGAGGCAAAACTTTATAGTCTAATTCCTTAGACTTTTTTTCTTTAGAGGTTTTTGCTATTGGGTGCATATACTCTCCAGAGAGTCAGAGACAGAAAGACAGAAAGTGAGAAATCATCCCCAGGGGAGATGGCCACACTACAGTCCCTTCTCCTCTCAGGATTTTGGGTACACTCTTGCCCAGAGATAGACAAAGCAATCCCAGAGATATAAGGACCAACAAGCAGGCCCAAGACAAGCTTCCTCCTGCTGGGTTCCTGCAATCCCAGAGTTAGAAGCAGCAACAAGGATACCCTACAACCCCAGAGACAGAAGGTAGGACCTGCTTCCCCATGGTGTTCTGTCCCTCACTCACCTGGACCAACAGGCAGGCCCAAACCAAGCTGCTCAGCTTGAGCTCATCAGAAGGAATTGTTCCCAGCCTACTGTAGGGCAGGAGAAACTCTCTGACCCTACTGCATGCTTGGTGAAGTGGTCTACCACCTTACATTCTGTCAGCTCAACCTCTATACACATTAGGAGCAGTTGGGTTTGGATATATAAGGACCAAACACCTGAGAATAGGAGACTCTGAAGAATTCTTTTTCCATAGCTCCCTTAGCAGTAAAAGGAGAGAAATTCTCCCTCTGAACACCTGAGCCCAAAATTCCTACTATGGATTCCACCCTCACACCTACAGTAGAGGAGAGCTTACACATATCATAGAAAAGTGCAAGCACAGAGCTTCTACATATCATAGAGAAGTGTAGGAGTACACAGCTACAGAGACATACTCTAAGAAGTAGCAAGAATTGAGTACAGTTTTAGAAGACTATACTTCAAATCAGAGCTCTGGGACCAGCAGTTAGTGTAATGGCTATGTCACTGGACTCCCACGTAGTCGACCGCGCTTTGCGTCCCGGACCTGGTGGCTTAAAACTCACGCCGGGCGCGTGTGCATGTGTGCCCAAGATCCTGAGAGGAGAACGGAGGAGAAGGGATTGTGGTGTGGCCATCCCCCCTGTGGGGGTGATTGCTCACTTTCTGTCCCTCTGTCTCTCTCTGTCTGTCTGGCAAGCGCACGCGCCCTATAGCAAAAAAACTTCTCAAAAAAAAAAAAAAAAATCAGAGCCCCAAGAAATAGGAAAATAATCAAGAAATACTTCTGCTTCAAAGGATCATAACTCTTCACAAATAACAGATAAAACACAAGAGATCAAAAAAGTCAGAAAAAGAATTCAGAATATTTGTATTATCAAAAGTCAATGAGATGCGAGAGAAAACAATCAATTCTAGGAGATGAGAAAATCTTTCCATGACTTGAAGGAGGAAATTCACAATGAAATAGACACACTGAAGAACAAACAAATAGAATTTCTGGAGATAAAGAATATAATGTGGGAAATCAAAACCTCTCTAAAAAGTATCAACAGCAGATTAGACCATGCAGAAGAAAGAATCTCTGACTTTGAAGACAAAAGCTCCAATTTAGTCCAAGCAACCAAAAGAGAAGAATAACCATTAAAATTGAGTACAACATATAGGAAATCCTAGACACCATTAAACAACTTAACATCCATATAATAGATATTCCATATGGTGAAAAGACAAGTTAAGGCATAGAAAATATCTTTAATATTATATTATTGAGTTTTTAATGAAAAAAATACTTCATGAATTTTCCAACAATGCAGTAGCTGAAAACTTTCCAAATTTAGAGAGACACGTGGATATCCAAATCCAGGAAATACAAAGGACACCAAATAGATAAAAAATAAGATCCTCTCTAAAGCATATCATAGCCAAACTGGTAAAAATCAAACACAAAGACACTATTCTAAAAATGGCAAGAGAGAAATGCCAAATTACTTACAAAGTTTACCCTAGACTAATATCATATCTCTCAACTGAAACAATGCAGGCAAGAAAAGAATGGGAAGACATGTTTAAAACTCTGAAAGAAAAGCAATTTTAACCACAAGTACTAATCTACAAGATTACTCTTCAAATGGGAAGGAAAAATAAAAGCATTCCAAGAAAAAGAAATGCTGAAATAATTCACCAAAACAAAAACCAGCTCTCCAGGAAATACTTTACATTGTAAAATCTAAAAATCACCAAATCACTGGCTTTAACATTCTTCACTTTTAAACATCCTATCCAATTTTTTTTTTTTTTTTTTTTTTTTTGAGAGAGACTTTTGCTATAGGGCATTATTTGATGACCAGAAAGAGAGAGAGACAAAGAGACAGAAAGTGAGAAGTCACCCCTTGGGGGGGATGGCCATGCTGCAATCCCTTCTCCTCCATTCTCCTCTCAGGATCTTGGGCTTGCATACACACACACGCCTGATATGAGTTTCAAGCCACCAGGCACCAGGTCCAGGACTTAGACCACAGTCGACTATGTGGGAGTCAGTGACATACCATTATGCCATCTGCTGGTCCCAGACTTATTTCTATATGCACTGTACAGTACTATGGACTTACAAGAACTCAGAGTATATGAGTAAAACTTTTCTTTATATCTCTTCCTAAAGAGCTATTATTATGTACAATTTTAATCTATTTGTAACTCGGTCAATGATTGATAACCATAGTCTTTTTTTTTCTCAGATAATTAACTCTAATCTCTCACATTCCTCTACATAAAAATTACAAATTCTTTTTTCATTGGCTATGTTAAGATTATCTTTGTTAATTTATTAAATTTTTATTGCCTGATTTTTAATCAATATGTTTTTCTTTAGGACTGTATCTCACAGTAAAGAATGTCATAGACAATTCAGTACATACTTATAGAATAAGCATTGGAAGTTTCAAATGCTAACAAACTACAATTTAAATGTTGAAGGTAGTGATTGATATATTTATAACTTCAATGTATTCAATACACACAATATACATGCTTTTTTTTTTTTTTTTTTTTTTTTGAGAGGTTTTTGCTATAGGGCGCGTGTGCTCACCCGAGAGAGAAAGAGAGACAGAAAACCAGAAATCATCCCCCAGGGAGGATGGCCACACTGCAATCCCTTCTCCTCCATTCTCCTCTTGGGATCTTGGGCACGCACCCACACACACCTGGCATGAGTTTAAACCACCAGGTCTGGGACTCGAATCATAGTCGACTGCATGGGAGTCCAGTGACATAGCCATTATGCCAACTGCTTGTCCCACTATATACATGCTTTTAAAAACCATTCTGTACCCCACAAAGATGTATAGTGATTATATATAAATCATAAATTACAATAATTTGTTTTAGAATTAAATAATTTTATTTATTATTATTATTTTTAATTTGCTAAAAGTCTCATGTGCTCACCAGAGAGAGACAGAGAATATGAGAGGGAGGGAGAGAAATACTGAGAAAACGAGCCACCAGGACTTAAACCATGGTTAGCCATGTGGGAGTCCAACACCTTAAACATCATGCTACCTACTGGTCCCTACAATAAAAACTTAAAGATTAAAAAAGTGCTCTTGTGAAACTCATGATGGGGAACTTCCCTACAACTAGAAGGTATTGGGAGGTTACTATATAACTACATCCCCTTTTAATAATGTTAACTCATTTCAAATAAGAGATGATGAAGATAAAGGCAATGCCAAAACTATAATTTTAAAAGAGAAGAACACTCTTTTATATTCTTCCAAAAATTCTTTAATTATGCTGGAAAACCAGTAAAAAAGCTACTGAGACAGCATATTAGCACTTACACACATTTTTATCAATTCTATTTAATTATGATTTTAAAACTTTTTAAAAGTCCTTTGAACTTTGTATTCATAAGTGAAGAGAAATAGGAGCATTTAAAGCTTAAAAACTAAAAAGAAATTATATTCTATCAGGCCTAAAAAAAGAAACAAATACTTGTCCATCTTAATTATGCCAGCAAATTGACAAAGTCTAGATCTCTCAAAAAAAATTAAGGATGGTTTTCTGATTTTACCTCTGCTAGATTTTTTTTCAAATATTTCCACTTTAATTCCTAAGGGAAAAAAATGTATTTCTCATATGTTTTTGAAGTTCTAATAGTTGGAAAGGCTATATCAAGATTAAATTATTCCAATGATTAAAATACTGTTTTAAATTCATTCCTGAACTAATCCTGACTGGGGTAAGAGCCAGAGAATTATTTGAAAGGACTAATTTTATCCTCACCTTAACACTCTCAAAGACAAGTGTGATGCCAGTACTTTGTCTCATACAAAATCACAGCCACTTGATCATAGGCATGTTTGAGTTTCAATACTTGCCTCACAAAGGGCCGATTATTGTGGAAAGGAGACAAGGAATAACTTAAATATTCAAACCACCCAACAAAATACATAGTGTAGAAAATAAAGATGGGGTGGAGGTGGCACAGAGGTTAAGGTGCTGGATACCTCATGACATACTCCATGGTTCAGTTCGAGTCCTGGATCCAACAGCTTGAAAAACACACCAGACTCATAAGCATTCATCCCAGAAATCCTGAGAGGAGAATGGAGGAGACGGTATTATGTCATGGCCATCCTTCCTGGAAGGTAATTTCTCACTTTCCCTTTGTCTCTCTCTGGTAATATACATGCCCTATTGCAAAAAACTAAAACAAAACAAAACCCAAATTATTGTGGATTTACCATAAACTGAACTTTGGGCTTTTCATTGATTATCCCATTTATAAAATAATTACTATTTTATCTATCATGAAATGCTCATTTTTGATAGGTCTAATACTCTGAAAATCCTTGGCCTTGTAAAAATGTCTTCACTAGACACACTAAAAATGCTTATAAGAGGCCAACTCTCAGTTAATTTATTTTTTCCCAAGAATTATTTTATTTAACTTTATTTATTTACATATTTTTCAATTTGACCAGAGAGGGAGAGAGAGAGAGAAGTGAGAGAGAGAGAGAGAGAGAGAGAGCCAGCCACTAGGTCTAGGACTCAAACCATGGTCAGCCATGTGGCCCAGCACCCTTAACCACCACATTGCCTGCCGGCCCCACACTCGGTTAATTTCTAAGATTACCAAAATTCTTTATTTTCTCTCCAGGATAGAAAAGACAAATATCATCAGTCTTCCCCATAGAAGGTTCAGTATATAAATGTGTGATTGTCCTCTGGAAGGCTCCATAATTCAAATCAGTCATATGGAGTACTGAATATTACAGAGTGGGAGAGTAAAAGAGAAAGGGACAGCAATAGAACTTTTTTTTTAATTCTCTTAGAGGAATAGACAAGTCTCAGTAGTTATTGCCTGCTGCCACTCACTATTAAGAACAGATACGTGGGACCAGCAGTTAAAATAATGGCTATGTCGCTGGACTCCCATGTAGTCAACCATGGTTCCAGTCCCGGACCCGGTGGCTTAAACTCACGCCGGGCGCGTGTGCGTGCGTGCCCAAGATCCCAAGAGGAGAATGGAGGAGAAGGGATTGCGGCGTGGCCATCCTCCCTGAGGGATGATTCATCGCTTTCTGTCTGTCTCTCTCTTTCTGGAGAGCACACATGCCCTATAGCAAAATTCTCTCCAAACAAAAAAAACAGTTACCCAACCTATCATGACACTACCAACCTCTGAGTTACAAGATCCCATGCGGTTAACCAAACCAATTTTAGTCAGTGACCTCATGTTGAGTGCCAATTGTACTTGCTGCACTTGCGGTTGCTCCCTGGTTTTCTTATTTACAGTTTGGCACATCCAGAGTTAGGACCATTAGTTTTGATGAGCTAGCAGGTCTGTTCATCTTTTGTATTCTCTATGGCCTTCAGATAGAGTGAGACAGATTTATTAAGTCTCTCAGATTCTCACACCCTGACATGAGTCAGAAAATCAGTGAATAAAGAAGGCTGGAGATGAGAGACTGAGTCCATGAAGTCTCCTGCTTATCTCTCTTAAAATCCCATGGCATTCCAGAAGAAGAAAACACGTAAAATATTGAAAAAGTGACATACACCTGTGAGACAGATGCAGAAATCAGGAGTCTGTAAAAGAAGCCTGCTTGAGAAGTCATCAAACAACCAAGAATCACCAAGTGCCAAAGACAGCAAGCAAAACGAATGAAAAGACAAAATTAATAAACAGAAAACAAATGCTTTTCAAAAAATGAGACCAAGGGGAAAAAAATGGTCAAAGGCATTAAAGTCAATTAATCAGCACTATCTCAAAAAAGAGGATACTGCTTAGATCCAGTTAGATAAGAAATCTTAAAGAATGTATTTCTGATAAGTATAAGTAATAATTTCCAAAGGCCATAAAAACTGAAAAAATAAAAAGCTAAAGCCCAAGGGAATATTTTCAAATATTCAAAAGTTGTGTGTTAAAAGTAAACTGCAAAATGATCTTAGGGTGGGTTGGAAGTCATAGCAAAGACTAGAATCCAATTATGCAATGTTATGAAATAATAAAACAAACAACTGACAGAGAAACAGAAGCAGGTCTTACAGTGGCATTAAGAGAATTCTCTCATGGATTTTCACAAAAATAATATGTTCAACATACCTAGAATAAATACACAATACATATCGGATTGTTGGAAAGGTCACAATGTTTTTCTATGCAAAAATGTGTCATGACTTTCCAGACAACCCAATATAATAACTGTGTTCATGGAAGGATTTTTCAGTACACTCCTTAGGTCAAATATTATTATTACTTATTGAAAGCATTTTTCATCATCTTCTTTAATTTCTAGTGTCCCAGTGATTCTTGATTATACAAAAAAATTTTTTTTTTGAGGGACATTTTTTTTTTCTATGGGGCAGATATGCTCACTGGAGAGACAGAGACAGAAAGCAAAAAATCACCCCCGGGGGGGATGGCCATACTGCAACCCATTCTCCTCCATTTTCCTCTCAGCATTTTGGGCATACATGTACAAGCACCCAACATGAGTTTTAAGCCACTGGCTCTGGCACTTGAACCATGGTCGACTACGTGCGAGTCCAGCAATGTAACCATTATGCCACCTGCTGGTCCCAAGAATTATTTTGCAAGAGATTCTAGTGACTTTTCTGGATACCTCTAGTATGACTAACTAGAAGTGTCGCAGCTTCCTGAAGAGCCCATTTAATCTCATCATAAACTGATTCAAGATGACAGCTCCTCAAAATCATCCCAGAGAGTGCCTTAGTCTCCAACAAGAATTAAGGATATTTGTGCAATAGGGAGAAAATAGAAAGAGAAAAAGACATATAGAGGGAAAGAGAGGCCAAGAGAGAGCCAATTCTACAGCACATGATTCCTGGACTATTCAGATAACAGAAGGGAATGTTTTAAAAAGTGTGTTATATAATGAAATGTAGCTGAGCTTGTTGTGATATATAATTTGCTACTAAATTATATGTACTTTATTTGCAAGTAAGAAGAAAATAATCAGAAACCTGTTATATGCTTGTTAAAATATTGATAGCTTTATGAAAAGTGGAAGTAAATTATGACATTTTTATTTCATTGCTAGAGAGAATCTAGGCATCAGTTACCAAAAAAGTAAAAGATACAAGCACATTTTCATCAATTTGTTGGGTCCTAAAAGCTGTGTTTTATAGATGCTAACTTCCCCAGTCTCTTCCTCTATCTGTATCCCCAAATTCCTGTTGATAACAAGAAGATAATTCAGCATTCTGTATTAATTTAGTCACTATATGTGGGCTCAACACTCACACATGATGGAGGCTAAATCACCTTGGTCCAGTGAAAGAAAGAGGAAGCCCTGATTGGCCTAGAAAAATAGACCAGTCTGAAATGTTGACTTTTAGCCACAGACACCATTTTTTCCAACTATATATCACCCTGCTTCCGATATTCTAGAAATTTAACACAGAAATGACAGAAGCATCTCATTAGTAAAGCAAAAGAGCAGTCATTAGTTTGTGTAATCGGTCTATTTGTTTTCTTAATTTTAAATTTATTTATTTTACATTCACTTACTGAACATAATCACAGCATACAAAATGTGATTTCTCGTCCAGAATATAGTGTATAGTGGCTTAATCATACATGTTATCATCAACAAATAATTTTCCATTTCTCATATATATATATATATATATATATATGAATATATATATGAGAATATATATATATATGAATATATATATATGAGAATATATATATATATATATATATATATATATTCCCCCCCTATTTTTTTACCCTCTGCTATTTCCCATCTAGAGTTGCTTTCCATTCCTTTCCCCCCAACATTTTACTGATTCACAAAATATCTTAATCTAATTTTTTTTTTTTGGGGGGGGAGAGGTTTTTGCTATAAAGCACATGCACTTGCCAGAAAGAAAGAGAGAGAAAGCGAAAAATCACCCCCTGGGGGGATGGCCATGCCACAATCCCTTCTCCTCCATTCTCCTCTAGGGATCTTGGGCCTGCACATACACACACCTGGTGTGGGTTTAAGCTGCCTGGTCCAGGGCTTGAACCATGGTCAACTACATGGGAGTCCAGTGACATAGCCATTGTGCCAAATGCTGGTCTCTAATTTAACTACTTTTAACTACTTTCAATAGCAAGTTCAGCTGATATATGTGAACCTGTGAACACATGTCTGACTTTAGGCATGATGCTCTGTGAGTAAAATGAATATACTAACAGTAGCACCTAGATGGGGCTATATAGATTACTGTGGTCATTAAATAGTTATTTTTAATATATAATTTAATTTTTAAAAGGCAGTTTTAGCTTTAATAAATAAAAATCAAAAGATGTTAAGAAAACTTTGCTTATGACTTAAAGCCAGGAAACAGATTAGGATTCTGTCCAAACAGTGGGTACATGAACCTTTCAACAGTTCAAGAGAAGACAAAAATCCTTAAATCTGGAAAACAAAGCATAGAAGAAAATCAACAGTCCATTTGTGACAAGGCACCAGGTTATAGTTGGTGATTCAGGAACGGATTTTGCTTTTGTGAGAGTGGATGATAGCAAAGGATAGGTAGCATGTCAAGGATTAGCCAAGTAGACTGGGATTTAGAGTCAGATTTTGGTTTGCATAGAAAACCAGCTCCATGGTAAAGAAAACCATGAGAGAGGACCAGTCATATTGAACAAACCAGGAATGGCAAAAAGCTGGAGTTGACTTGGTTGGTAGTCCAAACCAACACACAGTGGACACACAGATGAGAGATCCATGGCACCAGGGCTCATCCCAGACCCCATAAATTCATGTGCTGGGAAACTGCTGGTGAATATGCTGTCCTGGTAGGAATATCTCAGGAAGGAGATGGAGTAAAACCTAAAAGTAAGAAGTTTCAACCATTCCTGTTCAGAGGGGAGAGTACTAGAGGTACCAGATGTTACACCTCCATAATGCAGGCACCAGGACCAGAATTAGTATGCATGAATTTTAGAGAAAAAAAAGAAACACACACACACACACACACACACACACACACACACACACACACACACATACAAAATGGGGAAGAAATCAGGGACATCTGAGTGAGCTATGGGACCATCTTATAATTCAATCATTTCATGAAGAAGATACTGAAGGTTGGATGTAAGCAGACTACGCATTCCCAGGAAAATTCAACAAAAATATCTGTGAGCTCTTGAGTCAACGGATAACAGTCTGAGTCCTGTGTCTCACTGAAGAGGATGTGCCTGAGTATACTCACTAAGCCAGAAGTTCCTGAGAGGTGTGACCTCAGCACACAGAAATGGGTTTCAGCCAGTACCTTCTTCAATATGCTCCCTATAGTTAGAAAACTGCAGGCAGCGTCCTTATGGTTGCTATAGGATGAAACACTATTTCTCAAGGATATTAGCCATACTCATGTAACACTCAGATTTAATTTTTGAGTAATTATAGAACTATACACAGAAAATGATATATAATCTCTACTTAAAGAAATAAAGGCATAGAAAGGCTACAAGTGGTCCAAGTTGACCACACCAGGAGGGGAACAGGTCAGCATATAAGATGAAGCAAGCCAACTCTGGAACCAGCCTGCCTAGACAATGTACTTATGAAATACCTCTCTCTTCTTGTTGGGAGCACCACACACTGGTAATAAAACAAAGACAGCCCACAGGTCCAAATGAAGAACTGTTACTATTAACGTTCATCATTTTGGATCAGGGACAAGTCTTGGCTTTTGAGTATTAACAGAAAACTGTGTCATTTGTTAATCACAGAGATTGTTTTTTTCCATTAAATATGGGAGCATTTTGTAGAGAGGGGAAAAAGTATACAGTGTCTCAGGAAATGGAGTTCAGTCAAGAACTCAAGTCAAAACAAAAGGCTCATGTCTTTCTGTTTTCCTAAACATTCAGGTAAATACCAACCAGTGGGTTTATTTGATTTCTCTAAGGCAGAAATGGAAAGATCTAAAGATATGATAGTTTGGAGGATAAGGGATCTACACTTATCTAATTTTAAGGGAGAGGACTGGGTCATAGAGAAAGAGGGAGGGTGATAGAAGGTGGGTGGGAGGTGCAAAGAGGAGAATAATTCAATGGAGACAAGAATATAAAGTTCTCTTTTGAAAAAAAAAACTGTAATCTTTATAAAAATGAAAATATGTAGCTTAAAAGAGGAAAAAAGCCTCTATCTTCATCATATGAAGTTATTTTCTATTCATCAGCATCAGAAAGATCTAGAGGAGGAGATGTGGGGAGAAGTAGATAATGTTAACTTTTTAAACTGAGTTATAACAAGATATGTATTATACTCTGTTTATTATATCTATTTTGAAATGCACAGATACATTAACTTTTTTAGCAACACTTATAATATGATGATTAGTTACAATTACATTTCCTTCAATGTGCTATTCCCAGAAATTGGGACTTTTATTTCATTTGACTACAGGATATTTTTGTACATTTCAAACAAATCCATGTTTGATAAATTGTTTAGTTTAGTACTAGATAATCAACTTAGAACTCCTGCACTCAAAGCAATTTTGACTGAAGTAAATTGTATTTTTGATAAATGAGTTGCTTCTGGATGATTTATCTATTTAGAGTGGAATTCCCTTACAATTGCATAACTTAAGGCCTGTTTTGCAGTTGAACCTTCTATTGCAGGCTGAAGAAATTAAGGTGAAGGTGTAAATTATTTCCAATTAGATATTAGGAAAAAATTAGTTTTGTGTAAGTCAACAGAATAAAAAATAAAAGTTATAAAGACTTAAAATTTTCTTAAATTTTCACTTATGGAAATGTCAAGTGCCTGCTACTTAAGAGAAAAAAAATACCATTAGAATTAACTAAGCATAAAATTTTTAAAAATTAATTAAGCATACTTAACACTAAACCAAAATGCGGCTTCTCAGATCTTAAGGTTTTTCTAAGGGGCCAGTGTCTACTTACATTTAGTAAGCTAAGCCTTAAACAGTGTTAAAGACCTTGGGTACAATTTGAATAGATAGAAAATGCTGTAGATAAGAAGCATGCTGAGCATACCCCCAAAATTAGTCTCAAGAAGATAAAATTGCAGAGGTTTATAAGCCTTAAGAGACTTAATTCATTAGCACATAAGTCTCTATGACAGATGAAACAATTCTTTAATGATATCAACTTAGAATCACATTAAAACTTTGTCAACACAGATTGTGACATAAATTTTAGCCCAGCTAAGGAAATGATGGGCACTGGTCTCTTGAGATAACACACCAAAATCAGTTTGGACTTCTCAATGTATCAAATGCAAATTATGGGATACATTATTATTTATTTATTTAAATATTTATTAAAAGTATTTGTTGAGCCTGGTACTATGCCAGTCACGTGCGCTGCAGTAGTAAATAATACAGGACTGTTTCATGTTCCTGTTCAATTTTAATCTGAGGCAAAACTAGCATGAAAGTAATAATGGTACGTAAATTAATTAAGAATTGTGCTTCCAAAAATAGATATGCCTGAAAATGACTTAGTTCCCAATGGAAATACACAAGGCCAACTATAATATATTTATTGCCCACAAATTGACATGAATCTGAAAATAATCTCTAAAACTGATTATCTGTTTAAATATAAAGGAAGAGGAAGGCGCCAGCAAGTGGCGTGGTGGTTAAGGGTGCTGGACTCCCACATGGCCAACCATGGTTCAAATCCCAGACCTGGTGGTTTGCTTTCTCACTTTCCCTTTTCCTCTCTCTCACTGTCCCTCTCTGATCAAATTAAAATAAATAAAGTTAAATAATTCTTTAAAAAAATAAAGAAAGAAAGAGGAAAATATGTTAACACCATGGAGATGCATTTGGCAAAAATTTATTCTGAAGATTCTATAGATAAAATGAGCTAGATGTTTTAAAAACAATTATTTATTTAATTTTTCTTACTTATTCACTTATTTTAATTTGACCAGAGAGAGAGAGGGAAGGAGAGAAAGCAAGCCACCAGGTCTGGGATTCAAACCACCTCAACCACCATGCCACCTGCCAGCCTCAAAGTGTTTTCTAAAACAAAAAATTAATGACAAAAATATAGGGAATCAACATAATGGTCTCCAAAAATACACTAAACAATTGCAATGTGTGTATTGTATCTCAATCTTCATTCGAACATGTGAGAAAGAGATTATTTTATTTTACCAATATTACTATTGTTAATAAATTTAGATTTGAACATTTTTATTTTATAAAGGCTACATAAAGATATATACTGACATGTTTATCAGCAAAATAATAATGTCTGAGATTTGTTTTAAAATAATCTAGGTTTTAGGATTGCTGTGAATATGAATGAACTATGACTGACAAATTGTCAATCATTGGTGCTGGGTGTTGGGTATATGTAGGTTCATCATGTTACTTTCTTTTGTAACTAAGAAGCTTAGCTTTACTTGAAGATGGGAAATGAAATATGAAAGACAGGAACTTGGAAGAAAAAGAAAAGTATGTCAGTGATAAATAATAAGCTTTATTCAGGATTTGGGGCACACCCTTAGCAATAAATGAGAAGTCATACAAGAAATTAGGAAGAAACATGTAAGCCATCAGATGACCAGAAATCACCACAGAGGCACCAGAAATATGAGAAATCATGAAAATACCTCTCCCCCAAGGGAAAAGAATAATTCCTCTTCATACACAGACCATACAGTGGAACTCACAGGAAAGTTTTAATCAAGAAAGTAGCAAAATTAGATTTAGTTTTGTCAAAGTATACTCGGTCTCTTTCTTAAGAAATGAATTGGAAAGTGGCACAGGAAAAACACCGGGCGAGAGAGAACAGAACGATGCAGAAAGAGTAGAATGAATCAATTCAAAGGACACTGAGACGATGGCGTGATCAGTAAGCAGCAGTGCACTAGACATGCAGGACTGTATTGAAGGGAAAGGAAAGTTAGCTCTGGGATTTTCAGTCACACAACTGAATGCTGGTATCATTCACCAGGATATGGAAGAGGACCAGTTAGATGCATGGGAGGTCACTTCTGTGCTTAGAAAATTTGAAGTGCTTTTGTAACACTTTGAAATACTCAGTAAACAGTTTATATATAATAATCTATAGCTCAGAGGATGAGTTGATATTGAAAATGTTAATGTGTCTTAAGAGGATGAAAAAAACATAGAGAAACCAATAAACATAAAGAGGGCCTTGGTTTAAGCCTTAGGAAATACCATTCCTTAAGTATTGGGTAGACAACTTTGCTCCTATGTAAAATATAGCAGGCCACTGAAATTGTTAAGCATTCACTGTACCACAAATATAATCTATAAAAATATAATTTATAAAAATCACTTTAAAAACTTTAGAAAACAATAGAAGAAACACAGACTCAATGAATGGGACTTCCAGAGATAATATTTTCAAAGATAGTTAAATATTTCCTGCAGATTCTTTTCCTAAAAGTATTTACTGGTTTATTGACTTAGGAAAATAAACTTTTTTTTAAAAAAAAGAAATATTACCTATTTTACACTTACTCATTCTAGAATAGAGAAAGAATATTTTCCAATTGATCTCATGAAGCCAATGTCCTATTGATTTCAAAATCTGACAACGCGAGAACCAGCAGTTAGCATAATGGCTATGTCACTGGACTCCCATATAGTCGACCACAGTTCACATCCTGGACCCGGTGGCTTAAAATTCACGCTGGGCGCGTGTGCGTGCGTGCCCAAGATCCCGAGAGGAGAATGGAGGAGAAGGGATTGTGGCATGACCATCCCCCCTGGGGGGTGATTTCTCGCTTTCTGTCTCTATGTCTCTCTCTGTCTGTTTGGCAAATGCACGCGCCCTATAGTGAAAACCTCTCAAAAAAAAAAAATCTGACAGTGCTACAAGTACAGAAATAAGTCAGTATCTTTCATAAACATACATGCAAAAAATTGAATTAAATAATTCTAATAACAGTAAATCATATGAGATTATGGTCACTTTTATTTCAGATAGCCAAGATTTTCTCAATTGAAAAATTTGTTTAATTAACTATATAAAATAAAGGTTTACTCATCACAACAAATGCAGAAAAATTATATTCACCCATAAAAATGTTGACAAATTAAGAATAGAGGAAACTTCTTTTATATGATAAAGGGTAACTAAAAAAGGTCTATGACAAGCATCATATTCAATAATAAACTATTGGAAAGCCCCTCTGAGATGGGAAGCAATGTCGAAAAAGAAAGCATATAAATATTTAAAAAGAAGTCAGTTTGTTCACCTCTGTATGTCTGTAACATAGCATCGTGCCTGGTGCATAATAAATTTTCAATATTTAATTAATTAATGAACATTCATGATAAAGTTAGACCCAGGAGGATGTATCAGATGAAAATATAGAAAAGGCTTTTGTCTTCACCAAGGTACCAAATAAAATCTTAGAAGCTATTTGAGTTCTTTCAGAGTTTGTGTCATATATAAAATTACACTCAAAAGACAATATTAAGAATAATGAGAAACTTGGGACTAGGGGGCAGTTAAGAAGTGTAGACTTTCTATATCTCATGATATATACTCATGGTGAGTGCATCTGCAAAAACACTTTCAAAACACAGTTTAAAGTCCCTATACCAGGGATGAAAAACAAACTTATATCAGAAAATAATTTTCCAAAGACTTCAGGGACCAGTTTCCTGGCAACCAAAAAGAAAGGGCAGAATTATCTCCACAATAACTGCTAGTAAATGATTTCAGCTTCATACTGTTAATGACAGACATGAATGAGGCAAGTGATATAACCTTTGCTAAAATTTATTTTATTAAGATGTTAACCTAATACTTAATACAGTTTGTGGTTATGGTCTCCAAGAGCTAGAGAAAAATAACTTTGTAACTATGTCCTCTTTCGGGGAAGATCCCATTTTATTGTATTTCTTAGAATGATAGACATAACCCGAAGCACATTTATTAGAATCAGTGACCTTTTTTAAAAATTTAAGGAAACAGTTTATTTTATTCATTGTTATTAGTATTTTTTTTAATTTGTCCAAAAAGAGACAGAAATGGGGTTGTGAAGGGTGGTGAGAAAGCAAGCTGCCAGGTTGGTGACTTGAACTGTGGTCAGCCATATTGGAGTTCAGTGCTTTAACCGCCACACCTCCTGTTGCCCCCAGTTGGTATTTTTATCCCTTCGATTTGGGGGAACTATTTTTATTATTAAAAGTATTTTTGCCTTTCACATTAATTTTAACTTTTAACTTTGAAGTATATTATTCTGATTTTCAATTCTCTGCTTAAAAGCAGGAATATTAGAAGCTTCTACTTCTGCTTTTCCCTTTAAGAGAAATAATTTCACAAAGAAAATTATAAAAATCTATGGTCAATTACTATAGGCTGGAGAGATTACCCATCCCACACAGTCAGGCTGGTCACCTGTGTGCACTAGATCCAGGCTAAAGGATCTCTCCTTTGTTGTGACTGTGAGTTGTTGCAGAGTTGACTGTCATGGCCTCTCTGTCTGCTTTCATCCCTGATCGCTGCAATTTATTATCCACTCAACAGCCAGAGTGAGTTTTAAAAACAGTTTTATATGTAATAGCTAAAAACTACAGAGAAAAAAGGTAATCAGGTGTGCTTCAGCAGATGGCTGGTTAAAGAAATGTAGTCTAACCAGTGCAAGTTTACAAAAATGAAGTCAATCCTACCATTGTATCCACAAATGATGGAACCATACTGGAGCATGACTTGAAAGACACACACAGATTGAACATGAAGGAAACCAACCTCATTCAACATTGCTTGCATTAAAAACCTGATCAGTTTTACATGGCATCAAATATGCAATCAAATACTCTGTCAGAAAATAAGTCATTTGAAAACCAACAATGATATAAAGGGTGGTTACTTATGCTCCATTACTAATAATATCTTTCCTAGCTCCTTTTAAGGATCTATTACAAACTTGAAAGTACTTGATTTTCTGATAAAATTACTTTCTTCATACTCCATATTTCTGCGTATTTAAAAATACTTCCTCTCCTATCATTGTATATCATCTGTGTGTGCCTTCCTTAAAAATCCTGACTGCTTTCTGATATAAATATACATTTCTTCTAAGATTGTCAAGGTGTCCAATTTCAGCATCCATTTCCAACTTTCATATTTTACTGAGAGGCCTTGATTATATTCCCATTCTTTTACTGCTATTTTCTTGGTTCAATGATTCGCTCTGCTAATACTCTAATACTCTAGCTCTAGCACAGATAAAGAACATTATTAAAGTAAAAGTCATTGATTTCAGATGAGTTTGTTCTGGACTTTATAGTTTCTTTAGTGAAGTTCCTCTTCTCTGTTTTTAGCAATTTGGTGCATATGTGAATCATGCGGCCTTACTTATATTACTGTGTGAGCATATAATATAAGAACACCAATGAAGTGTCACACTATAACCATACCTTTTCTCAACAGCATTCTGTTCAAATCAAAACAACAATGAGATACCACTTAACTCTAGTAAGTATGGCCTTGTTCAAGAAAATAATGACAAGTGCTGATGAGGCTGTGGTGAAAAGGGAAACCCCTGCTGTGTTGCTGGTGGAAATATAAGTTGCTATAGCCAATAGGGAAAAATAATATAGATGTGCCTCAAAAACCTACACATAGAACTACCATGTGACCCAGTAACCCACTCCTTGTATTTAGTTAAAGGGGGAAAGACATTTGCACAACCATGTTTATGTTAGTATTATTCATAATTACTAACACATGGAATCAACCTAAATGCCCAACAACTGCTGATTGTATTGAAAAAACTTGGCACATATACACAATGGACTACTACTCAGCCATAAGGACCAATGAGATTCTGTAATGTGATACAAAATGGATGAGTAAGAAATAATTAATACTAAACAAAGAAAGCCTGACTATGAAAAACAAACACTGTATATCCTCACTTAATACATCTGCTGCACTGTATGGAAGAAATTGAAAGATGTGAACATATAATGTTAGGCTGTCAGGAAAGTCATGACATATTTTTCTATGCAAAAATGCATCATGACTTTCCCAATGACCCACAATAGGAAAACTAAGTATAGATACCAGAAATGTCATGGAAAGGGGTGGATAACATTTTGGGTACGTGAGAAGGGCTCAGGGAAGAAACACTTAGCAGACATAAGAATGTAAAGTTCTCAATTGAAAATTACATTTATGGTAAAATTCTTGATTTGATAGTCACATACTGCATGAGTACTTCAAAAAACCATATTGTGTGATATAGAGAAGTACAAGTAAATGTGAATAAAAATCATAAAATTAAAAATGAACAAAAACTTATTCCTAAGTAATTTTTGATAGTTATAGTAAATAAGATTATTTTCTTAGTTTACTTAGCAAATAAAAATATTACTGATTAAGGAACCAGCAGGTGGCATAATGGCTGTGTCGCTGGACTTCCATGTAGTCGACTACAGTTCAAGTCCTGGACCTGGTGGCTTAAACTCACGCCGGGCGTGTGTGCGTGCATACCCAAGATCCTGAGAGGAGAACAGAGGAGAAAGTATTGCGGCATGGCCATCCCCCCAGGGGGTGATTTCTCGCTTTCTATCTCTCTGTCTTTCTCTGTCTTTCTGTCAAGCGCATGCACCCTATAGCAAAAACTTCTCAGAAAAAATTACTGATTAAAACTATCCCACAGCTAAAGATGGTATTGAATTTATTTGAGAAAATTGGCATAACAGTCATGAATATTTTTACCAAATGATCAGTTTTGGTCACAAAAAATTACACCAGCTTCATTAGTCTAAAGAAAACCATTGGAACGTACCGCTAAGAGATGCAAGAGACAGTCTGATGGCATAATTCAAGGTTAAATATACCAAATTTAGAAATGTGTCATCTCCTGCTACAGAGGGATTTCAATCAATGAGTCACAAAATTGTATCCGCTATACCTTTGAAATAAATCTGTTAACTGCTCTCTCTTCTTTCACTCCAAAAAAAAAAAAAATCTACCTCTATAGTTAAACTGCTGACTCATTATTCTCCATTAGCCTACCAATTCTGTTAACTTAACAGAACATCTTTCTCTGAAGTACAGTTGATCTGTGTACTTTTTTTTTTTTTTTTTTTTAACAGAGATTTTTGCTATAAGGTCCACATACTGGATGGAGAGACAGAGAGACAGAAAGCTAGAAATCACTCCCCAGAGAAATGGCCACACCGCAATCTCTTCTTTTTCATTCTCCTCTTGGGATCTTCGGTATGCATACACAAGCGCTCAGTGTGAGTTTAAGTCACTGAGTATGGGACTAGAACCGCAGCTGACTACGTGGGAATCCAGCAACGTAACACTTACACCATCTGCTGGTACCCTGACTGTGGACTTTCTAAACTAAAGGTTTTACTACAGTTTTTCTTCTTTTTGCTCTATGTGCATGAATCTATGTCAGGTTACATAGGACAGGGAGAAAATTGCTATATAATATTTCAAAATTCTATCCATGCAACTTTGTTTTTTAGAAAGGTGAGATACATCTCACCCTGGCCCCCCAATTTTTGCTATAGGGCAGGTTCATTCACAGGGAGAGATGGAGAGAGTCAGAAAAGTGAGAAATCATCAGCCAGAGTGACTTCTCCTCCATTGTCCTCTCTGGATTTGGGGCACTCATGCACATGTGTCCCATGTGTTCTTCAAGCCAACGGGTCTGGGTGTGGAAATGCAAAGTTGGCTATGTGAAATCCAGCACCCCAATCACCATGCCACCTGCTGGTTCAAGGTATGTTATATATGCTATCTTACACAGACTAGGGAACATAAATTTGTAACTCCTTCTTTTGGAACTATTACTTTAAAAAATGCCAAATTGGGACCAGCAGATGGCATATTGGTTATGTTCCTGGAGTCCCAGATAGCCAATGGTGGTTTGAGTCTCAGACCCAGAGGCTTAAAACTCACTCCAGGCCTGTCTGCATAGGTGCAAGATCCTGACAGGAGAATAGAGAAGGGATTGTGGTGTGGCCATCCTCCCTGGGAGGGAGGGAGATGATTTATCACTTACTCTCTCTTTTTTTCTTTCTCTCCAGCAAATGCACATGCCCTATAGAAAAAAAATCTCTCTTAAAAAAAAAAAGAGTGCTAAATTTATTTTACATACTAAATTTAAATCAGCATGTGATTTTTTTTACTTTGCTTCATAAAATTTTTGGGTATTTATATGTTTCTATATTTCAAAATATTCAGAAACTTTATCTTTCAAAAATTTTATATTCTGTTATATTTGTTTCATAATATGCTTTAACTAGAAACAATATAATCTGATGTGAGAGTGCTAATCACAGAAAAGCAGGAAAGTTAGAAACTTTTCCTAAAAACAAAGCAGACATGCACAGCTAAAAATGAGTTCTACAGAGACAAACACATAGAAGTTGAAACTCTGTGGCAAAACTTTCTACTGACCACATGAGATTTTTCTTTTTTTTTTTAAGATTTATTTTATTTTCTAATTTGCTATAGGCACTCACAGAGAGAGAGACAGAAACAGAGAGAAAAAAATGTGTGAAAGCAAGCCACCAGGTTTGGGACCAGAAAAGCTGTTGGCCATGTGGGAGTCCACACACCACCATGCCACCTGTTGCCCCTTTTTTGTTTTAAAAGTTGTTTCATTTTCTTTTTGTCAATAGGGTGTGTGTGCTCACCAGAGACAGACAGACAGAGGGAAATGAGAATTCATCCCTGGGGGTGTGGCCATGCTGCAACCCCTTCTCAGGAGTTTAGGCACACATGCACATGTGCCTGGCACATATTTCAAGTTTTTGGGTTCCAAGACAGCCATGTGGGAATCCAGTGCCTTAACCATCACACCACCTGCTGGCCCGCCATGTGAATTTTTATATATAAATACTAGGTAGCCAGAAAAGTCATGACACATTTTTCTATGCAAGAATGTGTCATGACTTTTCTCACAACCCAGCAGAATAAGAAAAATTAGAGAAATTTGGATAACTGAAATATCTGTGAAAGTTCTGTAACAAGTCAATAATTTCTTGTTAGTACCATGAAAGACTTATGTTTAATAGCTAGTGGGTTTTTTTTTCCCTGAATTATATTTTCACTTCCATTTCCTGGATGAGGACAGAAAATAAAGCTGGAACAGAGAACATTACCAGGCCAAAAGGTAGGATTCTCATGTACTTCTTTTAGTTTTTTTGCTGCTATGACTCCCCACTTTCCCTTGCAGAGCTGCACTAGATGGTTCTCTGTGCCACACCTCAGAAGACAGCTTAGAGTGACTAGAGCTGAACTAGTGCTAATCATTTCAAATTATTAATGGCTATTTGGCCCTTCATTGTCTAACAGTAAAGATGAAAAAGATGAGAGAATATTTATAGATAAAATTCAGGGATATTTTTGTTCTTTTGGCATAAAAGTTTGAGAAAAGAGAAGGAAAAGAACTGTAGTCAGAGGCCTTAAACATGTAAAGAATCACAGAGCCAGAAAATTGTGTTTGAACCACAGTGAAGTCACTATAATAATTATTAAATGTCATGAGCTATGCTAAGGACAACAGAATATCCAGATATCTACTTTAAAAGAGTATGAAACCCTGGGGTCAGCAGGAGACATGGTGATTAAGGTGCTGGCTCCCACATGGTTGTGGTTTAAGCCCCAGCAGCTTGAAAATCATGCTAGGTGCGAGTGCATGCATGCCCAAAATCCCAAGAGGAGAATGGAAGAGAAGGGATTGTGGCATGACCATCCCCTCTGAGGGGTGATATATCACTTTTCCTAGCTCTGTCTCTGTCTGTCTCTCTCCAGTGAGTTCATGCAACCTATGGGGGGGGGGGAACTAAAAAAGTAAAACTTTAAAAAAATATGTAAGACAGAAGAGTATAAAATCTACACAAAAGGGCACAATTAAACTGTGAAACAATCAAGAATCAGAGAGGAAGCAAAAAGACATTGAAGTCTGAAATATAAAAATAGTAGTCAGAGTAAGCTCCCTGACAAAATTCTACTAAGCTAGGTAAGTAATGTCATCTCATTTAAAGTTTATGCACATGAATAAATCTGCATTTTCATGAAAGGTACATGTTAAAATGGCAAATAATTATGGTAAATGTAATCCCAGCTCCAAGCATCGGTGTGCTTTAATTCTAATTCTGAAAGGGTCTCTACAAATGTAGTGATAAACGTGTTCGCTGTAAGCTAGTAAAGGATTAGTATGTGCTCTGCCTGATGCTTGATCTATCTGTGTTTAGTAGGAGCAACCCTCTAAACTCTCAACTCTCCAACAACACGTTTCTGCACTCCTTTGCATGTTTCCTTATGTGAGATACTCACCTAAAATGCATTCCATATTCCCACTACCTATACAAATCTTTCTCATTCTTCAATGTCCACTTCGAAGTCTACTTCTGGGGAAAACATTCCCAAGTGTTTGAAGTTTGAACTGTTGATTCACATTTCCAGTGTCTCAATTGCCTCCACAAACGGAATCATTCTTTTAAAGACAAGGGGCAATGTGTGGCAGACATAATGCTAAGTATTCATCAAATCATCTAATTTATTTCCTGTACACATGCAAGCACTACCACTGCAGCCTGCTGTCACTATGTAGGATAATGTAAATAATTCTGACAAGTAGAACATGGGTGGAACTGATACAGGTTTTTTTCAAACTTGGCGTATAAAAATTCTCCCATCTTCTTGTCCCCTTTCCTTTCTATCTATAGTAATGGAAGCACTGTGGTAAAAATGGGAGTGATCCAGGATGGAAGGGACCCAGATTTCTTAGTCACTTGGTAGAAATAATTTCCAGAATATCCAACCAGCAAAGTCTACACGGGATTTTGAATGGGTAAAGACTGAATAACTATTATGGAAAGTTACTGAAATTTGTCTGTTGCTGCTGTATTTTATGAAAACTAACAACTGCTCTTAATATCTTGAACTCATAAGATCTCTGTTATAAACCTGTTACATTATAGGACCAGCAGTTGGCATAATAGCTATGTCACTGAACTCCCATGTAGTTGACTGCAGTTTGAGTCCCGGACTTAGTGGTTTAAACTCATGCCGGGTGCATGTGCGTGCATGCCCAAGATTCTGAGAGGTGGGACCAGCAGTTAGTGTAATGGCTATGTCGCTGGATTCCCGTGTAGTCAACTGCGGTTCGAGTCCTGGACCCGGTGGCTTAAAACTCACACTGGGCACGTGTGCATGTGTGCCCAAGATCCTGAGAGGAGAATGGAGGAGATGGGATTGCAGCGTGGCCATCCCCATGGCGGGGGCGGGGGGGGGGCGGTGATTTATTGCTTTCTGTCTCTCTGTTCTCTTTCTGGCAAGCGCACCTGCCCCATAGCAAAAATCTCTCAAAAAAACAAAATGAAACTAAACAAAAACAAACACACAAATAAACAAAAAAACTGTTACATTAGACTTTTGGGGCCTTAAGAAGTTCCAGTAGAAACTAGAATAGTCACAAGAAACATGAAAGTTATGAAACTCAAAATGACGAGTTACTCAATGTAACTCAAAAGTATGAGTTACATTGCCGTGTTTGAAGAATAGACATCTCAAAAGCACTCAAATCATCATGACAAACGTGGCGAAGAAATTGTTTTAAAGTTTTTTGCCATAGAGTGTGTGTATTTGCCAGAGAGAGAAAGGAGAGAAAGTGAAAAATCACCACTCATAGGATGGGAACATCCATTCTCTTCCCTAGATTCTAGGCATGCATGCACACATACCTGAAATAATTTTCAAGCTGCCAGGTCTGAGACTCAAACCATTTCTGGCCATGTGGAAGTCCAGCACCTTAATCACTATGCCATATGCTAACCCAGAAATTTAATTTCACGCCAGTGAAGATGTTACTCAAGAAATTCAGTTACCTTATACTCCAGGTTACAAGATTAGTAAAAAAAAAAAAAAAAAAAAAAAAAAAACACAGGGAGTATTCTCTGTGCCAGAGGACTTCAATTTCTTTCTTTTAAATTCATCTGCTATAGCTCAGCCAACGCAAGGAGATGAATTTTAGTTTGATAGAAGACATTTTGTTTTCAGTAATCAAAAATTTCTAGATGAAAGGTTACCTGTACTGTTCTATAAGGTGGTAAGATTTTGATATTAGAGGGGCCAGCAGGTGGCGTGATAGTTAAGGCTCTGGACTCCCACATGGCTGATTACGGTTTCAATCCCACAGGTTTCAATCCCCTTGCTTTCTCACTTTTCCTCTCTCTATGTGCAAATTAAAAAAAAATAATAATAATGAAAAAATAAAATTTTTAAAAATGATTTTGATATTTGAGGAATTTGAGCACAAGCTCACCATAAAATTATCAGGGATGTTTAAGAGTAATTTAAGATTATAATAAATGTTACTACTACTACTACTACCATTTCAGAAACTACCAAAGAATTTAACAATTTCCAACCCAATTTCTGAGACAAAAGAACAGAAAACTCTCTATCTTCAATTCTCAGATACCACCACAAGTTTTGCCTTTTTTCTACAGATCCTGGGGGAAGACACAAATGTCATTCATGATGGCAGACACCTCTTCGGGTACATGATTACAAGAAAAAAAAAAAAAAAAAAAAAGAAGAATTCCCCCAGGAATTTGTAAATTACTTGTCTGAGAAAACCACTGAAAAAATCAATAGAATACTATCTCATATATTATGATAGGATAATGTGTTCTCCCTTTCAGTTCTTCGAAATGTCACAACATTTAAAGTTCATTTATTTTGAGAGAGCGAGAAAGAGAAGAGAAAGATAGAAGCCCAGTGGGACTTTGCCATGCTGTGATCCTCCTCCAAGCTTTCCAGCCTACCCAGAACCTGAATCCTGGGCCTTGTTACATGTTTCACTGCAGTTAGGCCTAAAATCACAACTTTTTTAAAAAGTTATTTACATTCATTCACTTTACAGCATTACAGCATACAAAATGAGATTTCCCATCCAGAATACACTGTGCTCAATCAAGCACATCAACATACGTGTTATCGTCAACAAATAATTTTCCATTTCTTGTTTCCTGTATAGTTTGCTTTTTTTCCCATCCCTGATTCTCTATCTCTCACTCTCTGCCATCTCCCACCCTACTCCCACACTGTCTCTGGTATCCATTTTTGCTTTCTATGCCTTTCCCCCACCAAACACATTTTATTGATTCATTAAAGATCTTAATTCATCTAAATATTTTGAATATAGCAAGCACAGCTGATATATACATATCCATGAACACAAGTCTGACTTTAGGCATAAACCTCAGTGAGTAGAATGAACATACTATAATGTAGCACCTAGCTGGGGCTATGTAACTTACTGCAGTCATCAAATAGGTATTTATAATGCTTTTTTTTTTTTTTAATTTCAAGCAAAACAGTTTTTGTGAGTTTTTTTCCTGAAATATTTTTTATTAATTAAATTACATTCATTTCCTAAGTATCATCACAGCATACAAAATGTGATTTCCCATCCAGAATATACGAATATACTGCATAGTAGCTTAATCATGCATGTTATCATCAATGATTTTCATTTCTAGTTTTTTATATATACATATAAATAAATAAATAAATATATATATATATATATATGTATATTTATATATATATATTTTTTTTAACCTCTATTTATGACCCTCTGCCCTTCCCCACCCTCTTCTCATATCATCTCTGGTATCTACGGTTGCTTTCTATTCCTTTTCCCCCCACATTTTTATTGATCACATAATTTCTTAAATAATCTAACTACTTTCAATAGCAAGTTCAGATGGTAATTTCAAAAAAAATCAGTTTTAACTTTAATAAATTGAAGAAATGCTAAGGAACTTTGTTTGAAACTTAAAGCCAGGAAACAGGTTAGGATTCTGTTTAAATAGTAGGTACATGAACCTATCGACAGTTCAAGACAGGACAAAAATTTTTAAAACTGGACAACAAAGCCTAGAAGAAAATCAGCAATATTTTAGTCAAAAGTCATAAAATGCTATTTCACCAATTCATTCTCATGTACTTAATCTATGTTCTGTTGTGGTTCAATCTTCCCAATTGAATTCTGGGATATAATATTCAACTCCAGACTTGTCCCTATGATTAAGTTGGCCATTTTCTTAGTTTTTGAACTCTTATTTCTGTGTGTCTGCATTTAATTTTCCTGATACAGCACTCTCTTGAGAAATTCTTGGAGATCTGGTCTGGTGCTGGTAAATTATTTCAGGTTTGTTTATCTGAGAATGTTCTTATCTTTTCTTCCCACTATGAAGGATAATCTTGACAGGTACAGTATTCTTGGCTGAAATTGCTTTTTCCTTAACACTTTGAATATATTTTCCCATTCTTTCCTTGCTCGCATTGTTTCTGATGAGAGGTCTGCTGTTAGCCTGATGGGATATCCTTTCTAGGTAACTTGATGTTTTTCTCTTGCCAATCTTAGTATCTTGTCTTTGTCTATAGTTTTGGTCAGTCTGGCTATAATGTGTCTTGGAGAAGATCTTCTTGGGTTGATTCTATTTGGGGTCCTTTGTATTTCTTGGGACTGGATCTTTGAGTGCCTCTCTAGGATTGGAAAGTTTTCTTGCAGGATTTCATAGAGTAGATTACCAATGCCCTTATGAGTCTCTTCGCCTTCTGGGATACCAATTATCCGGATCTTTGGATGTTTGATGGTATCTAGTATTTCTTGTATATTATTCTCATTTTGTTTTTGACAATTTTCTCAGTCTTCATGGTGAATAAGGCCAGCAATTTTCTCTTCTACATCTGAGATTATATTCTCTGTATGATCTAGTCTGCTTTTAATACTTTCAAGGGAGATTTTGACTTCCTGTATTATAGCCTTCATCTCTAACAGGTCCCTTTGATTCTTTTTTAAAGTTTGTAATTCCTTTTTTAGATCTTGTAAGAATTTCCTCACCAACTGGAACTCATCATCTCCTTTCTCCTTTCTCTTCTGCAGTTTATTGTCTCTCTTCTCTTCCATCTCTGTTAGCTTCGCCATTATGAGTATTCTAAATTTTTCATCAGACATTTCCATGATTTCCATTGAACTGTCTGTGGATGAAGAGGAGTTATTCTTTTCTCTTGGAGGAGAGGTATTTTCTTGCTTTCCCATATTACTTGTGGCCCTGCAGTGATTTCTAGTCATCTGATGGATGGTGTGTTTCTTCCAACTTGAAGTTCAATTTGAGCGTTCAGGAGTGTGCAGAAAGAGATGATCTGGAATCTCTTTGTAGTTCTGTTTCAATCCCTTTATGCAGCCAATTCACTCGAGTTTGTGGGTTGGAGGCTGAATTATCAGTAGAAAATCTTCATTTCTTTTTTTTCCTTGAAATTACTATTTCTCAGGAGCCCTGAAGGTGTCTTCTTCTGAAGGCCTGCCCCTTGCCTCTATAATTTTTTAGTCAGATTTTTGCAATAGGTGAATAGGTGTGTGTGCTCACTGGAGAGACAGAGAGAGACAAAGAGACAGAAAGCAAGAAATAACCCTCCATGGGGGATGGCTGTGCTGCAGTCTCTTCTCCTGCATTCTCCTCTTGGGATTTTGGGCACGTACACACATGCACCCCATGTGAGTTTTAAGTCACCAGGTCCAGGAATCAAAACACAGTCTACTACAAGGGAGTCCAGTGATGTAACCATTATATCATCTGTTGGTCCCTAAATTTCACAATTTTGATGGTAAGTCTAGTACTATACTATACTTATATAATGCCATTTTTATTGGTCATTCAAAGCCATGTGCAAGTGATGCTGGAAACATTATTCTCTTTTTTGTCAGCTCCTAATTACTAAGCCACTCCCAATCTACCCACTAAATGACCAGCACTCAGAAGTAAGTGCAATAGCCTACCCTTTTCATTGTCGCCTGGTTATTTTTTACTTTTCATGACTCACAAATCCTGATAAAGGTATGTGCATTGCACAATTATCTCCATAGTTCATATCTCATGACTGAACTTCCTCTTTGTTAGAAGAAAATATCATAGTCTGAAAGAGCATGAGGCTCCTTGATCCTCTCTAACAAGCAGGGTCTCATTTCTATTCTTGAATTCTTTTTCTACTTGAATTTTTTATTGTCCCTGCTCACAAAGGAGAAATCCATTTTCAAAAACTATGATGTTACTCTGATTCTTTTTTTTTTTATCTTTCAGGTGCTTTCATTCATTTTCATCTCTCCTGTTATTTATAATAAAAGAAACCTGTGACTCTTACTAGAGGTGGCTTACTCCAAAGGAGCAATTCATTTTGCTTCTTTGGAGTTCCACTCCATGAAGGTCATATTTACACAGCATAGGTTTATCTAAATATATTGGCCTACGATCTTTTAAAGACTCCTTGCTTCTTCTTTCAAGTCTGACTAATCTCTGCTAGAATGAACTAAGGAGCATGGAAGGAAAGTTTAAATCTTTCCTTTCTTTAAATTACAAGATATAAGATACCCGTTTTTGAGAAAAGATACTGCCTTGACACTATAAATCTCTTTAAATAAATGAATTGGAAAAATGCTAGCAGGAATAGCAGCTAGAAAAACAATGAGTTTATTGATTATTCATGAGCTATGCATGCATTTATGTTGCTTACTCTCCAGAGTCTTGCATTGTTGCTTGAGACTAGCTTCTTTGTGTCTGTGAAATGAAGGAGACAAGTGAAAGATAATGGATTTGAATTTTAAGGTCTTTTATCGTTATCTAAAAAGTATATTTCTTTGCTTTTAATTGCAGTTACATTTTACAGGATAACCATGAACAGACATCCCCAATCGTGTATTTATGTGTTTTACCTATTGTGATCATCTTCTTTATGACTCTTAACATTAAGAGTATGTTAATATAATTATTAGAATGGGTGAGAATGTCTGTCACTTATTAACCCTGATGACTTAGCAAATCTAAATCTCTATTTCCACATTTATAAATTTAGAAAATGATGCACTTTCCATGAAGATAAAATTATGTATGCCTAGTGTGTTCGCAACATAAAACTCACAATTTTGCTTCCTATAAGCAAACAATGGGCGACATCAAAGGATATTACTCAAGGGACTGATATGGTGAGAGTATTGCTTTAGAAAAATTGATCTGGTAGAAAGACAAAAATTCAAACAAGGAGGAAAAGTTAAGACATGCAGAGATCATTCACCTAGGGGCTGAAAAAGGTGCAGAAATAAATGTGAGAAAAAACTGGTGAAGGTAAAACTGTATAGAGATCCATAATAGATGAGATGATGGTACTACAAGATTTAAAATTTTTAGTGTTAGTAGGTCATTTTTTTTTTTTTTTAGAGGTTTTTGCTATAGGGTGCATGTGCTCGCCAGACAGACAGAGAGATAGAAAGCGAGAAATCACCCCCCAAGGGAAATGGGCACACTGCAATCCCTTCTCCTCTCGGGATCTTGGGCACGCACACACACGCACCTGGCGTGAGTTTTAAGCCACCGGGTCCGGGATGCGTACCGCGGTCGACTATGTGGGAGTCCAGTGACATAGTCATTACGCTAACTGCTGGTCTTAGTAGGTCATTCTTAATATGGAGCCACAGTTATTGTATACAGAGGCCGCATCCCTAATTCTGAAATCTTCTCATAAAATGCTCCTTTAATTAAAAGAGAGAGGGAAAAGTGTTCATTTTGTGGGTTAAAAGATGCCATGATAGCTGGTAAAAACATTATTCCAGAGTGTGTCTGTGAATGTGTTTCTAGAAAAAATTAAGATTTGAATTAGACTGAATAAAGAACATATATCCTCCCAATGTGGGCTGCTATTATCCAAACTAATCTTTTGAAGGTGAAGACAAAACAAAGAGTTGTAAGAATGGTGAATTTTCTCTCTCTTTGACCTGAGACACCCATATTCTGCTCTCTCTTATCTGAGCACCTGATCCTTGGTCTATAGAATGTATACCCATGCCTCTGTCCCACCTCCACCCTAGATTCTCAGGCCTTTGACCTTAACAGTTATAACAGTAGCTCTTTCAATTCTCAAGCCTTCAGAGTTGGTCTAAATTATACCACTGGCTTTTCTGGTGAAACTTTCTCCAGTTTACAGGTTGAGAATTCTTAGTTTCCATAATGATGTGACCTAATTCCCAAAATAACCATTGTCTTATATGGCTATACCCATATATATTTGATCTATTGGTTCTGTTTCTCTAGAAAACCCTGATTAATATATAAGGTATTTCCTCAGATACTTCCAAATGTGCCAGTTTTTTGTCTTTTTTTAAGAGATTTTTTTGCCATAGGACACGTGCACTCACAAGAGAGAGAGAGAGAGAGAGAGAGAGAGAGAGACTGAGAGGGAAAGTGAGTAATCATGCCTCCAGGGAAGATAGCCACACAACAATCCCTTCTCCTTCATTCTCCTCCTGGGATCTTGGACATGCACGCACCTGTGCTTGGTGTGATTTCTCAAGACACCAGGTCCAAGACTTGAAATGCAGTTGACCTGCCATCTGCTGTCTTTACAGCTTTTTTTTTTTTTTTTTTAAAAGAGGTTTTTGCTATAGAGGCACGTGCGCTCATCAGAAAGACAGAGAAAAAGAGAAATAAAAAGCGAGAAATCACTCCCCAGGGGGAATGGCCATGCCGCAATCCCTTCTCCTCCATTCTCCTCTTGGGATCTTGGGCACGCATACACACACACCCGGCGTGAGTTTAAGCCACCGGGTCCAGGACTCGAACCGCAGTCGACTACCGAAGTCCAGCAACATTGCCATTACACTAAATGCTGGTCCCCTAAACAGCTTTTTAGTAGAAGCTAAGTTCACTCATCTAATGGTATCACTATATCTGTACTTTAGTAATTTTTTTATTCTTTTTTGTTTTCTTTTGTTATAGGGTGAGTGTACTCACCAGAGAGAAAGGGAGGGAAAAAAATCATCCCCCAGAAGAAAGCCACACCAAAACCCCTTCTCCAACAGTCTCTTCAGGATTTTGGGCATGCACACACATGTGTTTGATATCTTTTTCAAGCAGCCTGGTCCAACATTCAAATTGCACAGCCTCCCATGTTAGATCCAGCTGCCTTAACCTCCATGCCACCTGCTAGCCCCAGTAATTTTTAATTCAGTTGTAAAGAAAAATTTTTTCCCATGTGAGTACAAGAAATCACTTGAAAATAGCATAGAATCAGATGTTTAACCAACTGTAATTGATTATACACCCTAAATTATGAGGATTTTTTAACAAATTTAAGCAATAAGAACATTTTCATAATGCAGTTAATATGGCAATCTAAATTAGTTCATGAATTCAAAGTCTTATCAATTTCTATCAACTATGATGATGAATAGTTGTCAAAGAAATGAAAAAAAAATCTTCACTCAAACAAATGCTTTTGAAACTAACTACTTGATCCTTATGAGCTACAATCTATAAAATTAAAACCAACCACTCAGTATAACACCTAGCTATTTCTCCATTTTCTATTCTCTCACTCAACATTACATTTTCTTTTCAAACTCAGGAACCATTCCTACAAATAAGAGTTTACTTGCCAGTGAACCTAATTGTGAAGTGAAATCTCTTCTAATTTTTAATTAAATTATCTTTCTTTATTAAGGAATATAAGCTTCTGGGTTTTATTTCAAGTATTTTATAAATTTAAGCAACTTACTATCATACTAGAGAAACAAAAAAAAATGGCATTTGTTTTAATAAGTTCCTTATTTAACAATCTATAAAATTCATTGATATGCAGCAAGAGTAAGGCCTTATTGTTAAGCTAAAAAAATACCATTAGGAGTAACTATGAACTATCACAGTGTTAGCATATTAAAAACAAAGTACGTTTCTTTTAAATAGTATAATTTTCTTAACGTGCTTTAACTTGACTTCTATCATTTTTCATAGACAAGAAAAAAATGGTATGAAAAAAAGTGTTTATTATTGTAAGCTTTATACTACATTATGGAATCTATGCCTGTCCCTACCATATACTCTATTTCCCTTGATCACATCAATGACAGTAGCATAAAATATGAAGAATTTAACATCCTATTCTGAGGGCTCACACAATATTTTATTTGTTTTGTTAATATTTTTTTTTCATTTACTGTGGCCAGCAGGTGGTATGGTGCTTAAGGCACTCAACTCCCACACAGCTGATTTCACTGTTTGAATGTGGGGCCCCATAGCTTGAAAATCACACTGGGTGTGTGCACATGGGTACCAACAACCCAAGAGGAGAACTAAGGATAAGAGACTACAGAGGTATAGCCACCCCTCCAAAGGCCTGAGGTTCCAGGGTGGAGGTGGGACAGTGGCATGGGTACACAAAATTTTTCGTATTTTATATTATAGATGGTAACTTATGCAGTTACCATTTTTCCCAATGTGATGAAATGTAATTAAGATTGCAACGAGTTCAGGATCAGCATTTGTTGTAATGGCTATGTCGCTGAACTCCCATGTAGTCAACAGCGGTTCGAGTCCCAAACCGGTGGCTTAAACTCATGCCAGGCACATGTGTGTGTGTGTGCCCAAGAGCCAAGAGGAGAATGGAGGAGAAGGGATTGTGGCATGGCCATCTCCCCTGGGGGTGATTTCTCGCTTTCTGTCTGTCTGTCTGTCTGGCGAGCGCGCATGCCCTGTAGCAAAAACCTCAACAACAACAAAAAAAGATTGCAACCGGTTCATATGACTTCCTCCCCATAATTCTAAATTAGTTTTAACTTAAAGTGGAATAACTCTATAATCAACTCTTACCTCTCCCTCCCTACTCATTGATTAGATTTATTCTGATTTATAAAATAAACCTATTTAGTCTTTTGAATTTAAACTTTTCAAAATCATCTTACTCTTTGTTATAGCTTATTGTATCTCTCAAAATTATGTGTTTCGAACGTGGCCCTCCAGTGAAACAGTGTTGTCAGCTGGGGCCTTTTGGGAGGTATTTAAGTATTAGGTGGAGTCCTCATAAATTGTTTAATGCCACCATTAAAAAAAAGAAAAGTCTGTTCTAACTTTTCCTCTGCCTTCTGCAATGTGAAGATACAGCAAGAAAAGTCTCATCAAAGTCCACCTTGATCTTGGACTTGCCAGCCTTGAAAACTGTAAGAAGTAAATTTTTCCTCTTTATAAATTACCCAGAGTTGTGTTTTCAGTTATAGGAGTACCAAATGAACTAAGAAACACTTTTTCCACACAGGCTATAAGGTAGTAAATATTATCTAATAGACTTTGAACTCTGCCCATAGTCAGTCCAAATAGAGGAACTGAAAACAATGACAGAACACTACATTCATGTGGTAAGGACATGTGTTTCCTAGTTGACAACTATTGTAAAGACTTTCAAGTGGTCAGAAAAATCACTTTTCCAAGGGATTTAACCATGAACTGTCCTCACAAGTGAGACTCTTAATAAACTATAGGCTTCTGCCCAAAAGGTGGGAAAAAAATCTCCTGTGATTGAGCTGCCCAGTGTTAAGGACACTGGTAGAAGAATTACTTTATTGCAATCATTATCTTTGTCATGACCCTGGTAAATCTCACTGTGTAACTAAGCCCATCTGGCTCCTTTTCAATTTTTCTGAATGTTCTCTGTATCTTTTCTAACTGCTCATTGATCACTGACTTCTTCTCAGAGGATGTCTAAACATAACAAATTTGTTACTGTTTGTACGCTACTTTTGCTTTTTATTTTTTTAAATTTATCGGTACTGTATTCAATTTTTGGTCTATTTTATCATCTCTTATTTATACTTTATTATATAGCTTTATAGCATACTATATGGTATTTCAAAGCATGTATGCAGTGCTTGTTAATCAAACAACGAATATTACCACATATTGGGTTGTCAGGAAAGTCATGGTGCATTTTTGCATAGAAAAATACATCGTGACTTTCCCAACAACCTAATATATCATTTTCAACAATGAACTTAACAATTTTGTGTTGGTTAAACTGGTTGTGCTTTTTCCACACCCTTTTATCTCTCCAAATTCCTATCTTCTCTAGGAGTGTGGCTGACAAGTCCTATTTCTTTTCTGTTTTTGTTTTGTTTTGTTTTGTTTTGTTTTTTGAGAGGATTTTGTTATAAAGCATGTGTGCTCGCCAGAAAGACAGCATGAGACAGAAAGAAAGTGAGAAATCACCCCTCGGGGGATGGCCACACTGCAATCCCTTCTCCTCCATTATACTCTCGGGATCTTGGACACACACACACACACACACACACACACACACCTGGCATGAGTTTAAGCCACTGGATCTGAGACTAGAACCACGGTCAACTACGTGGGAGTCCAGTGACATAGCCATTATGCCAACTGCTGGTCCCAGTCCTCTTTCTTAAAGACTGATTACATCTTATTTGTCATCCATTTCTTCTGTCCATGCTCCTGACCATTGTTCATATAGACTGATTCTGGGAATTTGAGGCAAACACCCTCTAGCCAGGTTTAGGCCCTTCAAATTCTCTTCAAAGGCCTCAGCTTGCTTCAGGGTGGGTAGCTTCCAGGTGGCAATCTAGAGTAGAGTAAGAAGTGCTTCAGAGTAAGCAGAGGGTTGAAGCAGCGAGTGCCTTGGGTCACTTGTTATAGAAAACCTCACATGCAGTACTTCATTGGAGTTGTTTTGTTCTCTACTTTAATCTGCCAATCCTACCCTCAAATGCCCTTCAAACCAGGTGAACTTCTACTCATATTTCAAGACGTAGCTTCAGTGTTTTCTCTATGAAGCCCTTTCACAAATAACACACTAATTTAAACACATGTGCCTTTATAATAATGATTTATTTTATTTTACTGGAGCAGCATGTGATCCTTAAAAATCAAGATCCTATTAAAATAAAGTCCTAGCACTCTTTATTTTAGGCTGTCTCACTTACAGATGAAGAGGCTCATTAAAAATGATGGACTTTAAGATTTAATCATAGTAAGTAACACCTTGGGATACAACGTCTTATGTTAATATAAGCTTCCAATAATTAACTGGATTAATTAACTAGATAACCCCCACCCCAGTTATCAACAGATAGTCATGGACTCTTAAGCAAAAGTAATGAAGGGACTGCTACCATAATGAACAGTATGTATTAGGGTATAATTACCAAGTCAAGAGAGTAGAGCTTCATGAATTGTTAACAAAGAGTAGAATGCTTTTATAATTTACAATTATTTACCTCAGAATTTCATTAGCAATCACATTCCATAGTGTAACAAATTTACCCAAGAAGGCAATGTGGTAGAGATAGTTAATCTTCAGTTTCCAGAAAAGAAATGGTAGGATCTACAGTTTTTCCATAAGTCATTGCAGTGTTCTTAACCAAAATTTCCCCAGTGGAACATTGCTCTCTTCTCACTGAACTGTAGAATGTTAAATTTTTAGTGGGTCCCCAATAGATAGGGAGATTCAGGATAATTATGCCACAAGATCTAGGGCTATTTTCCAAGTTTTAACTCCAGGGCCACCCAGGTGCCATAGTAGTTAAAGCTGGTGGATTACACATGGCCAAGTGAACAGATTGAGTCCTAGCTGTGGTAGCATGGAAAATATATCAGACACATGTGTGTACATACCTAGAATCACGGGAGGAGAATGGAGAAGAAGGAACTGTGGCAAGGCCATTTCTCTAGAGGGTGATTTCTCATTCTCCTTCTCTCTTTCTCCAACAAGCACATGTGCCCTTTAGCAAAAACTATAAAATAATAATACAAAATAATAATTTTAGCTCTAAAAAAAAGAGCTAAAAATAGGTTTATTAATCTAAGGATTCCAGAAAACTCATGAGGTAGACTAATAGATCTCTGGGTCCGTTGGGCTTGATGTAATACAAAGTGATACTGAAATACTAAAATTAAGTCTCGCATTCCAGATACGATTTCCAAAAAACTAGAGTAAGAACCCATGAAAAATCTACTATTTCATAAAAGCAATGAGAACACTAGTGAATTTACTGAAACAATATTTTGGGAGATTCATTCTGAACATTAATACACACTAAAGAGAACTTGAAAAATACTCCTTCAAGAAAAAAACTGAATATAAAAACAATTTTTTTGTGTTTTAACTTGCTCTATTCCCATCTCCTTCCCTTCAGCTTTACAGTAGCTTTAAAAATAATTTCCTTATAACCACAGGAGTTGGGAAAAACAGCTGCCTCTCAGCCACTGAAGGGACAGTATCACAACTGGAATTTTCAAAAGGCCCATCCCCAATTACTGTCACTATGTCTTTTGTATGAAAGCTACATGAAAAATCCCCTTATCATTACTTGACCTTATTGAGATTTGGTTCAGTAGAAAAAGTCCTACTCCAAGGAATCTGTCGGGGAAAAAAAAAAAAAAAAAAAAAAAAAAAAAAAAAAAACCTAGAAATTATTTAATGTCATAGTTGCTTAAAGTGGTGGTATTCATTGGGAAAGAGAAAAAATTTATCAAAAAACTTAAAAGATTTTGGACATAGAAGCTCATAGAAACTTCTAAAAATTCCAAAACATTCCTCAGAATATTGACTTAATATCAGCTAACATAAGTATATTTAAAGAACTAAAGAAAATAATGTCTAAGCAACTTAAAAATGTATGAGAACAAAGTCTCAAAAATATATAATTTTAATAAAGAAAAATTATTATTATTTTTTAAGGTTTTGTCATAGGGTGCATGTGCTTGCTGGAAAGAGACAGAGAGATACAGTTAAATGGCAAAGGAGAAATCACTGTCTAGGGGTCATAGCCATGGCATGTCACAATCCCTCTTCCTCCATTCTTTTCCTGGAATTTTGGGCATATACACACATGTGCCTGGCATGATTTTAAAGCTGCCAGGTCTGGGATTTGAACCATGGTCAGCAAGTGGAAGTCCAGCACCTTAATCACTACACCACCTGCTGGCCTCATGAAAAATCATTTTAAAAATGAAGCAAATAGAATTCAATACTTGGAAACTACAATAACTGAATGAAAAAAAAATCACTAGAAGTACCAGCAGTTGGCATAATGTCTATGTCGCTAGACTCCTAGGTAGTCGACTGTGGTTTGAGTACCAGACCTGGTGGCTTAAACTCATGCCGGGTGCATGTTCATGCCCAAGATCCCAAGAGAATAATGGAGAAGAAGGGATTGTGGCATGGCCATCATCCCGGGGGAGTAATTTCTTGCTTTCTGTGTCTGTCTCTCTCTGTCATTCTGGTGAGCACATGTATCCTATAGCAAAAACCTACCCCCCCAAAAAAAAAAATCACTAGAAATAACGTTTTACTTGAAAAATACAAAGAATAAACAAAATTGAAGACAGGTCAATGAGATTATCTAGTCTAAGGAACAGAGAAATAATGTTAATAAAAGTGAAAATAGTCTCAACGCCTGTGCAGCAACTTAAGTACATCACCATACTCCTGATAGGAGCCCTAGAAGAAAAGAAGAAACAGGAAAGAGTAGAAAGAATATTTGAAGGACTAATGGCCAAGAATTTCTTAAATTGATGAAAGACACTAGTTTACGCTGTTGACAAGTTTAACAAATGACAACTAGGGTAAACTTAAGAGACATATCATAATAAGACGATCAAAACTAAAAGGAAGAAATATTGGAAGCAGCACGAGAGAACAAGAGAGAAGTGACTCCTCACATACATGAGGTGGTCTAACAGCTAACTTTTCATCTTAAACTCAGGACCAGAAGATAGTGGGCTAGCATATTCAATGCTGAAAGGTTTTTAAAAAATGACTGAAATGAGGAGCCAGACAATGGAGCAGGGGTAAAACCTGATATTTTGTGCTACTGACTCACATGGAAATGTTCCCTGTTTACAATCTGAGACTAAGTACACTGGTATATGTGTGCCCCTGATCTGGAACTGGTTGGAGCTAGAGGTAGATTCCTGCATGATGACCCTGTGATGGGTGCTCTCTCCTTTCCTCTTTCTCTATTTGTATTTCTCAGTTATAGAAGAAATAAACAAACAAACAAAAAAAAGCAGAATAAAAGCATTTGACATCTATAAAAACTATCCTTCAAATAACTGAAGGAAAAATTAAGATATTTACAAATAAACACTGAGAGTGTTTCTAGAAAACTGCTTCATAAGGAGAATTATTAAAGGGCACATTTCAGACCAAAATAAAGTGGCAGGAGATAGCAACCCAATCATACAAAACTACAAAATTCAGCAATAAAGTTAACTACTCCGATAAATGCAAATGAATTATAAATGTATTTTTATAACTTTTCTACCTACTTTAAAAAAACTGCATAGACAATAGTTACAAAACTTTGCTGATGGTATCATATAAACATATAATTTGAATAATAGAATAGGAGAGGTTAAAAATTACATTGGGGCAATGTTTTATAAAATATTAAAAGTAAATTTATATTAATCCAAACTAGAATATCATCATAGGTTATAACAATGATTATACTGTTTAGCTACAATATTTATTGTGATAGGCAAAGTCCAAAAGAACCCTGAAACATAATTTTAAAAAGGATGTTAAAATTGTATACCAAAGAACATCTAGAAAACTGTAAGGGGGAGGGGGGTATGGAGGAAAAAAAGAAACATAGAAAACAGAGTAAAATAACATAGTAAAACCCATTTTATTAGTGATTACATCATATAAAAATACACTAAACACTCCATTTAAAAATGAGAGGTGGGCGGGACCAGCAGTTAGCATAATGGCTATGTTGCTGGACTCCCATGTAGTGGACCGTGGTTCAAGTCCCAGACCTGGTGGCTTAAACTCATGCTGGGTGTGTGTGTGTGTGCGTGCCCAAGATCCTGAGAGGAGAATGGAGGAGAAGGGACTGTGGCGGGCTATCCCCTCTGGGGGGTGATTTCTCACTTTCTATCTCTCTGTCTCTCTTTCTGGCGAGCACACACACCCCATAAGAAAGAAAGAAAGAAAGAAAAAAAAGAACTCTCCAAAAAAAAAAAAAAAAAAAGAGAGGTGGGGGCAGCAGATGGTATGGTGATTGATGGTGCTGGACTCCCACATGGCCAACCGCGATTCGAGTCCTGGACCTGGAGGCTTTCTCATTCTCTCTGCCCTTCTCTGGTCAAATGAAAGAAAAGAAAAGAGAAAAGAGAAAAGAGAAAAGAGAAAAGAGAAAAGAGAAAAGAGAAAAGAGAAAAGAGAAAAGAGAAAAGAGAAAAGAAAAGAAAGAAAAGAAAAGAAAAGAAAAGAAAAGAAAAGAAAAGAAAGAGAAGAGAAGAGAAGAGAAGAGAAGAGAAGAGAAGAGAAAAGTTAAATAAAAATAACCCTTAAAAAAAAAGTTAGGGGTAGGATCAGCAGATGGTGTAATGGTTACATTGTTGGATTCTGAAGTAGTCAACCTTGGTTTGAGTCCCAGGCCCAGTGGCTTAAAACTCATGTTGGGCACATGAGCGTGTGTGCCCAAAATCTCAAGAGAATAGAGGAGAGGGGATTATGGTGTGGCCATTGCCCCTTGCAGGTATTTTCTTGCTTTCTATCTCTCTGTCTTTCTGTCTCTCTCTGACGAATGCACACACCCTGTAGCAAAAAAAAAAAAAAATCTCTCAAAAAATAATATAGTCAGAGAGGGGCATAATAATTTTTAAATGATCCTACTACATTTTGCATATAAGAAATATATTTTTGATTTAAAAATATAAGTTGAAAATAAAAGATTTTCAAAAAAATGAAAAAGGTTAAGACAGTTAAAAAGTAGATTAAGAAAGCTAATATCGGACAAAACAGTGGTTAAGAAAAGATGCTATTAAAGAAAAAAGAACATTTTATTATAATAGTCAATAAATCATAAAGACATAAACACTATAAACATACATGCATCAAACAGATTTCAGAACATGTGAATCAGAACCTGATGAGACTGAAGAGAGAAATAAAAAGTTGAAAATTATCAAAGATTTTCATATCCTGCTTTCAACAATTGATTAAAAAAGTAGGTAGTCCATAAGGAAATAGACATAAGCAATAATGTGCCTGTGGTAAAAAGAAAAATTGTCTCGCAAAGATAAACATATCCCGGGGCCAGAATCAAAATCTGAATAAGCCCATAAATTTAAAAATAATTTTCCAAATGAAAAAACGAAACAAAACAAAAAACTTTACAAAAAACATGAGCAAGCCTAAGTACTTTTACTGGTGAATTCTAGTAAACATTAGTAAAAATCATACCAATCCTTTTTTATTCTTCCAAAAACCAGAATATATAAATTCATTCAAAAAGGTCAGTATTATTCTGATAGCAAGATCAGAGACAAAAAAATACAAATGTTTTTATGTCAATTTTCTTCATAAAAACAGACATAAAAATCCTTGAGAAAAGGGTAGCAAGAAAAGCATCAAAATAGAAAATAGATGAGACACCCACTTTGCCAGTTTATTGGAGGTTTTAGCTAGGATCATTAGGTGGAAATAAAAAACAAAGGCCAGTCAGTTAGCTATGGGAAAAGTTAAATCGCCTCTGTTGACAGATCACATGACTTCCTATATAAAAAATCCTTAGAATGTCAACAAAAGTTACTACTAGAACTATTAAACAAACCAAGCAAAGACTATGATCACATATCAATAAGTAAAAGTTAATTGCATTTCTGTAAACTATTAGTAGGCAACCTAAAATGCAATTTAAAAAAAATTTGTATTTTGATTTGACCATAAGAAAAAATACATAAGAATAAATTTATCAAGAGAAGTGTAAGTCTTAGACATTAAACATATTATTGAAAGAAATTAAAGAAAATCTATATAAATGGATCAGCATTCTATCTTTATTAATTGGGATTCTTTTTTTTTTTTTTCTTTTTTCTTTTTTTGGAGAGGTTTTTGCTATAGGGCGCGTGCGCTCACCAGACAGACAGAGAGAGACAGAGAGATAGAAAGCAGGAAATCACCCCCCAGGGGGGATAGCCACGCCGCAATCCCTTCTCCTCCATTCTCCTCTCGGGATCTTGGGCACGCACGCACATGTGCCCGGCGTGAGTTTAAGCCGCCGGGTCCGGGACTCGAACCGCGGTCGACTACGTGGGAGTCCAGCGACATAGCCATTACGCTAACTGCTGGTCCCTTAATTGGGATTCTTAATACAACAATATTCTCCAAATGATCTACAGATTTTATACAAGTCCTATTAAAATCCTAGCTACTTTTCTTGTAGAAATGAACAAACTGAGTCTAAAATTCATAGGGAAATGCAAAACATTTAGACAAGTCAAAACATCATGAGGGGGAAAATAGTTGATGGGTTCAGTTTCTTGTTTCAGAACTTATTACAAACTATAATAATCAAGATGATATAGTATAAGGATAGACATAATTATCAATAATTGAAAAGTCCCTAAGTCCCCAAATAAACCTGTATATTTGTTAATATTATCACTCATTAGTTAACAAGGGTGTAAGATTATTTAACCATGGACAGAGTGAATGAGATTGAGAGAGAGAGAGAGAGAGAGAAAGCAACCTGCCAGGGCCAGAACTGGGATTCTGTATTCTAAATTATATCCAATTTTTTCAAATTTTATTTCATTAGTAATGATATCACAGACAAATCAAAGCCTAGAATATGCTATAGAAAAATACAAAAGCCAATTTAGTATCTTCTAGTATTTCTCCATAAAGGCCATCTATGGCCAAGTCATCTTTTGCGATTACTGTTTTTCATGTCATTGGCTAGTTACTTATACTCCTTCCCATGAAGAGCCCCTCGATTCCATGGATGCCTTCTGATTTCATACTACCATTCAGATGAGGTAGTAGATCCCAGCTAACCACAGTGCTATGGTGGACACAGAAAGAGCAGACCTTTTAAAGCATTATTTCTGCTATGCATCAACTCTCTATGTCATGCTACTCAACATTCAGATTGTTGGGCAGGTGGATTCAGGAGATCTCAGATGGTCATTCTTTTAAATATTTTGGATGGGACCAGCAGTTAGCATAAGAGGAGAATGAAGGAGAAGGGATTGCCGCATGGCATCCCCCCCGAAGGTGATTTTTTGCTTTCTGTCTCTCTGTCTCTGTCTCTCCAGCAAGTGCACACACCCTATGGCAAAACCCTATCCCCCCCCAAAAAAAAAAATTCTGGATGGGAGAGGGTGAGTTGCCTCAACTGATGGTCTGATCAATATACAGAGTAGAAGAGAGCTATTTCTCAAAGGAAATTTTAAACTGTATTAGCAAAAGATGAAGAAAAAAAAAAAAGCTGTAATCAGATGTCCAGTACATGAAGTTACAGTGGGAAAACACTCACTTCCATGATAATAGTCACATGTATAACACGTTTTGTGTCAGGTTCTGCTCTAAGACTTACTGATATTAATTCATTTAATTGTCACAACTTTTATGATCAGTACTTTGCAGATAAAGAAATTCATGTAAAAAGAGATTAAAGACTGATCCAAAGTTACACAGCTTCATAGCAGCAGGAAAAAAACAAAAGCCTAGGATACCTGGATTCAGAGTCTACACTCTGCATCTCTGCTCCATACACTGCTTTCAAAATACATGCTGCCTGTGAAACACAGCAGCCAGGCCCAAGCTAGGAAAAGCTGTGTAGGGGAGAAGGAAAAATGTAAAGCCATTAAACTATTTCGTTATGCCACCTTACTGCATTTATTGAAAGAGGTTTTGAACTTTTATTTTATGAATCAGAATCCAATTCATGACCTCAATTTCATGAAAGCTTGAAAGATTAAAAAAAAAAAACCCTTGCTTTCACACATGAAAGTTAAGTTCTTAACGATTCAGAGCATGTAATTGAGGTTTGAAGACAGTTTTTTTTTTTTTTTCAAAAGTCCACTATCTATCTTCTCTTTCAAAATCAGAGACTTCAGTGCCTAAATGTTATCAAAAGACTCCTTTTGCTATTTATTCAAAGATTAGAATTTCTTTCTTGAAGCAAGTGAGATCAGTAACGCCATGTTCTTTCAGGTCCCTCATCACAATATTGAATAGAATCACATAATTGGAAGCTTAGTCAAGCGTAACAGGCATTAACAGGTGATGGTACAAGCGGACACTACCCTTATCTTCTTGCTTGCAAACTCAGTCCATCTCACTTGGAAAGGATTTCTATTCTCAGAAGGGACTAAGAAAAAGAAGACCCTGAACAGAGCATTCACAAAGGAAGGGTATCAATACCTTTTAGAGACTATGACGATAAACAGGATTCAATTCAACCAGAGCCTATACTATGAGAAAAAGCAGATGTCAAATAATAAGCTTTCATTGGATCAGCCTCCAAAATAGTCAAATACACAAGAGCAGAGCTTATAAAAAAATGATACTTTGAAATTAACCATTGAACATGTCAGTAATCTATTAGCTTACTTGGTAGCAATGAAAGGTTATTATATTAAAAGACCTGTGTTTTGAATATTCTGCACCCATATTTGGACTTTAAACAAAACAAAGCATCACCTTCATACAGAAAAGCCCTGATACACTGATGCCAAAGTTTACTATTAGTTCAAAATGACATTGCTATCTTCTCAAAGACTTTGTCGTCATGGCCTTCTGCAATCATTACGGTTTTCTGTTACATAGTCATACTGATGGCAGAAAGTATGGTGGTGTCTTAGCAGATCCATATAAAGGATTAGGAAGCCATTTGTGGTTAGACCCCTTTTCAAAGTTATTGCTACATGAAATAAAGCTGCTTATCTGCATGCACAAGGAGGGCAGAATCAGCAAATATCAATACAATAGAAGACCTGGCAGGGACTCACAACAGAGAGGCAATAAACTTAATTAAAGGATAACTTTGGAGTAAACTTGTTTGGTTCAATGAAATAAAGACAGATTCCAAGGCATTTAGGCTTTTTCCTCTCTCTCTATTTACCTTATATGATTAACTTTTCTAAGATGTAATCAAGAGCAGACCTTGTTTATAAAGGAGACAAAAGATTGCGTGTGCAGGTAAAATAGTCCTCTAATTTGACAAATGCCAGGGACATCGCCCAGCTGAATGTATTCTTAGAAGCAAATTTTGTCATTATATCCCTCACATAACAAGTTTTCTGTAGCTATTCAGAACTAGTCCCCAGAAATTTGGGAAAGGTGGCATTGACAGGGCTCAATTTTGAAAAGGCAGGAGAAAGAAAAAACAGAGGTGTTCCTCAAAGCTACTGATTTCTGCAGTAATTGCTATTTGATATTTCTACCCTCAGGATGTAGAACATAGTCCCCCTCCTCTTGAGTGTGGGCTGGATTTAAGAACTAGTTTCTCACAAAAAAGTGGGTAAAAAAAAATAACTAGTGTCTTCACAGAGAGATATCTGACAGGTACCACCTTGGTCAAGTGATGAAGATTAACATCTCCAGTATTAAGCCATGTTGAAACTACATATTCCCTCATGGGATATGCCAATGAGGACACTTCTTTTCCCACACCTATAACCTCAGTCTAGTGATGAGAAAACACCACACAAACCAAAGCTGAAGACCACAACAAAATACATGACCACTAATTCTCCATAGTGTTGAGATCACGAAAGACAAAGAGTAACTGTCACAGAATGAAGAGGACTAAGATGACAGAAGGCTTGATATATTCGGTATCCTCATTTGGATACCAGAATAAAGAAAAGCATCAGTGTAAAAATAGGGAAGATCTGAATACTTCGTAGCTTACTTCATGGCGTTATACCAATGATAATACCTTTGTTTTGATAAAAATATCATAGATAGGTAAGGATCTTTAAATAATTATTTATTAACCTCTTCCATGAGTGTATGCACATGAGGAAAATAGAGAGGGAGAGGGAGAAGGAGAAAGGAAGAGGAAGAGAGAAGAATAGACAGCACCCACAACAGGGATCCTAAGCCGCAACCCGCCTGCAGCCTTCAGCCATCAGCCAGATCATAGGCATGCAAGCACATGGCTGGTGCACTCAGGGAGGTCTCTGGCTACAGATTCAGAACCCTTCTATGTGGATTAGCCTCAGAGAGCTCAGCACCACCACTGCGCTCCCCTCCAGCCCATGGCTAGATGCCAACAAAAGTGGAAACTGGTAAGGGATGTAAGAAAACTCCATATTATCTTTGCAGTTGTTCCATACATATTAAACTATTTCAAAATAAAAAATTTAAAAGCCTTTAATACAAGAAGGTAAGGGAGTAACCAAGAACCAAAAAAAGTCATATTAAAAGAGTAGAGGATCCATCCTAAAATAGCATGTAATGGGAACAACTGGACTAATGTGGGCAATAAAATAAGTAATGTGTCACTAGGTCACAAGTCAGACCTAAATTAAATATCCAAAAAACCGTAGGGTAGAAATAAGTGACTAAATATGAAAATAAGAGCAAAATGACAAATTTCCTGGGAAGACTTCTCAAAGACTTATATAGATATTCCTTCACAGTAGGCAAAGTTTAACTCCCCCGTACCTCCAATGAGAACTGTACTTAATGATTTTCTCCCAATAAAATGACTATGGAAAGGGGAAGTTCATTTTATAATTGAGTACAGGTAGATACTGCCTCAGCCAGGTGATTAGTATCAGCATTATTTGTGATGAGTCATATTGACAATATTTACAAGTCGCCCTTAGCCACAGTTTTGTCATAATTTTAGTTACCAAGGGTGACCTAGGTCAGAAAATGAAGAACAACACAAGAAAATAATCTGAGAGAGGGAGAGACCATGCTCATATAAATTCTATTATAGTAGATTGTGATAATTGTTCTATTTTGTTCTACACCCAGCAGAGGGTGTAGCGGTTGTTGCTGGACTCCGACATAGCCGATCCGGTTCAAGTTCTGGACCCATTGGTTTGAATTTCATGGTGTGTGTGTGTGTGTGTGTGTGTGTGTGTGTGTGTGTGTGTATGCATGCCCAAGATCCCAAGAGGAGAATGGTGGAGAAGGGATTGCAGCATGGCCATCCCTTTCCAGCAGGTGATTTTCTCACTTTCCCTATCACTGTCTCTGTCTGTATCTCTCTGGCAAGTGTACACACACCCTAAGGCAAAAACCTCTAAAATATAAATAAAAGTTCTATTTAATATTAGTTACTTTTGTAAGTTTATTACTGTGCCTAAATTGTAAGTTAAACTTTATCATAGGTATGCATGTATAGTGAAAAACATAGTCTAGATAGGGTTTGGTACTAGTCACAGTTTTTTTTATTTATTCATTCATTCATTTATTCGTTCATTTAAGTGTTTGCAATAGAGTGAGTATGCTCATCAGAGAGACAGTGAGAAAGAAAGTGAAAAATCATACCTCATTGGGGATGGCCATGTTACAATCCATTTTTCTCCATTCTCCTGAGATTTGGGACATGCATGCACATGTGCCCCACATGATTTTCAAGCCACCAGGTCTAGGACTCAAACTGTGGTGGGCCATTTGGGAGTTCAGTGCCTTAACCATACCAACTGCTGGTCCCATATTCATACTTTTTTTTTTTTTTTTTTAGAGGTTTTTGCTATAGGGCGCATGCGCTCACCAGACAGAGAGAGACAGAGAGACAGAAAGCGAGAAATCACCCCTCAGGGGGGATGGCCATGCCTCAATCCCTTCTCCTCCGTTCTCCTCTCAGGATCTTGGGCATGCACGCACACGCGCCCGGCGTGAGTTTTAAGCCACCAGGTCCAGGACACAAACCGCGGTCAACTACATGGGAGTCCAGCGACATAGCCATTACGCTAACTGCTGGTCCCCCATATTCATACTTTTGATAAACCATGGAGGAGGTCTAGAAATATACCCCCTGCGGGTAAGTAGGGACCACTATACCCTTGACGTGACGTGACAAGAACAGCACTCTGGTCCAGCCCTGGTGGCACAGGAGGTAGAGTGCGGCTCCTAAATGCTGGAGCCACATAAAAGACCAGGGTGTAGATCTCAGGTAGACTGAGCATGACCTGGCGGCGATGCCAGCTAGCCAGGACACTGGGAGGATCACGGCATGTGACTCTTCTGCGTAGCCCATTCCTCCTTCTCTCTCCCTTCTCCTTTTCTCTTCCTCTCACACACTTCGTCTCTTTCTCCTTCCCTCCTCCTTTCTCTTTTTCTCTCTCATGAAAGAAACAAAAATTAAAATATTAAAAACCGGTACTTCTAGCTCTTTGATCTTCCTCCCAAAAATCGATAGCCCCAGTCAACCATCAGGAAGAACATCAGACAAACCAAAACCGAGGGACATTCTACACAATGCTTTCAGGCTGGTACTCCTGAAAAATGCCAGAGTCATCAAAACCAAGGAATGTGTAAGAAAACATCTCAGCCAAGAGGATATAAAAAAAAAAAAAAAAAAGACATTAAAACTAAATATAGTATCCTGAACAAGAAACAGAAAAAAAAAAAAAGTAACAGAAAAAAAAAAAGTCTAGGAAATAAATGGTGAAATTCCAGTAGATTTAGCCTCTTAGCTGTGATAAATAAGCCATAAGAGGTAGGTAAGGTATTGCGCCAGCCCCATAACAGAGGTTGAAGGAGTCATATTCCACATGGCTGACTGAGGTTCAAATTCTGACCACGGCCTGAAATCCTGACAGGATAGAGAAATAGAGAAGAGAGGATTGTGGCATGACCATGCCCCATTGAGGGGTGTTTCCTACCCCCTCTTTGGTGAGTACGAGCAACCTCTGGCAATTAAAAAAAAAAGATGTTAATTAGGAAAACAGGTGAGGGGTATATGGAAATTGTGAACTAAATTTTCACCCATGTATTAAATCTAAAACGATTAGAAAATTTTAACAAGTATTTTAAAAGTTTAACAGCAAAGGAACAGATAGATGCCTTGAATACGTAGTCCAATAATGTTGGACTCTCCTGGCCAGCTTTATGTCAGAATCACGTTGCTTCCTGCCATGACCCCAAGGATGGAAATAACAGTAGGTCTCTCCTCTCCCTACAAATTTCTGTTTTGGAATTTCTTTCATTTCGTTTCATTTGCACCGTGGTCCTTCTGATGTGCTCTAAATACCTATGTTTTTAAAGTTTATCTGGTATTTTCTCATTAAATCTCTTGTAGCTTCACACTTTCTGAGAAACCACACTTAAAGTGTTTACAGGTAGAAGGAAACAGCTTTGTGCCACCTAGTATGGCATCACTAGAGAAAGATTGAAGTTGTTTTTTTGTTTTTGTTTTGTTTTGTCATAGGGCACATGTGCACTGTAGAGAGACAGACAGAGGCAGAAAGAGGCAATGTAAGAAATCACTCCTTCAGGGAGATGGCCATACTGCAATCCCTTCTCCTTTATTCTACTCTCGGGATCCGGTGGGGCGCGTGCACACACACACATACACACACACACATGTGCGTGCATGAGCACACACGCACACACACACACACACAGTCATTTTCAATCTGCAGGGTACAGGACTCAAATCACAGTTGAACACGTGGGAATCTGGTACCTAACCACCATGCCACTTTCTGGCCCTAGAAAGATTTCAAGATATTATTTAAAAAATTTCCATGCCCTTCTGTATACCATCACTAAACAGTTCTCCACTTTTCTGCTATTAGAGAGATTTTTCACCTATTTCATAGTCCTTACTTCTTTTCAACCATCAATACTTAGCACCTTTACCCAAAAGTCTGCCTTCTAACCTTCCTCATCATTTTTCTCTCTCTCTTAATCACTTTTCTTTACATCAACTGACAAGGTCTAGCTGTAGCCATACTTGAAGAGAAAGCCTTGTTCTAACTCTCAGGTATCTCCTTTTATATTCAAGGATAAAGTTACTAATTTCTGAATATATAATGCAAAATACCTCCAAAGTTGAAACAAAAGTTCCAAAATCTACGATATCACTCATGAAAGCAGTGATCACAGATAGATGACATTGTTGGACAGAATACAAAGGTTGGGCAAAATGAAGCCTAAAACTTATTTCAAGATGTAAAATAAGAAAGCAGACTTGCATGCAGTTAAAACATAGAGATACTGGACTTATTTCCAGAGATATCTGAATACAAAGTGCTGATAGAAAAAACACAATAAAAAAAGCTAAGAATGCTTCCCAAGTATGATGTCTCTATGCTATTGAGTTTTCAAATGTAAATATCAAATGAACAAGCAAACAGAGAGAGGCAGCTCTGGCATGTAGTGTAAAACCATGCTTTTACAAAGGGAATTTTATACACTTTGAAGATACAAATGGCACAGAAATAATCAACTCATTTTTGGAAAAGCTGAGCCTGGGAGAAAAACAAACAAAAGGAAAATAAAAGAAAAAGGGAAGAAATTGACAGGTATAGTCCAGTCCAAAGAGGCAGTTTTTTAATCTATAATTTATTAAGTTCTTGCTAGGTTATCAGGCTCCTTGTATGCACATTATCACATCTAATTCTAACATGTGAGACTTGACATATTAAACACATTGTACAGGTGAAGAAAATGAAAATTAGATTAATAGCAGACCCAAGGTCATTATTATCCATCACATCAGGAGAATACAAAATGAGATGCTATTTCATACCACTAGAGTAATTAAAATTAAAAAGATAGACGATGCCAATTCCTGAAGATGTGGAACAACTAGACTTTTAAAGACGGGCAATTTCTCATAGAGGAAAATATACATCAATTCCAAGACCTTAACTTTGCACTCCTAAATATTCATGTAAAGAAAATTATATCTTGGGGAACCAGCAGTTAGCGTAATGGCTATGTCGCTGGACTCCCACGTAGTCGACCGCGGTTCGCGTCTCAGACCCGGTGGCTTACAACTCACGCCGGGCGCGTGTGTGTGCGTGGCCAAGATCCCGAGAGGAAAATGGAGGAGAAGGGATTGCGGCGTGACCATCCCCCCTGGGGGGGTGATTTCTCGCTTTCTGTCTCTATGTCTCTCTCTGTCTGTCTGGCGAGCGCACGCGCCCTATAGCGAAAAAAACTTCTCCAAAAAAAAAAAAAAAAAAAAAAAAAAAGAAAATTATATCTTAACAAAACGGATTGTTTTACATAAACTTTGTTTATAGTAGCTAAGACCTAGAAAATGTATACCAACAAAATAAATGTTGAGTAAATTGTGGTATATTCATGAAATGAAATATTGTACAGGAGCAAAACAGAAAGGTGACAAATTTTACAGCAAAGGTGAACCTCATAAAACATTAGTTTTGATGAAAGATGATGTATACTATATAATTACATTTATATCAATTAGGAAAAACTGACTTAAAGTGACAGGAACCAGAAGAGTCATTTACTATTGTGTGGGGTTGCCTGTGGTATGACTGAAATGAGGTATACGGTAACTGTCTAGAGTGATGGAAATGTTCTATATGTTAATTAGGTAGAGGATATATATACATACACACACACACACACATACACATGTCAAAACTCATTGAATTGTGCCTTTCACTGATAGAAAATTTTTGTCCACTAAAGATAGTATTAATGCATTTATATCAGCTAACACACCACCTAGCACATTATACTTAATAATGACTAGTTACTGCTATTTTCATCTCTCAGTATGGGGTGGGGAGAGAAGATTTGTTAAAGATGTAAAAACAATTCCTCAAGTGAGCCAAGAACATAACCAGAAAGGCAAACCAATTCTCCCCACTTCAAATTTCTTTCATTTATTAAATAACAGTTGGATCATCTTTCTACAGTGATTCTTCTGAGTCCATTAAAATGTTCTCTCTTTCTTGGAAAAGTAAAGTGTCTCTCTAAATTTGACACTTTTATAGCAAAAGTACACAGAAAATATTTTGAAAATGAATACTAATGTTTATATCTCCTTTCATTTGTTAGGCAATTCTTGGTTCCTGAGAAGTGTGATTACTGTTGTGCTGTTCTTACATTAAAATACGATAAATCCCATTAAATCAGAGAATATTATCAGTCAAGGATATCAATATATAATCCATTTATAAGAAGCAATTTCTGAACCCTATTACTCTCTGTATAACATGTGTGCTACAACTTCAGAAAATGTCCTGTAAGTCCTATGCTTATTAGTATAATAAATAGATTAAAATCAGAGGGAGATAAAGGAAAAGGGGGAGAGGAGGGAGGGAGGGAAGGAGACTGAGCTGGAGAGAGGGACAGAGAGAAGGAAAGCATAAAATGAAATGGTTCCACATACCTGTGTAAAAATGAGAGATTCAAAATCTCGTAAAGGAGCAAAAATATGTCCTGTCCAGAAAAGTCCAGATGGAGTATTATAAATAATCCAAGAAATATATAATGTTAAAGATAAATGTACAAATTAATTATCTTTATATTTAAGGTTTAGATTCCCATAGATTCTAATGTCAGAGGAAAGTGTGATGATGAAATAATCAAGGAAACTTCCGTTTTGAAGAATGCTATAGCTGAAAGACTCAAGCTAAGGTCTGGGATTAGTGATCCACTTTGAGTCTATATGGAAAAAAACAATCTAAGAATTCTTATACTCTGAAAAATTCTTCTTGATCATCTAAAAGCTATAAAGAAACAGGTTTATACATGATGGGCACCACCTGCCCCAATAGTCCAGAGCATTGAAGTGTTTGTCAACAGTGTAGTTTTCTCATGAGTCCAGTTCCAAGGCTTGGTTCAACTGTAATGAAAAAGATAGAAGGGAGATAGCTATTTCAGAACATCAGCCAGCACCAGCACTTCACAGAGAAGCCACCAGCAAGTATCGAAGCAGATGGCTCTGACACTACAGCTCCTTTGGGTATTAAACATCACACACAGAGAGTTCACACCTGAGAACCTTGAATGAGCGCCTTATGGTTGCTCCAGCAAAGTCTGTAAAGTTTGAATTTGGCAGAGCTAATTAACCATGGTGACACGGCGATACCCCAGTTAACTCTCTATCCAGCACTCAGGTACTGGAGTCACGGGAAGTCATCAGAAGAGACAGACATTAAATCGACCTTCTGAATACCCTACACTTATACCAGAACTGTGGCGAGGGGACCTTCAGGGCAATTATGGACATGCTGCTATGTAGGTACCTTTTTTTACTCTAAGTGTCACAGCCAAACAATCCCAAGGACATGTGGCAAAAGATCATGAGAGATAGTGTCAGGTTTCAAGCAGAAGCTTAAAGCTGGGTCTCAGAGATCTGCAAAATGTGAGTAAACACTGAGAGGTCAAGATAGAGGAGAAATTTACAGCACGTGAGTCAGTCAAGAGCAGACCAAGCTCAACAGCCCAGGAGGCCCTGGGTTCAGCTTATGATGGAGAAGCCAGAAGGTGCCAGAACCCAATAGGCTCATGTGGAACAATTGCCTCCGAATCAGTCAGCCTCAATCCTCCAAACCCCTGCACTCTGCAAACAAGTCATTTTGAAGAAAAGGAAATTACCTTCACCAAACCACATGATGGTATCTCTCTGTACAGGAATGAGAACGAGTCAAAGCTTCAGTACAGCCATGGGAAAGCTCTCACTTGTGCTCAGGCTGTTCTCATAAATACTGAAAAATATAACTAAATAAAAGTCAGAAGCTTAATAAAGTCACACATGAGCTTTAAAAGTACAGTGGGAATGTGATTTCCTAAATGATACTCTGTAAAGCTTCAGCTGAAATGTGAATTCAAATATAAGAGAGATAAACTAAAACTGGCAAAAATAATAAAACATGTGGTAGAAAATAAACCACATCCCATGAATGTCAATAATAACATTAAACAGTAGTGTTTTTTTTAACAATTTGCAACATTTATTCCTTAACAGTATAAGGTAATTTTATGTTTAATTCATATTTTATTATGTTTCTATATAGTTTCATGATGCTATATATACTTAAATACAGAAATAATCAGTAATTCAGTTTTTTTAAGAAAAACTCAGTCCTCAATCTACTACTTTGGGACTGTATATTATCATGATTATAAAAAAAATAGATAATATTTTCAAGTTCCTTTTCTGGCAATAAAATTAAGTGCCTGTTCACAGTAGGTGAAAAACCAAGAAGTCCATGGAAAAGTAGACTTAAAGAATGAGCTTATTTGGGTTCAAAAATTTTGAAATCCATGCATAGTTTTCTCATACTAATCATTTTCCATGAAGTTTTAAAGACCCATTTATGTTGTAAACTTTCTGTTTAGTAAATGTCTGAATCAAGAAAAAGTCACCCAATGCTATAATCTGACCATAACAACTGTTAACATTTTGAACATTATTTTCAGACACTATCCTGCACTTTTTTTTTAAGAGGGATTTTTTTGCTTTAGGGTATGTGCACTCGCTGGAAAGACAGAGAGACAGAGAAACAGAAAGCAAGAATTTACCCCACCCCCAGGGTGTATGGCCACACTGCAATCCCTTTTCCTCCACTCTCCTCTCTGGATTTTGAGTACACAAGCACATGTGTTCAACATGAGTTGCAAACCGCCAGGTTCAGGACTCAAACTACAATCAACTACTTGGGAGTCCAGTGATGTATGTAACCATTATACCATTTGCTGGGCTCTATCCTGAACTTTTATGCACATGAAATGCTTGAGTGCAACTTCATACACAGAGAGCAATAGTACACATGTACTTTTGTCATCTTTTTTTTTTTTCAATTAATAATACATCATGAATGTCTTTTCAGGACATAAATAAAATTCTGTAGTTTTGACTTTAATGACTGTATAACCATTTATGTTTTTCTGAATTTTCTTTAGTAAATCTCCTACTCAGAAAAATTTAGGCTGTTTCCAATTTTCTAGTGTTGTGACATATAATAAGTGAAATGTCCTTGTGTATATGCCACCATCCACTTAATTATGCCCTTAATTAATCAGCTTTTATCTAGAGGGGAAATATTTTGCTTAAAAAATGCTGAACTATGAATTAGGAAACCTAAAGCATACAGCTAGCTCTGGTTTCTTTAACTTCTTTTTTTGCCTCAATGTGCATGTTAGAAAATAAGACAATGAGAAACACTTCAGACCATTTGCCTTAAACTTAAATAAAAACATTCTGACAGAGTGATAAATTAAAATATTTGGTTATGTATTTTGCAGAGAACTGTAAACTTGTTTTTTAGCCATTGATTTACTCAACTATGTGTTGCTTAGTCGAATATCAAATGCATTTGTATTATTGGGTAGATGCACATTAATAGAAGGGCCCAGACAGATATTGAAAATTAACCTGGCATGAACAATGAATGTGGGCATTTGAGAGGTAATGGGACATTACACTAAATTAAACTTTCATTTGAAGATTTTCAAGGCAGATCTTACATATCACTAGTCAAACTTCAAAACTTTTGAGCCAAACATAACTATTTACTAAATGATGACAAAATAGATGACTTATATTTGCATAGCCTCTATATACTTATGTAAGTCATGGGAGAAATCATAATACATATATGGTAGCTAACTGTACTTGCACTAGATGTGTCATAAAGCTCTAAACCACAAACTACAGCAAAACTTAGCTTTTGCCAGGCTATTAGTAAATATCTTTAAAAAAATATGGTCAAGGGATCAGCAGGTGGTGTAATAGTTACAGTGCTGGACTGCCACATGGCCAACCACACTTCAAGTCCCAGACCTGATGACTTGAAAATCATCCCAGGCATGTGTGTGTGCATGCCCAAAATTCCAGGAGACGGGATTGCAGTGTTACCATCCTTCTGAGGGGTGATTTCTCACTTTCCTTCTGTCTCTGTTTCTCTATGGCTAATGAACACGTCTTATGGTAAAAACTGTAACAAACAAACGAACAAAAAACATATACATATATCCACATACATATATATTCGAATATAATTTTCCTGTTTCCACCACAAACAACACAATAAGAGTATTTAACCACACATAGATCTGTTTAAGTAGGCCAAGTTTGAAAACAATTTGGATAATAACTTCATTTATTTTCATAGCATCTTCATGAGGTACAGATGCAATTATTCTTACCTCCATTTTATAGATAAGAAAAATAAGAAACAGGCAAAAAAGAGTTGTCCAAGATTGTACAGCAAGCCAGTGACACAGCCGCTGTTAAATGACCTTTGTATCCTGTGTCCAGGGCACCAGCTGTGAGCATCCAGCATCAAAGGAATTTTACCTGCAGTGCTATCTAGTTGCCCTAGTAGAGCACACTGCATCTTATAAAATTTCCAAGCTATTTATTTTATTTTTTAATGTCAATACAGATGCTTGGCCAAGGAATATAGGAATTGATCTTTGGTAATATATTTAAAAATTTTGTTTGTTTGAGAGAGATTTTTTGCTATAGGGTATGTGTGCTTACCAGAGACAAAGAGGGAAAGTGAGAAATTATTCCCCAGGGGGAGATGGCCACACTGCAATCCTTTCTCCTCCATTCTCCTCTTGGGATTTTGGGCGTGTATGCACACACACAAGCACCCAGCATGTCTTTCAAGCTGCCAGGTCTGGGACTTGAAATTGAATTGACCATGTGTGAACCTTAGTCACTATACCATCTGTTGTACCTATATTAAAAGTTTTTAAAAACTCATACCATTTATTCCAATACTTTTACAAATTGAAACTTATCTTGTATAAATATTACAAATACAATTCATACTTATTAACATGTAATACTTAACATAGAATAAAAAAAAAAAAAAAAACTGGGACCAGCAGTAAGTGTAATAGCTATGTCACTGGACTCCCATGTAGTCGCTGTGGTTTGAGTCCCGGACCCGGCGGCTTAAATTCACTCTGGGCGCATGTGCATGCGTGCCCAAGATCCCAAGAGGAGAATGGAGGAGAAGGGATTGCAGCGTGGCCATCCCCCCTGGGGGGTGATTTCTCGCTTTCTGTCTCTCTGTCTGGCAAGCACATGCGCCCTACAGCAAAAACCTCTCTCCAAAAAAAAAAAAAAAAAAAAAAAAAGGAAAAAAAACCTTACACCAGTAAGACAATGGCTAAATAAATTATAGCACATGGAAAGGGAGAAAATAATATACAACCTTTAATAATCTAGATTTAGAATAATACTTATTAACATAAAATTATGCATCAAGATACCAGTTTACAAAAACTTTTTTTTGTAGAAACACCTATTTCATAACATACAGCTCTAGATAAAGCACATAGGTACTGGCTAGAAAAAAAACAGAAGAAGTACCTATAGAACAAAAAATGACTGGACATTTGCTTCACAAATATTTATGTAAAAGTACATATATATGTTATATTATATAATTGCATAAATTTCTTTTTATTTTCATATTTTTTCATATTTTTACAATAAATCATTGATTCTTATTATTCTCAGAAAAATAGGTAAGACTATATTTTAGATTCTGTTTGTATGAATAGAGATAATTATTGATATCCTAAATCTATTCTGAAACAAATTACAACAAAGTGCTTCATATCAGTATCTAAAATCAAAAATATTTTTCTAGCACAAAATTACACTGAAATAAGGTGCCCATCTTGCTCAATTTTCTAGCCATGAATTATAAAGGCTTATCTCTCACAGATCTCCTTTAATGTGGCAGTGACATCACAGGTCAGTCATGAACAAAAAAAGAGAATTGAAGCATAATTAATGTACCAAAGTCAGCAAGTGTTTCAATAGCCCCTCAACACTCTAAAAGATTTCTCATGCCTATGTTCAGTGCTGATTTTTTTTATGTGAAATTCAAACTTTTCCCCTTGGGATCTCATCTTTATCTACTGTATTAAATAAGCCTGCTGTCCACCCCAGATTGTATCTCAGAATGAAGCATGCTCGAATTCAGGTCATGGCATATCTACTATGGTTTGCCACATTTCTTATGGCTTTTATCTTTATATCATTATCTGGGATGGAAGTCCCTTAGAGAGGTGTAAGGACATGTTTAGAGAGAGGCCCTGAGTATGTGGGGACTTACTCTGAACAAACATCACCTGTCCCTTTGGGCTATGGCAGAATCTTGCAGCTTGTCCTTTCCTTGACCCTTGCTGCAGGCAGAGCAAAAGGTGGAACTTTCTAGGGACCTTCTAACAGATACATCTGATGGAATTCAGAAAATATCCTGACCCCAATTAGCAAAGTCCAACCCCGCTCTGTCTCTGTAGGATTCTTTATCCTTATCAACACCCCTTTTATGTTTGTAAGAAAGTATCCTCCTCGCACCTGCAGCTAGGCTTTTCTCCACTACAGAAGAAGTTTATTGGGATTTCTCCTTGATATGAATATCGCCAAAGGATACACTCGGCCCAATATGTCTAAGTCCTTAAAGATTTGCTACCTGCTTCTCATTGTCTGTAACATATTGACTTATCTATGGAAGGTCATGAAATATGCATATGTAGTGTTGCTTTGCCCTATAAATAAAGGTGCCCAATTTGTCTGGGGGCACAAGTTACTTGGGCTACTTAGGCTCAGGCTGCCTGTGTTTACTGCTACTCTGTCTCTTTGACTCTTTCTGCTTCCTCTAGATTAAAGCTAAATTTGGGGCAGATGCCAACAAGAGGGATTGTAGGGACACACATAATTCAATATCAGTTGTTTTCTCAAATGTAATTGGTTGGATTCCATTTGTCTTTATGGCTCTAAGAATGCATTTTTTTTTTTTTTTTTAGGTTTTTCCATATGGTGCGTGCATAAGCCAGAGATCGAGACAGAGAGAGGGAGAGTGAAACATCACCCCCACATGGGTGTGACCATGCTGTAATTTCTTTTCTTTCATGCAAACACACCTGTCACGACTCTCAAACCATCAGGTCTGAGACTCAAACTATTCTCCTCCAACTGTGGTCTGCCATGTGGGGGTCCAAAGTTTCAACCTACTAGGTCCCAAAATGCAATTATTATATGATGTTATTATTTTATTTGCTTTCCCATAAGTTCAATGAGATATATTACTATTTCTAAATATAGTACTTCAATTTATTAATATTTTGTTATTTGTTCACTATGCAATTTGTCCGTCCTTCATTTAATAAATTTCATTACTGACCAAAATAGTCCATTGCATAATTTTTGTTTGAGGAAGACTAGAGTTCCCAATTACTCTCCCCGCTACCCACATCTCTGTACTTACTTTCTCTCTCCTTCTATTGCATAAAACAGCAAAGAATAGAAACACTTTCTGCAATACAAATTCCTTGGCGGTTATCACACACATGGATACATCCATAAATAGATCATTCCTCCTCACCATAAGAATCACAACTACTTCTCAGCTATTAGCAGAACTTTTGAGAGGAACTGTAGCTTGATTGTCTTAAGAAATTTTGTGTTTTAGGGACCAGCAGTTAGTGTAATGGCTATGTCGCTGGACTCCCACATAGTCGACCGCGGTTTGTGTCCCGGACCTGGTGGCTTAAAACTCATTCCGGGCACATGTGCATGCATGCCCAAGGTCCCGAGAGGAGAATGGAGGAGAAGGGATTGCGGCATGGCCATCCCCCCTGGGGGCTGATTTATCACTTTCTGTCTCTCTGTCTGTCTCTGTCTGTCTGGCGAGCGCACGCGCCCTATAGCAAAAACCTCTCCAAAAAAAAAAAAAAAATTTTGTGTTTTAGTAAAAACTGAAAATGACCAGTCTAATGAGAAATCTGGACACCTTTAATATGATAATTCATTAGAAACTCTGGCATTTTTAGGAAAAAGCCCCACAGGGACAAGACGATAATATGGATCGCTGAAGTTTGCAGGAAGATCATTTGAGTCAAAGTGAAATATTAAATCAGTTAAGGTATTCTGCCACACAGTAAACAGATCTGTTGCAAGAAGATGGAAAATCTGTGGCCCATCCAATATGAAAACAATTACTGACTCGCTTTAAAAAGCAAATGTCTTAAACTCAGAAATTTAAACAAAAAATGTGGAAATGTATCATTTCATCTTTAAAAGCTTTGTCGATGACAGGAAAGTATCCTCCAAGAAGGGTGTCCTAGGGATTTTTATCTACATTGGATTGTTGAATTTCATGACCTCTGGAACCTACCCCAAATTCTAAAAATAGAAATGCTCCAATGAAAATTCTTCCACCTCGGGAACCAGCAGTTAGCGTAATGGCTATGTCGCTGGACTCCCACGTAGTCGACCACGGTTCGCATCTTGGACCCGGTGGCTTACAACTCACGCCGGGCGCGTGTGCGTGCATGCCCAAGATCCTGAGAGGAGAATGGAGGAGAAGGAATTGCAGCATGACCATCCCCCCTGGGGGGTGATTTCTCGCTTTCTGTCTCTATGTCTCTCTCTGTCTGTCTGGCGAGCACACGCGCCCTATAGCAAGAAAAACCTCTCCCAAAAAAAAAAAAAAAAAAAAAAAAATTCTTCCACCTCCATTCATAAAACCAAATTTTGGAGCCAAAAGAAAAAGAATCTATAAAAGAATCTATAAAAGACCAATCTTTTTGTACTTCTGCACACCTGAATGTCAAAAATGACGCTTGCAGGAGAGGTTTTGATTTTTTTTTTTTTTTTTTTTTTTTTTTTTTTTTTTTTTTTTTTTTTTTGCTATAGGGTGCGTGCACTCTCCAGACAGACAGAGAGAGACAGAGAGACAGAAAGCGAAAAATCACCCCCCAGAGGGGATGGCCACGCCGCAATCCCTTCTCCTCCATTCTCCTCTCGGGATCTTGGGCACGCATGCACATGCATCCAGCGTGAGTTTTAAGCCACCGAGTGCAGGACGCGAACCACGGTCGACTACATGGGAGTCCAGAGACGTAGCCATTACACTAACTGCTGGTCCAAAGGTAAGGCATCTTTAACCAGCATCTGCATTAGGATCCTGTGTGCAGGAGGCTGTGGCATCAGAACAACGCCCACAGGACCTCATTAGGAGTCCACAGTTGCACTCTTTCACTGGAGAGTTGAATGACACAAAGAATCTCTCTGCCTTGCTAAACTTGAATTTTCTCAGTATGGTTCTGATGATAGTAATACCTGCCTGAATTTCTTCCCAGGATTATAGCCCATAGTTTTAAAGTTTATAAAGTAGTATATACGTACAAAAGAATGTAATCACATGACTTTTCTGAAAATTATTAAGTTAAAGGAATATTTGATTTGGGGTTATTGCTAAATTCATTTCCAAAGACTGTCCTCTCTCAAAAAAGCTACAGGATCAATGTACAGCCCGCATAATTGACAGGCAGTTTATAAATCATAACATCCTTGAGCCCACATTACCTGAAGTTAATATAGAACATTTATTTTTACAAAAACAATACTCAATGAAAAGCCCATTTTCATTAGCAATTATGACAGTTTGTTGGCTTGTACCCTGAAGTTTCCTTTATAACAACATCTGCAGAAATAATAAACCAATTATAAAGCCATCTGCAACAGAGTGGAGAAAAATTACCATCTAAAAAAATATATCTCCTGAATAATTGACACTGTGACAGATGACATATAAGAGCAATGAGATTAGCAAAACCATTCTCATTTTAAAAAAAGAAGAAACTTTCATTAAAAAAAAAAGTATGATTGCTGATTATCAGACACAGTGGGATCACATATTGATCCACACCTAAAATAGACTGAGAACTCATTTCTATACACATCTGAGATATAAGCTGGGATCCTCAGCTGGTAACTTAGTTACTAACCTTGTGCAAAACAGTCACGCCTACAGACACCATCCTCTTCAATAAAAACATGAATTTTTAACCAACAACTCATATAACAGAATTTCTGAATTAATGGATAAATTCAAGAATATGTTAGTCTCAAAGCTTTAGCCAATTCATCTACTTCATTTGAGAAAATGATGAAAAATCAAAACCTACAACATACAATTTGTAACTGATAATTCCAGGGTATCCTCTAGCCATCTTCGCTATTTTGTATTAAGAGGACAATAACAGAATATGGTGAATAAAAATAAAACAAGCCCATCTTGAATTACAAATTTAAAAATTAGTATGTGATCTTCATTTTACAGGCTGTTTGACATTTCTAAAATTCAGTTATTCATCTGCAAATTTAGAATTATTGCAGCAAAATATTCAGATTCACATAAAAATTAAAACAATTCACATTACCATTTTGCCTATTTTAATTCCACATACAATTAATGAAAAAGAAATTTAGAGAGAGATTTTGCTATAGAGTCCATGTGCTCTCCAGAGAGACAGAGAAAGACAGAAAGTATTAAATCACCCCCCATGGGAAATGGTCACATTACAACTCCTTCTTTTCCCTTCTCTTCTCAGGATCTTGGACATGCATGCACATAGGCCTGGCATGAGTTTTAAGCGGTCAGGTCCAGGACTTGAACCATGGTCGACTACATGGGAGTCCAGTAATGCAACCATTATGGCATCTGCTGGTCCCAATGAAAATATTTTTATTATTTTTCCTTCATATAGTTACATCCTTTGAAACTAATAAATACATTTTTCTTCCCTCCTTCCTTGACATTTGATTTAAAGTTGTATGATCAACTTTATGTATACTATAAAAACTGGAAAATAACCTATAATCACATTTAAGTAAAATCAAATATATAAAAACAAAATATCTACTTATTTTCAGTGGGTTAGTGTGGAAATCTCATCTCACAAAGATATCTGTTCTAGACCTGGCTCTGCCATGAGCTGCCCTCAAACATTAAATTTTCTCGGTTCTGCCATTTTAAAAATGGAGGGAAAAAAAAGAAATCCTTTGGTCTACTTAAACTACATCTATTAAAATCTGAAACTTGGGGGGACCAGCAGTTAGCGTTATGGCTATGTCGCTGGACTCCCACGTAGTCGACCACGGTTCGCGTCCCGAACCCGGCAGCTTAAACTCAAGCCGGGCGCGTGTGCGTGCGTGCCCAAGATCCCGAGAGGAGAATGGAAGAGAAGGGATTGCGGCGTGGCCATCCCCTCTGGGGGGTGATTTCTCATTTTCTGTCTCTCTGTCTCTGTCTGTCTGGCGAGCGCACGTGCCCTTTAGCAAAAACCTCTCCAAAAAAAAAAAAAAAAATCTGAAACTTACAAGTGCCAGCAGGTGGCATGGTGGTTAAGGCACTGAATCCCACAAAGCCAACTTCGTGTCAATGTATGTAATTAGTCTTATTTAATGGTCTAAAACTTTGGTCTAGGAATATCATTCCTCAAAATCTTTCCTAAGAAATAATTATATAAGAAAAACAAAATCACCAACATACAATCTATGAGGTAACCTGTGTAATCACATGGGAAGGTCCCAGGTTTGCATTCCAAGTCCTTTCTCTACAAACTGGGTACATGTATGCATGCCTGTGATACAGGCTGACTGAGACTAGGGGTAAATCTGGTATGAAGATCCTCTGGGGGGGATTCCCTTTTGCTCTTTAACTCTCTCTCTGTCTAACTCTCATGGAAGAAATATTTTTTTAAATCTCTCCTCAAATTATAAGAGAAAAAGAGACCATAATTCAAATATGGTTAAATTGACTCTTTTTTTTCCTCCTAGAAGTCACATACACTCATCTGAGAAAGAGAGATGGGGGAGAGGAGAAAGCACCCTCATGGAGAATGGTCATGCTGCAACACCTTCTCCTCCATCTCTGCCTCCTCTCAGGATTCTGGACATGCACACACCACACCTGTGTGTTTCTGAAGCTGTCAGGTTCAGATTCAAACTCTGCAGTCGGCCATGTGGCATCATAAGTTTCAACTACCATACCATCAGCTGGCCCACATTTTTTTTTAATCCTCCAGTATTTTATTGACTAGTCTGTCTTTTGTTTTTTCTTTAAACATTACTAGCGTTTTGCTGATATTTACAAAGTAGCACCCTGGAATTTTTATAATTATGTGGACTCTACGGATCAAATTTGGAAGAACTGATAGCTTAACAATATTTCAAACACGTGAATATAGACTTTTTTTTTTTCTTTTTTTTTGCCATACGGTGTGTGTGCTTGCCCGAGAAAGAGATAGAAAGTGAGAAATCACCCCCCAGAGGGAATGGTCACACTGCCACCCTTCTCCATTTTCTTCTCGGGATTTTGGGTATGCAAGGCACATGTGCCGACATGAGTTTCAAGTCACTGGGTCCAGGACTCAAACCATAGTTGATCATATGGGAGTCCATCACCGTAACCACCATGCCAACTGCTGGCTCCAATTCTGTAATATTTCATTAGATTTATATGAAGAGTCTTCCAAAAGTTCATGGAAGTGTGTATTATGTAAAAACTATGCATGGATTAATTCATACGAAAATAAACTCATATTTTAACTCTTTTTTCTAGGAACTTTCTGAAGTACTCTTATATTTACATACTACTTTCTTTCCTTATTTATTGATGGTGTTCAAATGCTATTTTTTAAAATATTAAATTCCAACTATTCATTACTATAACATAGCAAAGCAATTGATATTTGTAAACTAACCCGTATCCTGTGAACTTCATATACTAAATTGTCTGTAAGAATAGATTTAAATGGGTGTTACCAGGAATGGTTGTATTTGACAAAATAAATAACACTCCATCCAAGTGATTAAAAGTTCTACTTCAATTCAAACTCTTTTTTTTTTTTTTTTTTTTTTTTTTTTTTTTTGAGAAAGGTTTTTGCTATAGGGCACGTGCACTTGCCAGAAAGACACAAAGAGACAGAGAGAGAAAAATCACCCCCCAGGGGGGATGGCCATGCTGCAACCCCTTCTCCTCCATTCTCCTCTCAGGACCTTGGGCACACAGACACACACACACATGTGCACCCAGCATGAGTTTTAAGCCACCAGGTCTGGTACTCGAACCGCAGTCAACTACATGGGAGTCCAGTGACATGGCCATTATGCCAACTGCTGGTCCTATCCAATTCTAACTCATAATTCATCTCATTGCCTAAAAAAAGGAAGGAGCAAGCATTCAAACCTCATGGAGTGAGCAGCTCTTAAGTACAAGATGCTATCAAAGATTTTTTGCAAGCATAAATAAATCATTCTTATCAACATTATCAATAATCTATAATGTCTTATAATCATCCTCTAAACTAATATCAATTGTACACTTGCCATGTAACAGCATTATACGTAGTACTTTACAGGTCACTTCGTTTAATATTCACAACTTTACAATATACTGTATTAGTACACTTCCATACATAGTTGAAAGCTGTCAGGATGCAGCTATTATAAAAGAAATACAAATAACAACCTTATCAATAGGGAAGTTTTATAATCTCAAGACACTGGGAAGAGTGAATGAAAATGGATAGAGCATTGTATCTAATGTCTACACTTTTTTCTCTTCCCACTTTTCTTTGCGTGTCAGCCTCATCCTCTCACTATAAATAGGATTCTTAGGATCAATACTTAGATGAATACTTGGAGCTATAGCCAGGAGAACCAAGTATTCACATTGGCCATTCCAAGTCATATACTCAACCCTGAGGTTCAAAATATGGGATCTCGTGACTGCCAGTCCAACCAGAAAAGGGTAAAAGCGGGGTAATACAAAAAATCTAATGTCAATTATAGGTAGATATTATTTCATTGATGAGAAATATAAAGCTCAGAGTTTAAGTAATTCATTGAAAATTATCTATGGAATATGGGAGAGTGTACTTAATTCTAGATTTGATTGCACTGTATATGCAAACTAAATACCTAAATTGCATGCACTGCCTTCCTTTCTCCTGCGTTGGCAGTGCTTGCTACGTGTGGGGATGGTGATGACAATGATGTCGATTAAGACAAAACTACTGATAGATCATCAATATAAGACAATCCATGATCCAGAATCTTCCCATCAATTTTGAGAGTTTCCAGAATAGGCGATCCCTTGACTGAATAAAATAACTTATGAAGAATTTCTTGGAGAAAGGCCATTTGATATAAATTTTAGAAAAGGATAAAGGATTGCCCAGGAAAAAAGAAAATGTAGTGCTATTTTTTTTTCCAGCTCTACCTAATGCTTTATTTCTTATAAAGATGTCATGAAAGTTAGAAATAAAGAGAACTCTTTACCTGAGTCCAGACTCAGCTACTGCTGTTTTATTTGTGACTTTGGACAAGATATTTAATCTGTCAGCCGTAGTTGACTCATTTACATAATATGGACACTATATCTGTCACCGCATTTCACCAAATACCAAAGCACAATGAATAAAAGTAAAATAATTATTCAGATAAATGAATTAGCATTATTTTTTATATTATATGCTTTCTACTGTTCACAAAATTGCAGGGCTTTTTTCCTATTGTCATTCCTTATAAAATCCAAGAAAAATCAAGTCCCTATCCTAAGAGCAGGGTTTTTGTTTTTTTTTTTCCAGGAAATATTTTTTTGTTGTAGGGCATGTGTGCTCGCTGGAGAGACAGAGAGACAGAAAGTGAGAAATCATCCTCCAGGGGGGATAGCCACACACTATCTCTTCTCTTCCATTCTCCTCTCGGGATTTTAGGTTTGCATGTGCCTGTGCCCAGAGTGAGTTTTAAGTCTGTGTCCAGGACTCGAACTGTGGTCAACCATGTAAGAGTCCCATAATGTAACTGTTACACCACCTGCTGGTCCCAAGAGCTGTTTTTAAACAAGGAAGAGGCAAATTTTATACCGAAATAATTCACCCCTTAATTAATATTTTATCAGAAACTATTCTTTTAATTTGATGAAGCTATTTTTGCTAACTATTCCTCTGTGACAAAATTTTTGAGAATTAAATTCTGTGTTCCTAATGGTTTTGTTATACTGTTTACATTGCATCCAAGTAAACTGTTTATTTCTTCATACTGTGTACTCTTCAGTAAACAGGGATATTTTATTTTCTTTACATTTGTCTTTAACTTCTTCTGAATCTTTTCTTTTAAAATCTAAGCAGCTTTTTCATTTCTCCTTATGATAAATATGTTTGCACCCCAAATTCCTCAACCTTATTGAAGGATCCTCTTTGCATATAATTCCAGGTAAGAGTGAGGCCTTGGTTTAAGCAAAGTCTTTACCTGAAGCCTTAAGGAAAAGAGTAAAATGCCACCTTTTGTGAATAATTGGTTTACAAAACAAACCCAGAAGATAACAGAAAAAGCAATGAAATTTGTATTTCATCTTATCAATTTGACAGTTGCAGGAGATCAAGACCAATTTTATATGTTACTATTAGTTTTTTTTTTTTTTTTTTTGAGAGGTTTTTTCGCTATAGGGCGCGTGCGCTCGCCAGACAGACAGAGAGAGACAGAGACAGAAAGCGAGAAATCACCCCCCAGGGGGGATGGTCACGCTGCAATCCCTTCTCCTCCATTCTCCTCTCGGGATCTTGGGCACGCATGCACACGCGCCCGGCGTGAGTTTTAAGCCACCGGGTCCAGGATGCGAACCGCGGTCAACTACGTGGGAGTCCAGCAACATAGCCATTACACTAACTGCTGGTTCCCTATATGTTACTATTAGTAACTAAAGGTGAGAATGATGTGGATGGGCCTGAAACTCACAATACCCCAAGGCCAGCAATCCCCAACATTTCCCAGGCCTCTGAGAATTCACTGCCTCTGTCTCCCCTCCTCTGGAGTGATAAAAAGCAATCTGCGACCTTGAGAAGTTGGACACCCTGCTTTTCTAACCCTTTCTTCCTGAGAACAAACTCTGGAGTACATCTTCCTGATGAGCTGCTTCTCCCTGATAGACTTCTTCTCCCTAATATGATACCCTAAGCTTCCTGAGAGCCACCCCTCCCCAAACTTCCCAATAAAAGACTGTTTGACCACCAGTCAGGGCTGGAGATTCTGAGTGTTAACTCCTCCGTGCCTGCCGACATATTAAAGAGTTACTCCTGTCTCCCCAGAGTGCTGCCTTTTTTTTCCTTGGCCATCTGGTTTTCCGCAACAAGAAGACAAAAATTAAAGTCAATGAGAGAGAAGTTCACTGAAGCTCAAAGATAATTGAATTGTGACTGAATAGGCAAAATCTTTGTACAATTTGGAGTTAGAATTTTTTAGATAATTCTAAATGTATTTTCTTAGTTTATCCCACAATAGAATAAATAAATAACCCATTACAAGCATTCTTTCAGGGAGTCTAAAGTTACTGAGGTAAGCAGCTCCCTTCTGGCCTCAGGATGGCACTCATCCTGTACAGTATCCCTGGATTTTAGAAATAAAAGAAGGGGCCAGCAAATGGAATAGTGGTTATGTCACTGGACTCCCACATGGGCATCCATGGCTGAGTCTCAAACCATGTGGCTTAAAAACCACACCAGGGGACCAGCAGTTAGCGTAATGGCTATGTCGCTGGACTCCCACATAGTTGACCCGGTGTCTTAAAACACACCAGGCGTGTGTGCGTGCGTGCCCAAGATCCCGAGAGGAGAATGGAGGAGAAGGGATTTCGGCGTGGCCATCTCCCCTGGGGGCTGATTTCTCACTTTCTATCTCTCTGTCTCTCTCTGTCTGTCTGGCGAGCGCATGCACCCTATAGCAAAAGCCTCTGGGAAAAAAAAAAAAATCACACCAGACACGTATACCTAAAACTCTGGGAGGAGAATGGAGAAGAAAGTATTGCAGCATAGCTATCTCCCCAGGGAGTGAGTTCTTACTTTCCCTCTCACTGTCTCTCTCTCTCTCTTTCTCTAGCAAGCACACATGCCTTATGGCAACAAATCTCTTTTTAAAAAAAGACATTTGTAGGACGCAGATAAGGCTTATTATCTGTTGATGAGGATGTGGATAGTATTCTCAATTGGGCTGGACTGAGGTGCATATTATGCTGCGTAAAGTATACAATCTAAATGATGTATACTAATTAAGTGTATAAATAATAAAATGTAAATAAAGTAAAAAAAAATTAAAAGAAGTCTCTGTTCTTTAGATGTAGTTTCACCCTCTGTTTGAAGTAAGGGAAGGAAAAGAGATTTTGACAAAAGAAGATGGGAAAACCTTAGAGGATAAATAGAATGAAGGACTACAGAGAATCAACTAAGCATAGAGCTATAGACATAGTGCTAAACATTGTAATATAAGCATAAAAATAAAATAAAAAAATAAGATTCATTGTATCTAGGGAATGAGATAAAAGCTGGGGTTCACTGGGCTAAAGACTGTTTTTATTTATTTTCTTTTTTAGGTTTTTGCCATAGGGCACATGTGCTCCCTAGAGAGACAGAGAGAGGGAAAATGAGAAATCACCCTCCAGGGGAGATGGTCACATCATAATCACTTCTCCTCTATCCTCCTTTTAGGACTGTGGGCATGCATACACACCTGCCCAGCATGATTTTTCAAGCTTCTGGGTCCAGCGGCCACATGGGAGTCCAGCACTTTAACCACCATGCCACCTGCTGGTCCCAAGGACTGCTCATATTGTCATAGAGCTTTTGGTGCTACGAATTTGTTTTTTTAATGTACATATATTACTTAGTTGTTATGATGACAATAGCAACAATAATCAATATCAAAAATAATATTTCTAGGGACCAGCAGTTAGCATAATGGCTATGTCGCTGGACTCCCCCGTAGTCGACTGCAGTTCGCCTCCTGAACTCGGTGACTTAAAACTCACTTCGGGCGTGTGTGCGTGCATGCCCAAGATCCCGAGAGGAGAATGGAGGAGAAGGGATTGCAGCATGGCCATCCCCCCTGGGGGGTGATTTCTCGTTCTCTCTCTCTGTCTCTGGCGAGTGCACGCGCCCTATAGCAAAAAAAATCTTAAAAAATAATATTTCTATAGATGGAAAGGATTAAAATAAGGCTAAATATCACACAAGTTTACTAAATAATGAAGTTATCTTTCAAAATAATTAGCCTATTGAAGCATTGTAATGACTCTGAGCTACTGTAATATAGATCAGATTTATTGTCCTATTGTTTGAACTTGAGATTTAAAAATTTAAAGATCTTTTCCAAGTTTACCTACAAACTTGGGAATACTGTAACTGGAAGGCAATCTATCTCTGCAGCCAGACTCTAGCACACCATCCTGATCACCAGATTGAAAGATATATCCCTGAGAAACACTCATAAGAGCAAAAGAAATTGTGGATAAAGGGAAGAAGCGAGAATTCTACTCTAGCCAGATAAACATCTCTCTGAGAGGTGCCAAGTGAAAGTATCAACTGATCAAAAAACAAACTTTAAATAATAAATATGTAAGCAATTGATCTATACAGATTATGAGAAACTGCACATCACTGGGAGAGTGTCCTGTTATTTTAAGGATGACAAGTGTATTGTCCTGTAAATCATCCCTGACCAAACCTGTGAACTAACAGTGAAACATGGAAACCCAGGAATTAATAAACCATAATCTGACATAGTGAGGTAATGCATTAGGTTGTCAAGAAAGTCATGAGGTGTTTTTCTATGCAAAAGTGCATCATGACTTTCCCAACGACCCAATATTTGATTCTAGAATTAGAGATCAGAAAAGAAAAAGAATGCACATCTTCCATAAAGTTAAGTCAGTGTAAATACAAAAGAAGTCTGACTTCTACAAAACTCCCATAGATAAACTACGATGGGATTTGACTCTTAGTGACTTACATATGAGTAGTTCCATGACTCATGTAGCTCTTCTGCAGAAAAAGAGTAGATCACTTGCATCTTTTCTGATTGTTCTGATTATTACTAATAGAGTATTTGGAGGTATGTCCAGTGACTGGAGAATATCACAGCTAGACTTAACCCAGAGGATTTGGGTGAGGTGATATCCCAGCAGATGAAAGCAAAATGGCATGAATGAAAACTCTTAACATACAAACACAGAGCTCACTAAAGAACAAGAGAAGCAAGCTGGGTTGGATCATAAGTAGACAGTTGAAGGGTATAGGATTGCAGAGGTGAGGTGGGCAAGGGCTGGGTCCAGAAGAACATTACATGCCATGTTAATAGCTCTTACTCTCAGATGACCCCATGGTTAGCTACCTCACTTCATTCATGTCTCTGTGCAAGAAGTCATAGTCACAAGAGAGGCCTTTCTTATTCACTATCCAAAGTAGCATGACTACTCTCCTACTCTATTCTATACCCCTGTTTCTTCTTGTTATTCTCTCCACAGATCTTCATGCATGTCTTTCTTAAAAAAAAAAAAAAAAAAAGTCATCCATTATGTGTGTGTGAGAGACTGCACCTCCTAAAGAATTTCAATGCTATAATTCACCTCAAATCTTCACATGCATTTAGTTTTGTTGAATCACCATTTTTCTTCTCCACTAGAATGTATACTCAAAAAAAAAAAAGACTTTCTGTTTTGTCCATTGATATATATCTTTAGCACCTAGAATAATGACTTATAGTAACCATTTCATAAATACCTGGGAGATAAATGAAAAAATGGATAAATTAATGGCTTTTCCTTTTCTAGCTGGGCAAATTGAGCAATTCATTCAACATTTCCACATTCAAGTATACATATCCCAGTGATTGTTGTAGAATAAAAAGAATAAAGTTCTAAGGATAGGGCTTGATACATGATAACTGTTCCATAAATAAAATTTTAAGATCAGAAAGACAGGAAGAAAAGAGCAAAAAAGCAAGCTTGTGCAAGAGGTGCAAATAATCTATCTGACTTTGCACCCATTCTATTTTCCAAAGACAGCACCTTTGTTGCTTTAAATCTCTGTTTAAACATCACAAAATGATTCTTTTGTATTTTCAGATCTACTTATAGAAAAAGGAAAGAAGGAAAGAAAGACAAAGAAGAAAAAAGAAGTGGGGGGATGAAGGGAGGAAAGCAGAGAAGAGAGCAAAAGAAGAGAGAGACTAGGAGGAAGATGGGGGAGGTGAAGAGGGAGGGAGAAAGGGAAACAAAGAGAAAAGAAGTAGGAATAAGGAGGGAGGGAAGGAAGAAGGAAGCTAATTTGGTGATGACATCTACCAGAATTTAGCCTGTTATTTTAAAAAAAAAAAAAACAGGTATGATAGGCCAGTCACAAATTTTGCATTCCCACAGAGGTACATTAGAGTCTACACAGGAACGGTGTGAGTGTTTGTGTGTATATGAGTGTGTATGTATGAGAGGACAACAGAAATGTTGAAGGGGAAATGGAATAAATTTACAAGTTTATTTTGATGCAATTTTTTAATTCCATGCATATATTTTTTTCATAATATGTGTTGTCCATGAAGTTTCTGAAGACCTTTTATATAGGAGAAGGTGCCTGTGTCTGTTAACACATAGCTACATTAGCACAGAGAGAGTAAATGTGAAAATAAACCTTTTCTTTCTGATTTTCTACAGTCTCTATTCAACACTGGAATCATCAGGAAATGAGGAATTATCAATACCTCCTTTTGGTTTTACAAAAGGATTTCACTCCTCACTCTGAGGAGTTTGGGTTGAATTTATAGACACTTATGTTGAATGATTTTTATCCAGTGCAAAAACAAAAATCAGTAATGCAGCACTGTCAATGGGGCACAAATAGTGAAAAAAAAAAAAATAAACACATCTCGCTTTTAGGTGTTAAAATACCTATAAAAGTGTGAATAATTATTATGGTTGCTTCGAAACTGGCTATCTGCTTAGAAGTAGTAAAAATATCATATTATCCATATAACCCATCTGTAGAAATGTTATTTCTCACCTACTTTGCAGATTTAATGACATTTTGTAAGCTGCTGAGCGGCCTGATGCTAATAGATCTGAGAGTTGGAGGTTGGAGGCTTCTAGAACACCCTTGGCTTTGCTATTTATCTAACTTATTTATCAGAAAAGGTCTATTTCAAAAAAAAAAAAAAAGGGAGATTTAAAAAGGCTTAAAACACACTTGCTTTTCACCAAGACTAAGTTTTAAACTATCCCATATCTTCTAGGGAAGCTAGACCCTACCCTGTTGGCTCGATCCATGTGCACCTGAGAGCTTGAGGGTAGTGAGGGAGGAAAAGCCATGGTAATTGGCGACTGCTGTTTCAAAAGTAAGAAATCGTAACAGGTAGTAGTTGAGTCATTGCACATTTGTATCTGCTTCAAAATTACCACAGTGATGGGCACATACCAGATTAGTGTGTCTCTCAGATCTGTGGCCCTTAGGATTATTCTGAAAGTATATTTTTATATATACATATAAAATATATATTTTTCAACTCTTAAAAAGTGATATTCTAATATTTAAGAACCCAACCAATACATCCCTAATTTGGTTGAATAAAAGTTAAAATCTTGTTTTATGTCTTTCTAAATCTCATTATCTAGATTTTAATAAAAAAGAACTTTTATAAAGTTTGTAAGTAATTATGGTACATGTAAGTGAAATCTGTTATCAGGTTAGGGACAATTATTCCGGGGTGAGGGGTTAAATAAAAGTAATTTAACGTATTCCTAGACAATATTTAAATATCAATGTTCACACATTTTTTAAAAAATAAATGTTCCCAGGCCAAGATCTGAATGTATTTATTCATGGGTCCTTGAGTGAGAAGAAACAGGAATCTCAGTATTAAAGCATCTAATGGGCTGGACCTATATTTTGAGATGTACTGAAATGATTAGGACTCTCTGACTGGTTAATGTTTTTCACATGACTTGTTGACAGAGTTTTCCTTTCTGTCATGGACTCTCTTCGTCAACCTATGTCTTCCCCAAATTTTCTTCATCTATTGTGTGAAGCTAAACTGATCCCACTTATAAAGCTTGTGTTACAAGAAAAGCAACAAATATACCTACCCATTTCTGATCCTCAGTTTCAGTGATAGAAGAAAGGAGACATGGCAGGGATAAAGGAAAAAAGTAATCAAACTTAATCACTATAGGCTCTCTGTAAACAGCTCTTCTTTTTACCAGAGGAAGAAACCGATGGTCAGAGAGTTCAGTTGGTTGAGTTAAGGTCAAACCAATGGGGTATGAAAAGAACACAAGGAGGGGAGAAAAGTATTGCAAATTGGAAGTTTGAGAAGTCTCAGTTTGAGGGGACTTGTTATGGCTATTAATGAATTAGTCTTCTCTGAAGAGTCAGCATTGGCCAGTAACTGGCTATGCTAAAATAACATTTGAAAAAAAAAAAAGAAAAGAAAAGAAAGGCTTGTCCTGTGTCCTAGTGTTTAAAGAACTGGATTCCTCAAGGCCCACTATCCTAGCCAAGACAGCTTGAAAAATAGGCCACATATGTGTACATGCTCATAAATCGCAATAGCATGGAAAAATGGAAAATAAATTACAGAAAAATCATGTCTTACTGAGGGGTGTTTTTTCCTTCCCCCTTTCTATCTCTGACAAAGTAAAACAAACAAACAAACAAAGAAAATAGCAGTTTTTGTTACTGAATCACAAATGAAAGCAACTAAAAAGTTAATTTAAAAACAGAAGATCCAGAACTCATACCTGCCTATAATAGGGCCATGAGTTTGAAAGGACCCTGTCAAAGGTATTTGCATGTATGCATGTGTGTGTGTATGTGCATATTCTTTTGTGTATGCTTACATGCATGTTTCACAAACCTTCGGGGAAAGAGATGATCATCTTTTTCTAGCAGAGAACAGCTGAGGTGATCTGATCAAAGGTTGGCACCAGACATACAGCCTCAATAATTAAAATTTCTATTTATAACTTCTCTTCTAAGAGAAGACAGGCTGATTATAAGTTTTGCAAGTAAAATGAATTAACATAATTTTAATTCCCAAGCCCTACTCTTTCTCCAACCTATCTCTCCTGGCCATCTTGAAACTAGTTTGTAATTTAACCTAGTATAGTCTGCATGGGGATAAGATCATGCATTCTCAGTCAGACGGAGCAGTGTAGACCACTTTGTCCTGAGATCTCAACCATAAAATATTCTAGGCATTAAGCCGTCAGCATAACATAAAAATAGCATTTTGCAAATTTCAGCTTTCATCTCTATGTAAATTTAGCCAACCTATTTAAGAGAATAATAATTTATAAATATTTATATTTATACTGTTTGTCTATGAAGGCTTTTTAAAATTATATTTTAAATAATGCCTTAGGAGCACATTATTTCATTTTATAAAACCCTATAACTGCCTGTATGCGGACTACAGAATAAAGATCTATCTCCTATTTTTAAAAAACAGTAACAACTAAAACACTTCCAAGCTAAAAAAAAAAAAAAAATAGGGTTGATGTTGAACATAAAAATACTATTATTAAAAAATATTTTGAAATATTAAAATTCATTTTAAACATTATAATATACTTGATCAATATAAAATATAAAATCAATAATGACTGAAATGGTGACTTTTTTTAGTATTGGATAATATTTTAAGCACCAGGACAGGTGATGATCTTATTCTTTCCATTCTCAAGGTCTAGCTCAGTTCCTAACATAAAGTATTAGGTTTTGGGGAAAGTCATGAAACATGTTTTGTGTAGAAAAACAGAAAAATGCATCATGACTTTTCCAATGACCTAATATATAAATTGTACATGTATGTTTATGACAATGGAGACATTTCATCAAAAAAAAATATGGACTACCAGCCGGGATTTTTCAAAGAAACAAAACTGATAGGATATATGGGGGGGAGGGGGTGGGATGTAGCAACCCTGGGAGCTGGCAATTCTGAAATCCACAGGTTGGGCCACCAAGCTAGAAGCTCTAGAATAATTTCAGTCTTACAGTCTTATAGAATTCCTTCTCCTAGAAAACTGCTCTGCTCTTAAAGTTTTCAGCTGATTGAATGATGCCCACCCACATTATCAAAAATAATCTCACCTTCACTTATAGTCAATTGGTTATAAATGTTAATCACGGGACCAGCAGTTGGCATAATGGTTATGTCACTGGACTCCCATGTAGTTGACTGTGATTCAAGTCCCGGACCCAGTGACTTAAATTCACGCCAGGCATGTGTGTGTGCTTGCCTAAGATCCTGAGAGAAGAATGGAGGAGAAGGGATTGTGGTGTGGCCATCCCTCTGGGGCGTGATTTCTTGCTTCCTATTTCTCTGTCTTTCTGGTGAGTGCATGCGCTGTATAGCAAAAAAACTCTCAAAAAAAAAGTTAATCACATCAAAATACCTTCATAGAAATATCTAGAATAATGTTTAACCAAATAACTGAGTGCCATAGAGTAGTCAAGGTGACACAAAATGTAACCATTAGATTAAACGTTAATATTTGTTTTCATAATAGCCCTGAGGGTATTAGAGGTTTGTGAATGCTCTTCCTGAACCTGATTATTTAAAAACTCAGGTTTCTTTCATATTTGGTTCCTACATTTCCTAAGTCCTCATAGTCCTCTGCAGGAAGTTACATAGGAAAAAGAATATTAAGACTATATCCTTTTCTTCAAAACTGTGCCCGATAAATCACAAACAGTGCTTACACTCATATTTCAATAGCACACACAAAAAGTATCACATGGCCATACTTGGAAGCAAGGGGGCTGGAAGATGTGACTGAGATTATACTTGTGTATTATTGTCTGCAATTGTGTGTTCATTGGTCATGAACTTACTAGCCTCCAGAACTGTGAGAATTAAGTCTGTTCTTCATAAAGCATCTGGTCTAAGGTACTCTATTATAGCAGACCAAAGGGTCTAAGACAGACATTTCATCCACATTGGATGGCTTCTTAACCACCAAGAGTGTTTTTATCTATAAAATGGGACTTAAGTGCCATCAATTGGGAGTGATAAAAATGTAATAAAACAAATAGTTGGTACATAAAAGGTTTTCAATAATTTTTTCCCCTAATAAGTTCCAGCTTGGTATCCAACATACATAAAAAAGATATATCCATTTTCTTTTTTTGGAGAGGTTTTTGCTTTAGGGTGCATGTGCTCACCAGAAAGAGACAGAGAGACTGAAAGCGAGAAATCACCCCCCAGGAGGGATGGCCACACCGCAATCCCTTCTCATCCATTCTCCTCTTGGGATCTTGGGCACGCACGCACATGCACCCAGCCTGAGTTTAAGCTGCCAGGCCCAGGACTTGAACTGCAGTCAACTATGTGGGAGCCCAGTGATATAGCCATTAAGCCAACTGCTGGTCTCGATTTTTTTCTCTAGTTGTGATTTTATAGAATCTCTACATTGTAAAGAATCTTTAGCATTTATCTCAATTAGTAAACTTATTGGGGCCAGCAGATGACATAGTTTACATTGCTCGACACCCACATGGCTGACTATGGCTCAAATCCTGGAGCTAGTGGCTTGGCAATCACACCAGGCACGTGTGTGTTCATGCCCAAGATACTGGGAGGAGAATGGAAGAGAAGAGATTACTAATGGCCATCCCCCTGGGGGATGACTTCTCACTTTCACTCTCTCAGTGTCTCTCTCTGGCAAGTACACACACTCAAACACAAAAACCTCTAAAAAAGAAGAAACCTCTTTTAAAAAGAAATAAATTTATTAAAATCACAGTGCATCTTTATCTGAAGGTGACTTATGAAAGTTTACATTATTGTCAAGTTAATACTATTTGTAGGTGTTTGCATATTTGTAAAATAAAGATGTTAAACTGCTATAATTTCTAACACTTCAGCTTTATTTTGAAATCATTAATAAAATCTACATGTCTTCATGAGCCCTGATATGAAAAAAGGAAAATTTAAAATAAATGAGCAAGTCAAAGAATATTAATTAGCTCATAAATTGAAAGAACAAAGTACAGGATTCAGTTATTTCAAAAAGATGAGAACTTCCATGTTGGCTTAAAAATGACAAGTATAGCCAAGTTCTCATTGAGACAAGAGTAATGGTAACTTAATAAATACATTGTTAAGAAAATGGTCTTGTTAAATAAAGAAATATACACAAGGACTATGCAATCAGAGCACACCCAGCTTGGTATAGTAATTGTAGTAATAGGATAGAAAATCTGAAGGAGCTATCGATTGCTGAAAAGAGAAAAAAACAGAGGCGATTCTGAAAGCAATCAAACATCCATGATGACAATAGTGTTATTTAAATATAAATGATTAGAAAATTGCATCAGGATGTAAACTGAATTTTAGAAAAATTCAAGTAAGTGATCTTATAGTATTAATAAAGAATTATTGATGTGTTAATTTTCTTTTGGAGTGGTTTTTATTTTTGCTATAGGGCGCATGCACTCGCCAGACAGAGAGAGAGAGAGAGACAGAGAGATAGAAAGCGAGAAATCACCCCCTAGGGGGGATGACCACGCCGCAATCCCTTCTCCTCCATTCTCCTCTCGGGATCTTGGGCACGCACGCACACGCACCCTGCGTGAGTTTTAAACCACCTGGTCCAGGACGCTAACTGCAGTCGACTACGTGGGAGTCCAGCGACATAGCCATTACGCTAACTGCTGGTCCCATTGATGTGTTAATTTTTAAAAAAGAATGCAAAATTATTTAAACTACGTATATAGTTGTATATTAAATTCCCTTGAAAGAGTCTTTGTAATTCTTAATTGTTCCTTCTAAGATGTGTTTTAGGTAGTCTACACATTAATTTTAGTGTTATACAGATGATAGAGACAATTGTTTGAACATCAGTTGTGATTTATAAAAGAACACAACTAAGCAGTTTGACTTTAGACTCAGACAGTCATGGGTTCAATTCTACCATTACTTTTGCAGGCTGTGCAAATGTAGCCAATTATGTAATTTTCTTTTCTTAAAAATAATTATTTTATTTCACTTTATGTATTTATTTATTTATTTTAATTAGATCAGAGAGGGACAGAGTGAGAGAGAGAGAGAAAGTGAGAAAGCAAGTCACCAGGTCCAGGACTCGAACTGTGGTCAGCCATGTGGGAATTCAGTGCCCCTAAGCACAAAGCCACCTGCTGGCCCCAATTACATAATTTTTCTACGCTTCCATTTCGTCATCTGAAACAGGGAGATAATATTATCGATTCATTGGTTTATTTTAAAGATTGCATAATGTGTCAGAATTGGGATTCCAACTCAAGCATTCTAACATCAGAAAACCAGATTTTAAAAATGAAAGGGTGATGATGCCATACACAGACCTCTACTCTATCTACATGATGTGGATGCATAGAAGTGTGTCTGGCACATGATAACTACTCAGAACAGGCAGACACTGTAATCCAGAATAACAATGTATTTCTTTTTCTGGGTGGGGGCATTTGACCAAAATTGATCAAGAAGATGCATACCAAGCTTTGTCCCAACATGTCACTTTCAGATATTGAAAATTAGATACTAGGGGGCCAGCAGGTGGTTAAGGTGTTGTACTACTACATGTTTGATAGCAGTTCGATTCCTGGACCGGGTAGATTGAATCAAACTCACACTGGGCATGGGTGTGTGCAAGCCCAAAATCTCAAGAGAAGAATAGAGGTACCGGCAGTTAGCGTAATGGCTATGTCGCTGGACTCCCATGTAGTCGACCGCGGTTTGAGTCCCAGACCTGGTGGCTTAAACTCACGCCGGGCGTGTGTGCATGCGTGCCCAAGATCCCGAGAGGAGAATGGAGGAGAAGGGATTGTGGTGTGGCCATCCCCCCTGGGGGGTGATTTCTTGCTTTCTATCTCTCTGTCTCTCTCTGTCTGGCGAGCGCACGCGCCCTATAGCAAAAACCTCTCCAAAAAAAAAAAAAAAAAATAGAGAAGAATAGAGAAGGGACTGCAGCATGTTCATCCCCCTTCAGGGGTGATTTCTCTCGTTCTCCTTCTGTCTCTCTGGGGAGTGCATATGCACTATGGCAAAAATCTCTATATATTAAAAAAAAAAAAGAAAAGAAAGAAAGAAAATTACACATGAGACTCAGCAGGAAATCAGGTGAGGCTGGGCCAAAGGAGGAAAATGAATGGTGTGAATTTGAGTAAGATGTTCATTTCCTGGAGGCATTTGCAGAAATAATAGAGTGTACTACAACTCTGGCTGTATTTCTTGTATTTTGACTGTTTCACTCACTGCAAGCAAATGTCAGCCTCTCAGACTACCACCTGTCTAGGGAATCAATGCAGTTTAGCCCAAACAGGTTCATCTCTGCCTTGTGATGAGGGCTATGCTTCCAACTCAACTCGTCCTTGGGAAAAATCTATAGTTTGCAAATCAATCTCCTTTTTTATACTAATTAGAAAAAGCTTGGCCCCTAATTTAAGACTTTTTTTGGGGGGGGTGGGTGGGAGCTATATTTTAAATATACTAGAGGAGATTGTTATTTTATAAAATCCTCAGATAAAACATTTTTAAAAAATGTTTTTGCCATAGAGTGTGTGCACTTGCCAGAGAGTCAGAGACAGTGAGACATGCCCAGCAGATGACCACACCACAATTCCTTCTCCATTCTTCTCCTGGAATTCTGGGTATGCATGCATATTCATTCGGTGTGTTTCAAACAGAACTGCTGGCCACATGGGAGTCCAGTGCATTAACTACTATGCCACCTGGTGGCCCCTTAGATACAATCTTTTAAAGTAACAAACATTTTATTAAAAATACATAATGGGTTTCATCCGTTTTGTGTTCTGTTGTATTCCTATTATCTAGCATAGGTTGGAACATAGAGAGACACAGAAAAATAGTTATAGAATAACTGCGTAAATATATCTGTACAACGATGATAGTAATAGTATCTACCTTACTTTGTTATGAATGAAATGGCTTATGTAAAGCATTTAAGTGCCCAGATCATAGTAAATATTCCATACTTTAGATATTCTTACTAACAGATCATTTTGGCTCTGGATACATTATTATACAGTGACATGGGTTCTGCTTAACAGGAGTACAAATATAAGATCAGGAAATATACTGTGAGCCATACTCAGGAGTGTGTACTTCATCCTACTGGCAGGGGGAGAGGCTTAAGGAGGAAAATGATGTGTCAGTCTGCAGTGAATCGGCATGGTGGTACAAATGGATTCCAGATGTGAGAGACAAGTCACTTAATTCCTTCAAACTAAAAACTCCAAAATAAAAAAACTCCACCAGTCTCTAAAATGGAGATTAAAATATCTGTGCAACCTAGCTCAAGAAATCATATGAATAAAAAATAAGACAAGATCTAGGACTAGCAGGTGGTGTAATGGTTACGTCGCTGATCTCCCACTTAGTCAAACGTGGTTCAAGTCCCAGACCTGGCAGCTTAAAACTCATTCTGGTTATGCATGTGTGCACGTCCAAGATCCTGAGAGGAGAATGGAGGAGAAGGGATGACAGCATGGCCATCCCCCATGGTGGCGGGGGTGATTTCTCACTTTGTGTTTCTATTTCTTTAGTGAGTACCTGCACCCTATAGCAAAAATCTTTCTCTCTGAAAAATAATAAAAACAGGGGCCAGCAAGCGGCATGGTGGTTAAGGTGCTGGACACCCCGAAGTGGCTGACCATGGTTCAAGTCCCGGACCTGATGGCTTGCTTTCTCACTTTTTCTTTCTCTCTGTGACTGTCTCTAGTCAAATTAAAATAAATAAAAAATAGATGATTCTATAAAAAATGATTTAATTACATGTGAAAGCAAGTGCAATGTGCTATGCAGAATAACAATACAGTCATGCCATATGGTTGTTTTATGAATTTCCACTTGGGACTCAGAAAAGCATATTCATTGGTAAATTAGCTGTTTCCCTCCTGCATCTCATTTCTAGGAGCCTCTGGGGCCATAAAAGGGTGAGACTAAGACTGATATGACTATGGACAAAAGAACATTTTCCTAGAGAGAAAGCAAAAGGAAATAAAGGGAAAAAAAGAGACTCACACTGAAATGGATAAAAGATACTGTCCCAAAGAGATTCAGATAACAACCTGGTGATAACTGTTCTGTCTCCTTAATAAGTTTCTTTGAGTCTCTGGGTTTTTGAGTCCCTGGGTTTTTTGATTTCTCAAAGAAATGAAAGGCCAGGCCAGCAGGTAGTGTGGTGTCTAAGATCCCACATGGCCGACCGCGTGATTTGAGCTCCAGATTCAACCTCTTGAAGAACACGCCAGGAATGTATGTGTGCCCAAAATCCCAAGAGGAGAGTACAGGAGAATGGACCTTAATGTGGCCATACCCCATGGGGACTGCTTTCTCACTTTGTCTGTCTCTCTCTCCCTCTTCCTCTCTGTTTCTCTCCAGTGAGCACAGAAAATTTATAAAACAAAAAAAGTTAAAAAAAAAAAAAGAAAGAGACCTGAAGTGACAAATTGAGATAGTCTAAACAGATGAGAAATTTCACTCTCTATCTTTATTCAATTAAATGAATGGAAAACTGCCCCCTTGCCAATCCTATTAGTAGTTGACAATAAATGTGTTAAGGGAGGTCCAAGAGCTGACGATTCTCTTTTGAGGAAAACAACTTGCTGACACCCACTTTCAGGTTGAGTGCTCATTAGCCTTTCACCTACATTTTGACCTTGCAGGGCTATTTGCAACTACGCGGAAAGAAAGAGAGCTGGATACAGACCTCTCGGATCAGGCACAGAAAAAGTGTGAGGCTAGTAAGGGTGGAGCAAGGCTAGACAAGTGAGAAAATATTGTTAAGTGGGAAAAACCGCATGGTCAGGAGGCAGCTGGCAGATGTTATAGAGGCTGACACAAAAAAATGGAACCCACGGAGCCCAGTTAATATTCATGAGTTCTACGTACACATTAGGTTCAAACAGGTGACATCTTTTTTTTTTTTTTTTTTAAGAGATTTTTACCATAGGGTGCATGTGCTCATCAAAGAGAGAGAGACAAAGACAGAGAGAGAAAGTGAGAAATCACCCTCTGGGGTGATGGAAACACCACAACCCCCTCTCCATTCTCCCCCTGTGATCTTGGGCACACACTTACACATGCCTGCCATGACTGTTAAACTATCAAGTCCAGGACTCGAACCCTGGACAGCCATGTGGGAGTCCAGCAATGCAACCACTACACCATTTGCTGGCCCCAAACATGTGACATCTTAAGGTCAGTTGGTCCTGGGCACTCTAAAGGATAGGACGTGTGAGACATAAATAGTCATCCTAAGGTACAGAGACATTATGCTCTGGGCTTTCCCATAAGTTGAGCTGAGTAAATGTGGGTGGACAAGATGTGGCTTGAACATAAGGGGACTTCAAATAGTTCACGTAAAACAGGATTAAAATAAAAATTGATTTTGGTGTGGAAAATTGAATTCCACGCATAGTTTTTTCATAATGGGCATTTTACATGAACTTTTGACGTCTCTTATGTTTATAGTCAGACAGAAAATAGAGAGAGAGTAAATGCTACTACATAAAGCAGGGCAGGTCCCAGCTCTTACAGAAGAAGAGCACAGCATGGACAGGAAGCAGATGGGACTGTGAAGTAAGACTCAGAACTTAACTCATACGTGAAAAGCTCACTTACTGCAATTTGAATCTTAGGAATTTAACTTATGAGCGTCTACTTTATTTTCATTTATTAATATTAATACCAATCTCTTTAGAGAATTTGGGAATACAGGAAATGAATATTGAAAATAAATGTTTACAATGTCATGTTCTAGGGACAACTGCTACATTTTACTTATTTCTTTCTATTTTTTGTTCCATGCATATATGCATTACTATCTATCTCCCCAACTCCATGTAATGATACTTTATATACATGTCTGTGTATATATATATATATATATACACACACACACACAGACATGTATATTTATATATATATTTATATATATACACATATATACACATGCACATATACACAATGTATGTGCGTGTATGTATATACACACACACACACACACACATATATATATATATATATATATATATATATATATATATATAAAATGGTGCCCTGATTTATTTTACATGATACTACAGACTAGTATTTTCACTCATAATTTGCATTTTTCAAAAATGTAATTTCTAATGCCTATAAATGATCCATTATGCAGATGCAGCCTCATGTATTTCATTAGTCTTACATTTTAAAATCATTGCATTATTTCTTACTGCTATACATTATAACACAGTGATCAATTTTAAAAGTTCCCTTTTCTCTGGGTGAAAAGTGAGCTAAAAGCACTCTTTGTGAATTGTGACGATTTTCCATGGTCACAAATGATTGATCCTCTTTCCACTGAAAGGGGGACACTATGTCTCCTCTCCTTATAGTCAGGCAGACTTTTGCAATCTTTCTCTTCATTACAAAACATATTAGGGACAATGCTGCTAACTTCTAAGGCCAAATTAGCAAAAAAACAAGAAATGTCTTCCAGTTTCTCCAGCAATGCCTGCTCTTGGTGTTTTCCCCCACCAAATAACCCGCTCAAGACTGCCATGTAGATGGGACCAGCAGATGGCATAATGGCTATGTCACAGAGCACCATAGAACTGCATAGTCAACTGCAGTTTGAGTCCCAGACCGGGTGTCTTAAAACTCACAGCAGGCACTAAAACCATATGGTCATATCGATTGACGCAGAAAAAGCATTTGATAAGATACAACATCCCTTCATGATCAAGACTCTTAGCAAAGTTGGCATAGAAGGGCCATTTCTCAATACAATAAAAGCCATCTATGAAAAACCCATAGCGAACATCATCCTGAATGGAGAAAAGCTGAAAGCTTTCCCACTAAACACAGGAACAAGACAAGGATGCCCACTTTCTCCTCTCCTTTTCAATATAGTACTGGAAGTCCTCGCCAACGCAATCAGAAAAGAGGAAAAAATAAAGGGCATTCGAATAGGAAAAGAAGAGGTGAAACTCTCTCTATTTGCAGATGACATGATCGTATACATAGAAGACCCAATGGTCTCCATGGAAAAACTACTGGAAGTAATACATGAATTCAGTAAAGTTGCAGGATATAAAATCAATATACAGAAATCGATAGCATTTCTATATACGAATAACAGGCAGACTGAGATAGAACTGAAAAAACTTATTCCGTTTACCATAGCCACTAAAAGTATAAGATATTTAGGAATAAATCTAACCAAAGAAGTTAAAGACCTCCACAAGGAAAACTACGAGAAGGTAAAAAAAGAAATTGAAAATGACACAAAAAAATGGAAGGACATCCCATGTTCATGGATCGGAAGAGTTAATATAATCAAAATGGCAATTCTACCCAAATTAATCTACCTATTTAATGCAATGCCAATCAAAGTACCAGACACATTCTTCACAGACCTAGAAAAGACAATCTTAAAATTTGTCTGGAATCATAAAAGACCCCGTATTGCCAAAGCACTTCTACACAAGAAGAATGGAGTGGGTGGCATCTCAATCCCCGATCCAAAAATATATTACAAAGCTGTGGTAATAAAGACAGCATGGTATTGGCACAGAAACAGACATGTGGACCAATGGAACAGAATAGAGTCCCCAGAAATAAGTGCCCAAACATACAGTCAACTGATCTTTGACAAGGGGTACCAGTCAATCCAGTGGGAAAATGAAAGCCTCTTCAGCAAGTGGTGCTGGAGAAACTGGACTTCCACTTGCAGAAAGATGAATCTGAACCCCTACCTCTCTCCTTTGACAAGAATCAAGTCAAGGTGGATCAAGGATCTAAATCTAAGACCTCAAACTATAAAGCTGCTCCTGGAGAATGCTGGGGAAACTCTGGGAGACATTGGTGTAGGGAAAGACTTCCTAAAGAAGACCCTCAAAGCAGAGTCCATCGTCCACAAAATAGACAAGTGGGATTACATCAGACTAAGAAGTTTCTGCATGGCCAAAGACACAGTAGTTAGTGTGAATCGACAGCCCTCAGAATGGGAAAATATTTTTGTAAATGTTGCATCAGATAAGGGACTGATAACCAGAATACACAAGGAACTAAAAAAAGTGTTTGGAAAAAAGATGAGCAACCCTATTAAAAGATGGGAGAAGGAGATGAAGAAAACACTCTCTAAGGATGACATACGAATGGCCAAAAGGCATATGAAAAAATGTTCAACCTCCCTCATCGTAAGGGAAATGCAGATAAAAACAACAATGAGATACCACCTAACCCCAGTCAGATTGTCTAATATTAAAAAAACAAAAAATGATAAGTGTTGGCGGGGGTGTGGTGAAAGGGGAACTCTTTTACACTGCTGGTGGGAATGTAGATTGGTCCAACCACTGTCGAGAATAATTTGGAGATTCCTCAAAAATCTACAGATAGATCTGCCATATGATCCAGAGATCCCACTCCTCGGTATCTACCCAAAGGACAGAAGAATTCTTCATTGGAAAAGTGCTTGCACATCGATGTTTATTGCGGCACTATTCACAATTGCTAAGTCATGGAACCAACCCAGATGCCCCCGTATGGAGGAATGGATTGAAAAACTGTGGCACATATACTCTATGGAATACTACTCAGCCATAAAAACCAACAGAGCCCTGGCTTTTGACAGAAAGTGGAAGAATATGGAAGATGTACTGCTGAGTGAGGCAAGCCAGGCTATGAAGGAGAGACATTGTATGTCCCCACTTAACATATACCGTTTGTCTGCATTCTATGTCTGAAACTGATTGACTAACAGTTGAACAAACACAAGAGATGGGTGTGAATGTCAGATGAGGTGTATGTGGAGGAGTGGGGCCCAACGAAAGACATTTGGAGAAGTGATACAGAGGTAGAGCATTGACGGGATGGGGAGGTGTGGTGTTATCTGTTGAAGATATTTCGATCAACGGGTCTGGGGAGAAATGTTCACATATCGAAATGGTCTCATTGTAAGCCAAACAATATGATTGAAAGTATATACAAAAATAAATAAATTAATTAAAAAAAATGATTAACATAAAAAAAAAAAAACTCACAGCAGGCACTTATGTGTGTGTGCCCAAAATCCTAAGAGGAGACTAGAGAAGGGATTGCACCATGGCCATCCCCTGTCAAGGGGTGATTTCTTGCTTTCTGTTTCTCTGGTGAGTGCACATACACTATAGCAACAATCTCTTAAAAAAAAAAAAAAAAGTAGAATTCCATGTAGAAATACCATATGGAGATAACAAAGAATAGAGGGAGGGAGAGAGACCCATGAGACTCAGCAATTCAAGACCCTAGATGTTTGAGTTTCAGCCCAGCTGTCAGATATGTATGAAGAAGGTTTTGGGAAGAGCCCAGCCTCACCGTCATCTGATTGCAACCATAGAAATGACCCCAAGTGAGAATTGCCTAGCTGGGTCTAGTCAGGCTCCAGATTCATGAGCAATAAATTACCATTATTCTTTTTTTTTTTTTGGCGAGGTGTTTTTTTTTTTTTTTTTTTTTTTTTTTTTTTTTTTTTTTTTTTTTTTTTTTGTGCTATAGGGCGTGTGCGCTCGCCAGACAGACAGAGATAGACAGAGAGATAGAAAGCAAGAAATCACCCCCCAGGGGGGATGGCCATGCCACAATCCCTTCTCCTCCATTCTCCTCTCGGGATCTTGGGCACGCACGCACACACGCCGGCATGAGTTTAAGCCACCGGATCCGAGACTCAAACCGCGGTTGACTACGTGGGAGTCCAACAACATAACCATTACGCCAACTGCTGGTCCCCCATTATTCTTTAAACCCATTATTTTGTGCTTTTTTTTCCATGTCTTAATATATAACAGAACAGATTAGTGAAGTACTATTCTAAAACCTAAACTATCTAGCAGGGGCTATGAATGGGCACTGGGGAGACTGTTAATGAAAACCCAGTGGTCATAAACCCTACAAGAAGCTGGCAACAAGAGATTAAAGTGAGGATAAAATTAGTGGGAGATGAATGCCTTTTCATGTAATGACACAAAAATAAGCAACACAGTTGCTGCCTTGATATAAAAAATATATATATAAAATGTCCCCAGTGAACCAGTGAATTTGGCTAAGAGGATTACAAAGCAAAATGTTGAATCATTGACTTCATTTACTGCCTAACATAAAGGTCAAAAGGGATGAATTACATAAAGAACTTTCTTCCCCTAAGATTTATTTATTTATTTTCTTTATTCATTTATTTATTTTAATTTGACCAGAGAGACAGAGAAAAAGGGAGAGAGGAAGAAAAAGCAAGCCACCAGGTCCAGGACTAGAGCTGTGGTCAGCTATGTGGGAGTGGCCAGCACCTTAATCACCACGCCACCTGCTGGCCCCTAAATAAAGAACTTTTTGAAGAAGAAGTTTTTGCTATAGGGTGTGTGCGGTTGCCAGAAAGACAGAGAGAGACAAAGATACAGAAAGTGAGAAATCACCCCCCAGGAAAGATGGCCACGCTGCAATCCCTTCTCCTCCCTTTTCCTCTCAGGATCTTGGGCATGCACGCACACATACCCGTGTGAGTTTAAGGCACCAGATCTAGGATTCGAACCGCGATCAACTACATGGGAATCCAGCGACATAGCCATTATGCCAACTGCTGGCCCCTATAAAGAACTTTTAATCTGAAAACATTTGAAAGGATAGAAAGGAGTCAGGTATTTGTGAGTCCAAAATCAATTCTGTCATTCTCAGTCATTAGATAGATGATTCTCAAATTAAGAGAAGGTACAGAGACCAGCAGATGGCTTAATGGTTTCGTCATGGGACTACCATGTAATTTTCTTTCTGTGCCTAGTGCATGTACCCTGTGGCAAAAAATAAATAAATAAATAAATAAAATAAAATCCCTTAAATCGGCCTCTCTTCAGATAACTACTCTACACAAGAACATGACCATGTCCCTCGAGTTCATCTCTGCAAAAGAATCCACATTTCTTAGTAAGGTTGTAAACTTCTCTGGAATTGATTTTATCTTAATTATATTATGATTCAAGGAAAATCAATGCAACATGAATTTATTAGGTTCCTACTGCATACATAGGAGTGTGTTGGATAGTAAGGTAAGTGCAGTGTCAGAAAATTTGGGGAAATTATACTATTATTCCAACAGTCTAATTTATGTCTCCAAATTTGAGCAAATTTCTTGACATCTTTAAACCTCCACATCCTAATTAGTCGGATAAATATAACAACATTACTAGTATTAGGGGTCACTCTCATGGGGTTTGTTATTTTAGGTTTTTGTTGTAGGGTGTATACACTCGCCAGAGAGTGACAGAGAGAAGGAAAATGAGAAATCACCTTTCAGAGGGTTGGCCACATTGCAATCCCTTCTCTTCCATTCTTCTCTCCAGATTTTAGGCAATCATGCATGTGTCAGGTGTGATTCTCAAGCCACGTGTTCCAGGATTCAAACCATAGTCGATCACGTGAGAGTCCACCACCTTAAGCACACCATCTGCTGGCTCCCACTCTCATGCGTTAATGAGAATATTGAAGTACACTTGGCACAGGGTCTGGCAGATGGTATTTTGATCAATCATGGTGGTGGTGGTAATGTTCTTGTTATTGTTGATAGTCACCCATCTGTTCTGACTGGTCCCTTCTCTGTGCATTTACTCCTGGATTATTTATTTATTCCAGTCACTTGTGTCTAGAGCCTGCTCTGCTCAAGTTGTTGAGATTCAAACTCAAAATAACTTTCCTTTTGCCCAAAAATAGCATATGAAGCTGATGCTCTCAACAATAACATGCAGGGGGCGCTATTAAGAAGACCTATACTTTGCTCTAATAACTGGTGTATATACTTCAACAATAATACCAAAAACTGTGTGCTATAGAGATGAACAATGATCTAACATGAATAAGAAATCATAGACTTTTTTAAAAAATAAAGAATACCAGGGACTACATGAAAGGAAAGTAGATAATAGAAAGTGGTGGGGGGGGGGGTCTCAGGGAAAAAAAAAAACACTTAACAGATTCAGGAATGTAAAGTTCTGTTGAAAATGACATATATGGTCATATCCTGCTTGTGCTCGTCATGTACTACATGCATACTTTGAACAACTATTTTGTGCACTACAGAGATGTACAATGATTGATTATAAATAAGAAATTATAAAGTTAAAAAAAAAAAGAATCCTGTTCTCCAACACTTCAATGACCCTCCTAGTTGCCAAATTTGCCATTCTATCCCCAGAGAAGTCTCTTTTCATGTTTGATGTATTTTTTCCTCAATTTCTTTGAACTAGCACAACATGATATTCTTCTCTGTTCAAAGATTCTCCACTTGGGGCCAGCAGATGATGTAATGGCTATGTCATTGTTCTCTCACACAGTTGACTACAGTTCAAGTTTTGCATTCAGTAGCTTAAAATGTGTGCGTTTATGCCCAAAATCCCAAGAGGAGAATGGAGGAGAAGGGATTGTGGTGTGGCTATCCCACCAGAGGGAGATTTCTTGCTTTCTATCTGTCTCTGTCTCTGTGCTGAGTGCATGTGCCCTAGAGCAAAAATCTCTCTTAAAAAAAAAAGTTCTCCACCCTAGTTCACAAGATTCCTTTTCCCATACTTCAAAAAAGAAAATCTCTAAAAAATAAACTACTGATGGCTAAAAATAAGAGTACAATAACAGAATAAAATGCTTCTCTCACAGATAGTAAACAGACAGCAATAAAAAGTTTTTAATCATTGTAGCAAGCATTTCTTCTAGAAAGTTCAGTGTTCTTTCTCACCAAAAGACATAAGTCAGATATGTGAATTTTCTCTGGGCCGACTTCTAGCACTTTGGGAAATGTGGGGTAAGGTGAGCGTGGATAAAGACCTAAGGAGAAATAAATAGAATGGAAGGAGATCTAATTTCTCATACTGAAGGACTGAAATAGCCTGGAATTGACCGCAGGCTCACCTGCCAAAAGCCAAGGCCATCCCGGCAGCCTCTGATGTCTCCTATTCAATTACCAGGAATGAACATGCTAGTAAATGTCTTTTAGATTGTTGTACTTTGTAAAGGTGTTCTGATGAATGAAAAGGCCAAAGTACTACAAGTTTCTTGGTTGACTTTTTTCCCAAATAATAATAATAATAATAATAATAATAATAATAATAAAATAGATATAGATAGCTATTAAACCTTCCAGAAAATATATATACTCACCAGAGAGAGAGACCTAAAGTGAGAGATTACCCCTCACAGGGAATGGTCATGCTCCAATCCCTTCTCCTTCATTTCTCCTTCCTTTTGGGATTTTAGATACACATACACGCCATGCAACCAGTATGCTTCTCAGGCCAATGGGTCTAGGACTCCAATAATGTAGTGGGTCATATGGGATCCAGCCACCTTAACCACCAGGTCATGGGATGGATGTAAAAATACATATTTTTAAATTTTAACTTTCTATCTATTATCAGAGAAAGGAGGAACAAAGGAGGAAGAGAGCGAGAAAGAGAACAAAGGTACCCTTGAAAAGGTCTCAGCACTCAGCAATCTTCCCATGACTCTCCAAGCCAGCCAGGATCAAGGGTTCACCCAGCATATTCAGGCCAACCTGAGATCCAAACTGAGGATTCTCATACGACTCCAGTAGTAGGCAGTGGTACCCTACTGCTTGCACCACCATGACTAGGCCACTCAAAATTTTTAAGATGCATGACTGAGCCATGCCTGCAGCCCAATGATTAGGGGAGTTGGATCCCACATGGCCAACCGTAGCTCCAATCCCAACCCTGGTGGCTTGACAAACAGACCAAGTACATGTGCACATGTACCCCAAATCCTACTAGCATAAAAAAATAGAGAAGAAGGAATTACAACCATGCCCCAATAAGGGATGTTTTCTTCCTCTCTTTGTTCTTCACTCTGGCAAGAACGCCCACTCTCTGGCAATTAAAAAAACATAGGACCAGCAGTTGGCATAATGGCTATGTCACTGGACTCCCATGTAGTCGACTGCGGTTTCAGACCCAGACCTGGTGGCTTAAACTCACACTGGGCTCGTGTGCATGCATGCCCAAGATCCCGAGAGGAAAATGGAGGAGAATGGACTGCGGTGTGGCCATCCCACCCTTCCTGGGGTGTGATTTCTTGCTTTTTGTCTCTCTGTTTCTGTCTTTCTGGCATGCACCCTATAGCAAAAACCTCTCCACAAAAAAAAAAAAAAAGCATGATTTTGGGCCCAGTTACAGAATAACTAAAAACCTCTGTTCTCTCCTGAAAAGTAGAAATGATAATTGTGGAGCCAGCATTTGGCATGGTGGTTAAGGCACTGGACACCCACATAGCCAATGATGGTTCAAATTCCAGACCTGGCAGCTTGAAAATCATGCCAGGCACATGTGCATGCCCAAAATTCTGACGGGAGAATGGAGGAGAAGGGATTGTGGTATTGCCATCCACCCTGGGAAGAGGAAGTTACTCACTTTCCCTCTCTCTTTGTCTCTCTCTCGGCATGTGCACATATCTAATATAATATGTATATATTATTATTAAATAGATATATTTATATAAAATATTAATAATATATTAATATATTACTAAAAATATCTATTTAATAATAATAATAATAATAATAATATCACTTCTCTACAATCCTAAAGTGAGTGATAAGTACAAGGCATATTCATAAGCCCTGTGGAAGATGAAAACCTCTGCTTTCCAAAAACATCCATCATAGTTGGAGTGGGAATTCAAATAGAAAAAATGTCTAATTCAACCTAAAACCAAGTCCATTTTGGTGCGAGTCTGGCATAGAGTCACATTTCAAGAAAGCCCAGGGTGATATCCAGAGAAAATTAACAATTCATATATATTTTTTGAGGCCCAGTTTCGTCTACCAAATAGGGGTCCCATTCAGAACCCTCAGCAAACCTTAAATTCTCTCACACTCTATCTTCCTTACTCATGCCTAGCAACAGATATTTAAAAAAAAATCTCTTTTAAAATACAAATACTTTTTTTTTTTTTTTTTTTAATCCTCCAGAAGGCACGTGAACTTACCACAGACAGAAGGAAAAAGCACTCTCAGTGGGGTATGGTCACATCACAATCCCTTCTCCCCATTTTTTCAGACTGTCAAAATTTGGGACATAAACACACATACTAAACATATTTCTGAAGCCTCCAGAACCAGAACTCAAACTGTAGTTGGCCATGAGGGATCTGGCTCCTTTAATATTACACCACAGGGCCAGCCAAAAATAAATAAATAAGAGTCATTTAAAATATATTATTATTTTTTATTTATTTATTTATTTTTTAGAGATTTTTGATATAGAGCATGTGTGCTCACTGGAGAGGCAAAGAGACAGAAAGTGAGAAATCACCCTCCAGGGGGGATGGCCTCACCACAATCCCTTATCCTCTTGGGATATTGGGCATGTGTGCACACGTGTCCAGTGTGAGTATCTTTTTACTGATTTCTTTCTTTATTTATTCTAGTTTGACCAGAGAAGGATGGAGAGAGAGAGCAAGCGAGGGAGCGTGCGTGTGCACAAGCCACCAGGTTTGGAACTTCAACTGAGGTTGGCCATGTGGGAGTCCAGCGTCCTTAACCACCACACCAGCTGCTGGCCCCCCAGTGTGAGTTTGTTTGTTTTTGTTTCTGGAGAGGTTTTTGCTATAGGGCACGTGTGCTAGCCAGAAAAATGGAGAGAGACAGAGAGAGAGAAAGCCAGAAATCACTCCTCAGGGGTGACCATGCTGCAATGCCTTCTCCTCTTGGGATCTTGGGCACACACACATGTGCCCAGCATGAGTTTAAGCCACCAGATCTGGGGCTCAAACCATGGTTGACTATATGGGAGTCCAGCGACATAGCTATTACACCAACTGCTGGCCCCCCACTCCTGCCATTGTGAGTTTTAAGCTTCCAGGTCCGGGACTCAAAACATGTTGACTACATGGAGTCCAGTGACATAACTATTATGCCACCTACTGGTCCCTTAAATGACTCTTAAGCCAAACAAATTCTTCTGTTATCCTCTCACCTCTGCCTTCTCTTAGCTATTTGTCATTCACATCAATTGAAGTTTATTGTTCTTTTCAAATTTTCTAACCATCTTTACTTAGATCCTGTGCTTTACAGAAAGACCCACGTACTAATATAGAAATCAACTAATTATTACTCCATAAAAGTTCACAGGGAGGGAGAAGGACTGCAAACCCTTATGAATAAATATAGCTTATATTATATAAGATATAAATATATATGTCACAACTGTAAAGACATAGTAGGTACAACAGGTACCTTAAAAGAAAGGATATAATCAAAATAGTACGTGTTGGGATGTAACTTAGGCAACTCTGTTATTCTGGTTTGGGAATGGAGCAAAAGGAGCAAGATTTCATATTTATACCCATTTCAAGAATAAAGAGAATGAAGGGCACACCCCTCAAGAAAGGCAGAGTTATTTAGTTCCAAAACAAAGTGCATTTGGATGGATTAAAATGCGCTCCTTCTCAGATGCTTTCAGAGACCACCCCCTCCCAGACACATGGTAAATTATTCAGATGAATGAGTTTTGCTCATCATTATTTTATTTTTGCATATTACAATATGGAAAATAGTTGCTACTAGGGCTTCATTGGAAATTTAGAAGACTTGTTCAGGTGTTTCTACACAGTATTATCTAGCTTTGAGAAATTGTAGAAATTCTCCTTCAACTCCAGGAGGAGCTGGTAGAACTCACTACACAGTCTGTTAACTAGGTATAAAGTTACAACAGGTGATTGAACGTACGAAAAGAGAAAGGACACTCATATATGATGGAGATAGTGAAAGAAGAAACATGTTCACTCTTAGGGATAGAAGGAATAAGGAAAGATTTGAAAATAACATTCTGAATTATAAAAAAGGGTGAAATTCAGCCCCCTAGATGGGGACTTCTGGGGGCAAGAATACAGACCACCGAGGAGAGGCTGCTTGTACTTGGTGTGGGTGTCACTGAATTTAAAAGGGATCTCAGGGAAGGGGACCTGACTTCTGAAGATGGGTAGTTACCTGCCAACAGACGCTGTTGCTTGCAAGTATGTAGGGATTGTGAGAGATGGTGAGAATCACATACAAAATACTAACTCTGTAGGTTCTGGGAAAGCTGAAACTGCATTCAGCTGCTTCTGGGGAAAAGAAGTCTTTCTGAGGTTTTGCTTTCTGGAACCACAAGCACACAGAAAGCAACCATGGCAACACCTCCCATTTTGACAAATCTCAACAAACAGCCACCCCAGGGGCCAGTTCAACATCTGTATATTCTGTGATTATTTACCAAAACCAGTAACTGTTCCTTTGTGCTCGCTCTTATTCTAACTAAGCTTCTGACACATATAATAGGGATAGCCCTGACTAAAAAAGAGAAGATTCCATTTTAATGCTTAAGTTATTATGCAAGATAAGATAGATGATATTTAGCTAAAGGGAGTAATTTAAGCTTCAAGGAAGAGATGTCATTTATTTATTTTTGAGCGATTTTTGCTATAGGGCATGTGCGCTCACCATAGAGACAGAGACAGACAGAAAATGAGAAATCATCCCCCAGAGGGGAATGATCATGCCACAATCCCTACTCCTCCATTCTCCTCTTGGGAACTTGGGCACACACACATGTGCCCTACGTGAGTTTCAAGTCACCAAGCCTAGGACTTGAACCACAGTAGACTACATTGTAGTCCAGCAAAGTAAACATTACACCATCTGCTGGTCCCTATTTATTTTTAGTTTGCCAAAGAGCACATGTGCTCACTACAGAAAACCTGAGATAAAAAGGGAGAAGAGAAGGAGAAAGCACTCCTTAATGGGGCATGGTCATGCCACGATCTTTTCACTTCTCCACCATGTTGGAATTTGGGATGTGCGCACAATATGTGCAGCATGTTTTTCAAGCCACTGGGGCTGGGATTCAAACTACATGGTCAGCCATATGTTATCTAGCTGCCTTAACCACCAGGTCACAGAGTCAGCCCCAAAAGGTAGCATTTATTTAAAAAACCATGAACCTTCACAGGTAGAGATCAAGAAATTGTGACTAAGTAAAATAAAATGTGCTATTCTGAAGGTCAGTAGGGTCAGAGCATAAGAAAATGGAGACATCTCTCCCACTGATGTGTGTATGGCTGAAACTTCCTCAGCTCTCTGATTTCTGCTGACTTATCAGTTCCTCAAAGAAGTCTTCCATGATTACCCCACCTAACGTCCCTAGCCACCTACTGCTACAAACGTGTGTCAGTGAATGCACAGCACCTCTGCCATGTGCAGTGATCTTACTAGTTGCTGTCTGCATCTGCAACCTGTCCCCACTGCCTTCTCAGGATGAGAACATGTTGAGGAAGCTTCCTTATCCTCTTTGCTCCTCTCAGATCCCCAGTGCTTACAAGGAAGCCCGTACAATAGCTCTCGGCAAACATCTGTGCATGAGCAGATGGTAATACTGTCAGAGTGAGAGGCTGAAGCCAGATGCTGGAAGGGGCAGAATCTGGACCGTATTCAGAAGATACACCGAACTGGACATATATAGATTAATCTGGTATGAACCAAAAGCAGAGATGCAGGCAGGCAGAGCAGTTTAGGGCAGCACTGAAAACATCCCAGGAATAAGTAATGTTTATTGAGTGAAGGAACGATCAGTGGTGCTGAACCTTCTCCCCTAGGTGATACTTCACAGCTAAAGAAGAATGAAAAACAACGTGAGACACTTCCTTTCCTTTATCTCTGAGAGCTGGCTGCTCTACAAGACTTTCGTCTTTCTTCAGATGCTGTTTTGTAACCACACATGAAAAGTGTCTTACACATGATTCTATAACAGCTCTTTTCCCTCCAGGCAGCAGCTTTGAAAAGAGGAGAGTAGCAATGGCTTGATCAGATAATGAAAGAGAAGTGATTCTTGAAGTTCCAGGAGCAGAGCCTGTGTCTCATGGACTGTTCCACTCCAGTCCCCTGAGTCTCGGAGACAGAGCAAGTCAGTGCTCTCTCCTGCTGCACAACTTGAGGCTGAGATATTTCCTCCCACGTAGGCTGTCTTCATTTAGCCTTTTAGTAGTTTGTGTTCTGTATGTTTTCATATTGAACGAAAATTAGATCACTTTGTATGTGTTATTTGGAATGTATATTTTTATCTTGTGATGTTAAAATATACTACTAGCCCACTAATTTTCATGATTGTGTAGTTTTTCCCTCGAGTGTGTATATTATCAATTACCTTACTATTGTCTTCTTAAGGACATTTAAGCTAATTCTAAATATTTTGGGGTTTATATGCAATGCTACATTGGCTATACCTCCAAAGTATTCATTGTGTAAGTATTAAGTAATTTTTCTAGGAGATACACACACACACACACACACACACACACACACAGTCGTATCCATAATATTCCTTCATTTCATTGCCTTCAACCTTTTTTCTTTGATTTATCTTTATCTGATTATTCTATAATTTATGATCACTATTTATCTCTTGAATGTGTGTATGTATATATGTGTATGCATGTATATATATATGTATGTGCGTATATATATGTGCATGTATATGTGTGTACACACACACACACTTCCCAGGGAAGTACCACATAAATGCTTAGTAAATCCACAGCTGCATGTTGGTTGGAAACAGATCTTTTAATTACATTTTGAGCACATGGCTATTTCACAAAACTATATAGAGGAAAGGTTTAAAAGGTAATTAGGTAGGTACACATAACCAAATGCCCTCCCATCTAGTTTCATTTCTATCTGAATTTTCATAGACAAAGGCAAATGGATAGAAATCTCCTTCTAAAATCTAGATCTGAAAAGTCAACAGACCAGAAAGCAGTGTACTGCCTGAAACTTACTATGGCATTTGTGTGCTAGACAGAGCAGTGGCATATTATCATAGATATGTATCCCCATTGTCCTCTAGGGAGTGTACAACTGACTTTAATCAAGTTTCCAGCTAAGTACATAGTATCTTAGAGCACTCTCCTTCTCATACCTAGTGATGTTTCTATACTATTGATTGTCATAGGGAAATTGACCCTGAACCAGGAATTAGATTTTTCCTGGACTACCCTTGAAAGAAGTACTTAATCTCTCTGAATCTGTTCTTACTCTGAAAAGTGAGAATAACTATTGTGTAATGTCAATAACATCACAATTGTCATTTGAAGATAACAAATCTGCCCACCTAACTTAGTTGCTCAGATATTCAAATGAGATAAAAATTAAACTGTAAAGTTCTGTATAAGGGTAAGTATAATAAAACGAGGGGCCAGCAGATGCTATAGTGGTTATGCTGCTGGACTCCCACATGGCCAACGTGGTTTGAGTCCTGGACCTGGTGGCTTGAAAATCATGTCAGCATATATGCATGCATGCTCAAGATCCCAGGAGGAGAATGGAGGAGAAGAGATTGCAAGGCATGGCCGTCCCCCCTAGGAGGGGGTGATTTCTCACTTTCCCTCTCACTGTCTCTCTCTCTCCATCGAGTGCCCATGGCCTATGGCAAAAACATCTATTAAAAAAGTTGAAGGATAAAAGCACTTGATAAATATACAATGTACAATGCCATTCAAATATTACTTATCAAATATAATTTTAGGGATCTTGTAGTCTGCTACTCAGATGTCTGTCAGAGTCCCACTGCAGGTTATTTAGTAGTAATTTTTTTTTTTTTTTTTTTTTTTTTTTTTTTTTTTTTTTTTAGTAGAATTGCCTTTCTCATCAAAATTTTCCATGGTTTCCTCCCTGGGGGGTATAGTTGCCCTTATGCATCCCATAATATCCATCTCAGTGAGAGATCAAGGAGCCTGCCCTAAGCTAGTCCAAATCCTATCCATAGAGAAGCAGCAGAAAATCCCCAATAACAGTCCAAGATCCTGCACAAAATAAAGAGCTAAACTTTTGCATGTACAAGGGGACATCAAATTATTTAAGACAAATTAAAGTATGAGTTTATTAAAAAGAAAAAACCTCAAAATCCATGCATAGTATTCTTCCATAATACAAGTTTTCCATAAACATCTTGAAGACTTACCCACATGTCTCTATTTAGATCTGTTTATGGCTTGGTTCCTGGTCCCTCTGGATATCTGTGTGCCTATTTCTCTGTGTGAGCCTATGAATGTCTTTACGGTGGCCTAGTCTTGTGTGTTTGAGACCTATATCGACATGAGTAAGCCTTATTATCATATCTATTTGTAGGTTTATCTTTGTATGCATTATGTATCTTTGTATGCCAATAAGCACATCTGTGTAAACCTATCTTTATATGTATGTATTTATATGCATATGGAGGCATGTATGTCTATACATCTGTACTGTGAATATGTGTATTTATTCTGTGTCTGTGTTAGTGAATATCCTGAGAATAACCATGTGTCTGCTAAGATGTTTTATATACATATATATGTATGTATTTCCAAACATGCTTGTGTATTTATGTCAGTGAAACTATCTTTAGACCATATGTATGTATGTGTCTGAGTTTTTATGTAAAAGGAAACTATTGAGAAATTTCTGCTTGGTTCAGCACCTAAATTACTCTGATGCTATCAAACAGACCCCACAGAAAGGAAGGCTAGTTGTTTAGGACTCTGCTACAAATTAGAATTACCGGGATCCATTTAAAACCATACTGATGGATAAGACCCTATTCCTACCAATTTTTATTTACTGAATATTTTCCAGGACGGAACCCAGATATTATTTATTTTTAAAAGCACTCCTGTTGGTTCTAATGTAAAACCAGGTTTAAAAATTACTGTACCAGTGAAAAGACTAAAATGCTTCAGGGAAAGCATCAGTGTGCCTTAATTACATGTCCTTACTTATATCATGGTGGGGAAGAAAAGAGTACGTAAGGGCCAGAAGGTAGTGGGAAGGATAAGATGGCTGGATCCCACATTGCCCACTAAGCAATTACAGTCCTGGCTTCATAGTTTTAAAAACACAGCAGACACGTGTGTGTGTGTGCGCATGCCCAAAATCCTGTGAAGAGAATTAAAGAAAAAGAATTGCATAATGGCCATCCTCCCTAGTGGGGTGGGGGAGGGGTCTGGTGGTGGTGTAATTTCTCACTTTCCCTATCTCTCTCTGTTCACTTTGTCTAGTCTGCTCATGTGCCCTATAGTAAAACTTAAAAAAAAAAAGAATTTAATTAATTTGTGCTATGTAGAAAATATCAACTTCCACTTTCCTGGTGAGGAGGGAAGTACCCCACCGGACTGAGCAATGACAACAACTAAGGAGAAACTCCTCTCCCCGCCTATCCTCAATCAGCTGACACTTGTTTGCGCTGTTGTATCCCTCTACATAATTAAAAAGATGGAGTGATTTCTTCATTTACCTATAAACTCTCTATAGCTACTGTGGGCCTTTGGCAAACAAAGAGAGGATTTACTAGTATAATAAAACAAGTACCACATAAAAATTTAAATGCATGTTTTGGGACATTCTTTACATGGTAATGAAGAGAGGAAGGACAGTAAATGCAGCAAAATTGATAGCCCTGGAGTATGGGGGAATCTCAGGATAGGAGAGAGACAGAATATGGAAGCTGGGAAGAGAAAAAATAAAACTACAGGTGGTTAGCCCTAGGGGGCAGGCCTCTTTCATAAACAAAGCAAACCAAAAACCTTTGCATAAATTAAAGTCTCCCTCCCCTCCAGGATTCAGCCCTATTTGCCTCCTGTGTAGACATCTTTTTTCAGTGTACACACCAGAAGCCCTGCCTCCACCTCCAACACACGCACTTGGGGAGCTCTCCACAGTACTGACAATTAGGATTCCGACACCCGTGAGCTGAACTCAGGTGAACACACAGATTCTTGATTAGGCAAGAGGAAAGTTAGACTTAGAAAACACTCCTTAGATACCCTACTGAATTAATCTGTGAGAAACATAGTAACGTGATGAATAAATACTTGTGGAATGAAAGAATGTTTTTCTGTTTAACAACCTGTTGGAACTGAATGGGCAACTCAGGGCAAGTCTGTCTAAAGATGTGATGGGACAAGGGGAAATTTTATAACATCGGCACAGTTGTCTCCAAGAGGATATATCTAAGGAACAAAATATTCATGGAACAGCATGAAGAGGCTATGATTCCTATGGATTTTTCTCAATTGATATCCTCAACTATCTAATGAAACAGGTATGTTGATCACCCCAAATTCACTGATCAACAAAACGGAGTCCAAGAGACCCAGTAACATAATCGAGGTCCCGTGACATGGGACCTGTATTCAAGTTCAGATCGCAGGACTTCAGAGCCCTTGTACTAATATACCACCCACTCTCCATTCACCAGGGACAAGACAACAGAGCAATCAGCAAAGAAGTTTAGATGGGACCCACTTCAACTTCTCCCTTCTGATGAGCTTCCCTCTTCTCTCACTCTCAAAGATACTTAAAAATAACAAGCTTATTGACCCTTAAAAGTTGAGGAGTGCCTTACTCAGAAAGGTATGCAATTGCCTTGCTTAGAAATGTTTAACACCAAGAAAGACGTCCACTTCATAGAATGCTGATTTGGCAAAGCCCCTGGAGACCGTGCAGTCCAGACCTCTCGTTTAATACTGAAGAAACTTGTTTGCAGGGACATAAAGTACTTCCTAGTCAAAGGGCTTTTCAATTATGGAATCTAAACTCCGGGCTATTCCCCTTATCTTTTTTAAGTATACTGAGCCACTTTATTTCCCTCTAGAATGTCCTGACAAAACCTATTTGGCAATATAAATACAGATTTGTTGACCTCATTAACCTTATCCTGGACCATGCAGCTTCAAGAAATTCTGCTTCCCTGATATAAAACCAATTCATCTTTTTTTTTTCTCTCCAGTCTCTAACTTCTGTGAATCCCCATGAGCGGGAAGGTAATAGGGAGAGGGAGGGAGTAGTGGTAGTGATAAATAAATGGCAAATGCCCATATTCTGTGATTAAGTGAAATCTCTTCATAAGAAAATGAAACAAAGGAAAAAGATAAATAAGGGAGCTTTCCATAAATAAATCCAAAGTTCTGGATGCTTATACAATATTTTGTCATTTAAGATTAGAAGTTAGTAACACAGACTGCTAAACTGATCGTGTTATCACATGTACTTTTTTTTTTTTTTTTTTTTTTTGGAGAGGTTTTTCGCTATAGGGCACGTGCACTCGCCAGAAAGACAGAGAGAGACATAGAGACAGAAAGCGAGAAATCACCCCCCAGGGGGGATGGTCACGCCGCAATCCCTTCTCCTCCATTCTCCTCTCGGGATCTTGGGCACGCACGCACACGCGCCCGGCGTGAGTTGTAAGCCACCGGGTCCGAGACGCGAACCATGGTCGACTACGTGGGAGTCCAGCGACATAGCCATTACGCTAACTGCTGGTTCCCATCACATGTACTCTTTACCCGACCCACAAGCTTCTATTTTCCTTAGTCTACCATCATCACCCCATGTGTATTCTCACTTGTGACATCTATACTCTAGAAATAAAGTCTGTGATTTACAGTTGGGAAATTCATCTTTGAGAAACAATAGTTTGGGACTTCTGAATATGGCAATAAAGGAAAACAAATGCCAGGTTTTACCTTGACCGTGATTTAAAAGCTGCTAATAAGAAAGTAATTACACTGGATGAAGAAATCAAATTGACACATTTCAAATGCTTTGGCTGCTTACACCTATAGCTGGACATTTAGTCTAAATAAATAAATTTCAATGTTGATGCGTGCTACAGTTTATACATTTTGTATAATTTTTTAGAGAAAGAAAATTTCATAAATTACTAATTATAAACTTAATAAAGATATTTCAGTAGAAATCGGTTGGCCACAGCGACATCTGAAAGTCATTAGAATCATTCTCAAGGGACCAAAGATCAGCATTTCTAGATTTGTTTATGATTGGGGATTTTTCTTATGTCTTTAGTTTTTCTATAGGGCACTTGCACTTGTCAGAGAGAGAGAAAAAAAAAACAAAAAACGAGAATCCCCACTCCCCATGCCCTGGGATGGCTATGCCACAGCCTCTTCTCAGGAGCTTGGGCATGTGCACATACACAGTCCTTGTGTGATTTCCAAGCCTCCAGGACCAAGAAAAACCATGCAGTAGGCCATGTGGGATCCAGTGCTCCAACCTCCACACCACCTGCTGACCCAGGATTTTTATTCATCTATGACAAAATTGCTTCTTGTGGAACCTTATTAAATTAAAAGGAAGTTTCTCTTATTATATAGGAGCAAAATTATTCAAATGCCAAATCGGACTATAGAACATTAAATAAACTATAACATTATTCAATATTAAAAACATCTAAAAAGTAAGTTTTTTTCCTAAAAAACATGTTAACGTGATTAGATAATATTAAACTGTTTTTATACTGCAAATATTCACTATTTTAGTTTTATATTACCATGATTACCTATGTGAAGTTCAATAAAAGAAAAAAATCTATCTCTGCATTTACTTTTAGTTACTATTCTTTTTGTTAATTCACAAAATAATTTTTTCATGCAGATGAGGGGTCTGTTAAACCTTACCCACTGTGTAGTCAAAGAACATTAGGTGCATCACTGAGTAAACAGTCAACTGATATTTATCCATGGAATTGTTTACACTTTTTTTAAAAAAAATTATTCATATTTAATTTGATTGATTGATTGATTGATTTTAATTTGACCAGAGAGGGAGGGGAAGATAAAGAAGGAGAGAGAGAAAGCAAGCCACCAGGTATGGGACTCAAACCATGGTTGGCCGTGTGGAAGTCCAGCACCCTTAACCATCATACCACCAATGGTTTACATTCTCCCAGCTCCTAGGGCTCTCAGAGCATACATTGTTGCTCCCAGGTCCTTACTGTTATACTGAATGATGGAGGCTACCATGTGGACCAGCCCCTGGTGTGGTGGTTAAGGCAGCTGGATCCCACATTGTTGACTGCTCATTTCCAGTCCCAGACTCAGCAGCTTGAAAAGCATACTGGGCTGTGTATGCATGCCTAAAATCTAGAGAGGATAATGGAAGACAAGAGATTGTGTTATGGCCATTCATCTGAGAAGGGATTTTCACTTTTCATCTTTCTCTCTGTATATTTTTCCCTGGTGAGCACATGTGCTCTATAGAAGGGGGGGAAAAAAAAGAGAAAGAAAATGAGAGAGAAAAAGAGAGAGAAGATGGGCTAGCAGGTGGTGTAGTGGTTGAGGCGCTGGACTCCCACATGGCTGACCACAGTGAGTTCTGGACAAGAGGCTTGAAATTCACACTGGGTGCATGTGTATGTGTGGACCCAAAGTCCCAAAATGAAATGGAAGAAATGAGATTGCATTTTGCCATCCTCCTTGGGGGGGGGGGGGGGGCAATTTCTCACTTTGTCTCTGTCCAGCAAGTACACACACACTATCACAAAAATCGCTAAAAAAATAAAATAATAATAATTTAACCAAAAAAAAGAGAAAAAAAAGCTACTATGTGCCAGATTGGAGGTTAGGAATGTGTGTTAAGCAATTTTAGTAAGAGGCAGCAAGGTATGCACTAACCACTATGCACAAAATGTCTGTAAGTAAGAGATCCTGAATACCTTGTAGTTGTTTTTCAGCATATCTGCTTTGTGTCCCTTGAATCCTAAAGTACCCATCATTATATAGTCATTTCCCTAGGACCTGGAGAAACTGCAACCCAAGTTTTGACAGTTCTCTTGCCAACAAGCTGCCTAGCTGTTAGGAAAAGCAACATAAAAGCACGAAGAATAAAGGGCAAGCCTTAGTTGACTGAATTGAAGTGTCTCTCAGAGCTTGGGGGCAAACTTAATTTTTGCTACTGTAGTTTATTCAGAATGCGTAAGGGATCCCTGTAACTGAACCTGGCAGTAACGACTGGAGAGCAAGTACTGGCTCTAGCTCTCTAGCTATATATGTATATTTTTGGTGTGTGCCATCACATTTGTTTTTCTTTTGATCATTTCTTGTTTCAGAGTAGAGCAAAAGCCTACTGCAAACATCTTGAAAAAATACGGGGAATTTGCTTAGAAAAACCTCTCCTGTTTAACGAGGTTGTGAACAGAGAAAATAAGCTGAAACAAACCAAATTCAGCACTTTTGAAAAATATTCAAAGAAAGGTCCTTGCTTCCTTGAGATACTTTCAATCTGAGGAGCAAAAATTGGAGAAATAGATAAGAGAGATACAGCAACAATTAACTTTTTAAGACACTAACGTATGTTTAGGTCAGGGTGTTTTCAGCTGCAGGTAACAGAAAAACAGTAGAATAGCTACTTAAACCTAAGGAGCATAAATAACCTGTTCATTGTTTATGTAACAGGTCATCTAGAGGAAGGTGGTTCTGGAGTTAGTGGAGCCCCGGCTTGACATAATCAGAGCCGATAGTCTTCTGCAATTCCTGCTGGCTTTTTCCTGTCTTTTCAAAATAGTACTTCTCAAAACATCAGAGACATTCAAGGCAAGAAGAGGAAATAAATGGCCTGTAAGTACTTTCATTTCACACCTGTCTTTTATTAGAAATCACAGTATTCCCCAGAAATATAATGAATGTCTCATCTGTGTGTGTACACAGAGATGGGTCACCTGGACAATCGTGATTTTGCAAGGAATGATTTTAAAGTAAATACCCAGCAGAAGGCAACCAAAGTATAACAAAAACATTTTCAAAATGATAATGTTAGCAAAGATGTTGGAGAAAGGAACAAGAGTGACTGTTAAGTAGTTAATTAACCTTGTTTCATTTCAAGACTGTCTAATTCATTGCAACAAAAATTGATGTCACCCTCATTTCTTCATCCAGTTAGGATTTGGAGCACTCATATACATTTGACTACTGTGTTTTTGAAGCCACCAGGGCCAGAACTCAAATCAAATTGTTGGCCGTGTGGAATCTGGCTCCCCCAACCACAAGGCCATGAGGTCAGCCCAATTTGGTGATTTTTAAATTCACATTACCATTAAAGGCTCTGGTAATCTTGTAGTAAAGATATAAAAACAATATAAAATTTTTATTCAGTTTAATTTTTTTTTAACAGAATCCATTGTTTATGTAACACTCATGGAACCCATTCTGGAGTACATTACTCTTCTTGTTAACTCAAACTAGGGGCAAGTTTTTGGTTAGGAACTTGGTATTTTCCTAAGACATATAATTTAACATTGATATCTATACAAACTGCTCACAATAATGCCCATTAAAATGATATGAGATAGGGACCAGCAGGTGGCGGGGTGGTTAAAACACTGGATTTCCACATGGCCAACCATGGCCTGAGCCCCAGAGCCAGTAGCCTGATAATCATGCTAGGCATGTACACACGTATGTCCAAAATTTCGAGAGGAGAACAGAGGATAAAGGATGTCCATCCTCCCTGGGGGTAGGGGTGTGATTTCTCACTTTCTCTCTCTATCTCTCTGGTAAGTGCACATGCTCTAGCAAAAAAAATTTTTTTAATTGTTTGAGATATGTTGTTTTCCTATCTGTCTGAACTGGCAAGATATAAATCAGGAATAAGCAATCATAATTCCCACTTAACAGAGATCTGACAGAAACATAAGTTTGATCACACACAGGCAGGGTAGAATATCAAGCTACTGGCATAGAGAATTGTAGTGTAGAATAATAAAATACTATTTGATAGAAAATAAATGCTCGTTGCAGAGTCTAAGAGGCAGTAGAAAATGTGGAAGCAGTCAACTCATCTGTTCATTTCAGTGAAGGGTTCATATGACTTTTAATTTACCCCAAATATAGTTTCAACAAATGGCTTTCAAAATGGCTTGGGTGATATAAACATGAACACACACACATATCTGGTTCCTACACAGACTCTTATTTATTTATTTATTTGCTATAGGGCACGTGTGCTCGCCAGACAGACAGACAGAGACAGAGAGAGAAAGCGAGAAATCACCCCCCAGGGGGGATGGCCACGCCGCAATCCCTTCTCCTCCATTCTCCTCTCGGGATCTTGGGCACGCACGCACACGCACCCGGCGTGAGTAAGCCACCGGGTCTGGGACGCGAACCGTGGTCGACTACGTGGGAGTCCAGCGACATAACCATTACGCTAACTGCTGGTCCCCCTACACAGACTTCTAATTTCAAGTATTTAGTCAGAAATGATTTTCTTTCCTCTTTTATCTTTCCTCTTTTATCTCTGAAGTTGTTTACTTCACCTTGGTGTTGGGCTATGTGCGCCCAATGAAGAGCACTCACTTGGCTATAAAACCTACACCCTGGGAGAAGTCGAGCACACATTCATCAGAAGAAAAGTAACAGTGAAAATCAGAAATCATCTCACTGTCAAATGGATGAGTGTTTCTGTTCAATTCTTTCTTCCCTAGAGAATTTATGTTGTTCTGTGAATCATCAAATGCAGCATTTGACTGCCTCCAATGCTAGGAGGTAATGGGGGAGAAATCAATACAATAATTTGGCTCAGAATTGCCCCTGCATTCCCCTCCTCTTGAAATACTGCCTAAGCCCAAGTAAAGTGGACCAGGACCCACCAGTCACAGGCTCTAAGGAGGTAAGTGACTTATCCAAAGACATCAAGATATTAAGGGTTATATACATATCTGGAACTTGATCATGGGTCTGATATCAAAGACTATGTATATTCTTTACTTCTTCAAAGAAGTATATAACTTGGTATTGAATCAAGAAGCAGAGTTGGAATCTAACCCAGGCAGTCTGAGCTTAGAGTTCACACCCTTCGCTGACTGACCGCTATGAATTCTAGAAAGCACACCGAATTGTTGTAAAAATAGCAGATGAAATCACATCTATTCACATCATTTTCCCTCCTCACACTTACTGAGATATTAGTGAGGGAAAGAAAGGAATGCTACTAGGCAATGGGGGGAAAAAATCAATACAATCAGGCAACCTCGAGTTAAAGTCTTCACCAAAGGAAAAGCTTAACTAGCAGTTGGGAGTCCAATTACGGGCATAGCTCAGGCAGGAAAACGCGGGAAGGTTAAATCCAAACCCCAGTTCTGTCAGCATCGGACATTTTTGCCCTATTGAAAATGGTAACTTGCTTTCACTGTGTCATGTTCACAGAACAAAAGTATCAACAGAAAGTTCTTCTAGCTTTTTATCTTGGAAAACTACAAATTCTAAATAATAACCTGTTATTTTCTGAAAAATAGAAATAGCTCTTGCTTAAAAAAAAAAAAAAAATAGCTTCGTTTCCCAGTGAAGGTGATGGAAATAATCTGGAATAGAACCATGTTTTAAGGCCTAGCTACAGTGTCTACTTTCATCTGTTTGTAGTTTATGATGAGGTTTATTTCCATGTCTGTGGTTAAAAACAACTATACGAAGGATTTTAAAACTTTCCTCAGAAACATCGGGAATTTTTTATGCTGTCATGGCTAATTTAGTACGTCAGTGAGTGATCCAGGAATATGCTCCTTGAAAATATTTTAATTACCTCATTTCATTGTCACAAGTCTCTTAGTTACCAATGCATCCAATTCTTTACCTTGTAGTAGTTAAAGTACACAAAGCTCATCTCTTTTTTTTTTTTTTTTTTTTTTTTTTTTGAGAGGTTTTTCCTACAGGGCGCGTGAGCTCACCAGAAAGACAGAGAGAGACAGAGAGACAGAAAGTGAGAACTCACCCCCCAGGGGGGATGGGCACGCCGCAATCCCTTCTCCTCTATTCTCCTCTTGGGATCTTGGGCACGCACGCACACGTGCCCGGTGTGAGTTTAAGCCACCGGGTCCGGGACTCGACCCGTGGTCGACTACGTGGGAGTCCAGCGACATAGTCATTACACTAACTGCTGGTCCCACGAAGTTCATCTTTTTAATGATAATATTTATATCTTCTCACGACTGCATTACATATAGACTATCCTAAAATTAATTTTACAATGTTCTTGTACTTTTTTATTGTTCAATTTTATGCAAACCATACAGGAGTTTCAGTTCATACTCTGGAGAGGAAATCACTCACGGCTCTGAACTCTCTTAGACCTCTATTATTTTTTTCTACAGCATGTATACTTTGCTTCACTATAGTTATTTATGTAGTTATTTATGTACATCTTATCTGTTCTGGTTACATCCTCTTTGAAAATACACTGGGAATTATTTATCATCCTACTTACCATGTCCATAGCAGAGTCTGACAAATAGAGCTATTCTGACCCTATTAGACTCTCTAAGTGTAATAATAATCAATATGTTATTATCCATCATCTAAATACACATTAGAAAAGTGTATATTTTAGTAATTAAAATTCAAACCACACTGTCAGCCTTAAGAGGAGATCCTGCTTAAGTTCTTATTGTTAGATTTTAGTTTATTTAACCATGCCAGGTGTCAGTTTCTTATGTAAAAAAGAAGCTATGAATACACATGATAAATTGGGCTTTTATAAGAATTAAGTGAAATGGTGCCTCTGATGCTTTCCCATGGTTGCAAATACCCACTTAAGTTGGCTATTCCCTCCTCAGTTAAAAGCAAATACTAAGACATAAACTCTACTTCTTCTCCCATCTCTTCCTCTTCCTCCCTCTGTTTCTTCTCTTCCTCATTCACACACACACTCGTGCACACACACACACACACACACACATCTGTATGGTTGCACTAATAAGGAAAAGCTAGGTTATGATGTGATAACAACCAACTCTCTAACGTAGGTGGCTTAACAGACTTCTTGCTATATTTCATGTCCATCCACTGAGCTCTGATCAACACTATGCAGCATGTCAGAGTAGGCATAGTCTAAGTACCCCCGAAGGTCTAGCAACGAATGAGTAGCACTAGGTATGCCTCAATTAAAATGAGGAAAGGAATATCTGCCAGGCTCTTGTCTGGCTGCTCTAGGCTAAAAAAAATTACAAATCGATAAAGGGGAAAGCTATTGTTTCCCTGGCTCCTGTTTTTGGCCAATCCCCAGAACATCAGCCAAGGCCTGACTTTAATGGGTGGTACTTACCAATGGTGACAAAGCAGATCTTTTCTGCTTTCCAATCTTTCTCCAGTTCTTGGTGAGTTTCCTCTGCCTGGACTGAGAGAGAACAGCACTGGGTGCATATAAGCATCCTGCCAATCCATACCTATCTATCTCATTCTTCCTGTTAATTCATCATACTAAGACACCCTGGAGTCCACCAAGTGAGCTTTCACACTTGACCAGCTATAACATATCAAGTTATTTATTATTCTTTCTGGCTCAGTTTTCTCATCTTAAAACAGAAAATGGCACCAAATTTGAGACTTATTTCTTATGAGAACTAAAAGGTAATTCAATAATGTTTAATCCTGTATTCAAAAGGGCCAAAGTAGGCTTCTAGTTCTATACTTATTAACTACGTGAGCTCAAACAAACTCCTTATCTCAGAGCTCTATCTGTAAAATGGAAATGACAATAGTATGCCCCAAAATTCTTGTAAGAACTAAATAAGACAAAAACCTATAATTAGGTCTTGTTGAGAACATAATGAATGTTCACCATGTATTTGTATTACAACGTTCCATGTGCAGTCTAGCACTCAGGCACGATCACTAGAAATCAAGAGACCTAGATTCTAATTTCCCATGCTGCCTCCCGATTGGGTAATCTTGGGCAAGTCATCTCTCCTTTCTCAGTTATTCCCTCATCTGTAAACTATGACTTGGGCTGGAAGAACTCTCAAGTCTTTTCCAGTATTAATATTACCAATTATTTCAGCAAAAAAAAAAACAAGAGGCATTTTTCTGTCTGCCCTTCCTGTTGCCCAACTCTCTCAATGGGCCACTCTCTTGAACTCTTTCCAGTATCAGTATTTGCTTTCCACTGGTGTTCTGCTTAGGAAGGATAGTCTAGATTTATTCTACTTTCCATAGTTTATACTGTACATATATTTTCTCTACATTCCACATCACATGATGCTTTTACACCTTGAAAATCCCTGCTCAAGCTAGCCCATGACTTGGTGATTAAGGAAACAGATTCCCACATGAACCACTGTGCCCTTTGAGTCCTGACTCAGAAGCTCAAGAGACGTGCCAGATGTGTGTGCATATTTGTCTAAATTCATGAAAGGAGGGAGACACAGGGGAGAAGGGATTACCATGTGACCATGCCCTGTGGGAGGTGCTTACTTGCTTTCTCTCCATATCTCTGATGAATGCGCGTTTGTGGCCAAAATACCAAAAGGAGGTAGAGATGGAGGGGGTTGCAGCATGGCCATTCCCGGGGGCAAGGGGTACTTTCTCTTTCTCCCTCTCTCTGGGGACCACACATGGCCTCTGACAAAACTGAAAAAAAAAAAAAAAAAAAAAAGTCCCTGAGCTAGCTAATTCTGAAATATAATAGAAACTTGCTGAGAGCATGCTTTTCACCCTGAGTTTATGCCAACTATCTAACTCTCACACCAAGCCCTAAATCGTATCAGAACCATCTCTACAGCTTAGAGCCCTTCAAATGATCCAAACTAGCCAATCTTAAACTACTTACCTTGCCTTTACCACAGAACCCTCAGTAAGTCTCTACCCAAGCTCTTCCCTCGCTCCTGTTTTCCCTGCCTGATCACCCTGCTTTTCTCCCTCAGGATCCTGTGTGGTAGACAGTGACTATTTCTCTGAGACCTGTGAGCACAATGACCTTCTTCCTTTTAAGGCTCATTCACTTTCCCTTCTGTGGCCACACCAATTTCCCATGATTCTCAACTCTAAAATATAAGCAAATGAGCTCAAAACCATGAAGGACCAAATAGTGGCACAGAGTAATGTAGCACTCTGTGAGCCTGACTCCCATGGGAAGATTCTAGATTTATGTCCAGAGATGTCCAGGAGCATTCTGGGCACAGATGTGCCCGTGATCCAAGACTGGCTGAAGCTGGGTGAAGATTGTGGTGTGAAGACCCCACATCCCCCACCCCACCTTCTCCCTTCTCTCTCTCTCACTCCTGGCAGAAAGAATCTAAATATACATACACACACACACACACACACACGCACGTACACATATTTAACCATGTTTCTCTCAAACTTGTCTTTTATCATTGCTTTATCCTTTCATCTCTCAGGCCTTCATTTTGTTGTTTTTCTTCAAAATGTCACCATTATGCATGGTTATCTAGATTACATGGTAACATCTGAAAAGGTGATCTGTGCTTTACCTGAGGACATGGAAGCCATGGATCAGTATGAGACTGTAATAGGAAAATTTTCCATCTTCTGCACTTCTAAGTGCTTTGTATATACCTTCCTGGTATCACTGATGTGTTTCCTTCAATGTTTCAGTACACAGCCACTGCTTACTGTATCAGCGAAGACTAGTCAGAAAAGCAGGACCAATACAAACCCTGGGGAAACTAGGGCTAAGGAAATTAGGCTGATGCGTGCAGAAACATCACCTAACTTGTGCAGGAATGCACAGGAATGTCAAGGGGAAACTCTGTCACATATCCCTTTCAGAGAGGCTGCACTGCTGCCCTTGGTTGGCCTCAGACAACTACTGGTTGAAGAGGCCAATAGTCTGGAAGAGGAGCTGCAACCTAGAGCCCACCAGACACTGCTACATACCTCTCCGATGATTACAGCCTTCAAATGATAATTGTGCCTTCTAATCTGTGCCTCCCAATCTAATACAAGTTCTTCCTTTTTTGGAAATGTCACTGCTGGGCTTGTCAGTTTAACATAACCAAACCCCGTTCCCTATTTCTGTCTCATACTGGTACTTATTTCACTCAAGAGAGAGAAAGTGATTCTCCTCAACTGCTCCCAGTGTCTAACAAAGAGAAGGCACTCAGGAAATACTTGGTAAGTGGCAATTCAGAACCAATTGCCTACAAATCACAGTGAGTATAATTGGACTGACCTGAACGTAAACCAAGCACTAGTCCTGAGATTGACCCAACTTTCTTCCATCTTGCACTTATCTAATTCACAACGCAAAAGAGAGGGCCATGGATTGTATATTGTATAAAAGAAAAATGCTATTGTTCATAAGGTAATGAATATAAGTAAAGGCAATGTTTTCTATATAATCAGGAAAGTCAAACTATACTTGCATTTTGCAAAAGTGTTTGCCAAAGTTGAAGAGGTTGTATATTTGGCCTTTGCGCAGTCTAGAGGGCCAGGAAGAAACAAGGGGAGAGAGCACTGAGATATAACTCAGAACACGAGAACTTTATTGCTTTTGATGCTTCTGCATTTCTAGAAATATCAGAGGGAGAGGGAATTAAAAAATTGTAAGTCTTTGGGAGACACAGAGGAAAATAAATGATTATTTCACTCAATCAAGAGAATTGAGAAGTGATAAAGATAAAAAGAATGAGTTTTAAACTAAAATCGAGAAGAATGGGAATCTAGCTCAGAGTCTGCCACTGACTTATCTAGTATCTCTGACCAAGACAAAATTACTTCCTGATACTTGATAATTCATAAAATACCCAAAATTAGACCAAGTATTTTATAAGCCCTTCCAGTACTGTTACCATATAACTTTGACTCTAATATTTAATCAAATGAAAATCCAGAAACAATGGTGTATGCTATTTTCTCAGGGAAATTTCATTTGTACTCTAATTACAAAATCATAGACCCAGATTGTTCCAAAGATATATCAAAGTCTATTAAGAAGTGATACATTGAGGGACACAACTTCTTAAGAAGGAAAGTAGAAAGGAAGGGGCACGGGAAGGGAATGGGAATGAAGACCAGGAAAAAGAGGAAGGAAATACAGAAGAAAGCAGGAAAACCTATTATTAATACTGGAAGTCACCATGGAATAAGTTTAAAAAAATAAATGTCAGTTTTCCTTGCCTTCCAAGACTATGGCACAACATGGGGGCAAAGCAGCAGTAGAACCAACACACACACACAGGCACACACACATATACATATATGCACAGAGTCAACATTTTTTGAAAAGGTTTTTGCCATATGTACTTGTCAGAGAGAGAGAGACAGACGGAGACAGGGAAAGTGAGAAATAACTCCCCAAAGGGGATGACCATCCTGCAATCCCTTCTCCTCCATTCTCCTCCTCAGGTCTTGGCACACACACATGCCTGGCATGATTTTCAGGCCATCGATCGGGTTCAGGACTTGAACTGCAGTCGGACATGTGGAGTCCAGTGATGTAACCACTATGTCATCTGCCAGCCTCCACAGTCAGCATTTTGAAAACTATACGGATACTGTCTCAATTTTCAAAAATGGGAAAAAATTCTATTGCAATTGAAGAACCTGACGAGATTAAAGAGAAATGTTATGTTTGCTTTGGGGAAGTATCAGTGATAAGGGCTTGATTAAAACTCACATCAATGTGGCAACCTTGAAAGCTGTTTCTAAGTTTCTTTCAAGTTTCTTTATTTGACCATGTCTGAGCTGAGACAACACTTTTCTCAGTAAGTTAACATATAAAGCTTTTTATCACATTGAGATATAAATATAAAACTAAGCTAAGCAGTCATAGTGTTAAGGGAAAAATATCAAGATTAAAAACAAAAATACTTGAATGAACAAATGAGTAACATCTACCAAAATAATGACTACCTTTTAATCTGGGGATTCAAATTTCAACATTTTATTCAAAGAAAAATATTAGCTAAGAGTCGACAGAAAACACTAAATTTCCTCATTACTGCTTTCCTTAAAATAGTAAATAATAGAACATACATGCCCAAAAGTATAGAATTAGTTCTGATGTAACGAATTAATAAAACATTTTAAAAATCACATAAAATATGTATTGATAACATAAAAAGATTATGATTTTAAAAAAATGGGACTTGGGAGGAAGCCACAAATCAGTATTACAGTATGATGACTTTTGTTGACACATACATTGATCAATTGCACATAATCACAAAGGGTGGGACTCCTGATCTCATGGAATGTTATAAATTAGATCTGATTAAGTTAGCTGTGAGAATTCTCTATACTCAAGTGGGAGAGGGCATCCTGTCAGCTAAAATTCATAAGGTTGATGTTGCAGTGTTCACTGCAAGGAAAACAGGAAATATGACTGTAATGAGAATTCAAGATCTGAAAACAAAGTGAGCAAAGGTCTGGAAGAAAACACAAAAATTTATGGAGTCCAATATAAATTACCAGGAGAGAACCAGAAAAGCGTGAAGCCTGAAGGTGAATAGTACCTGGCTCTACCAGCAGGGTGAGATCCTTTAAAGATTGATTCAAAACAAAACAAAACAAACAAACCAAAAAACACCAGAGTTGGAGATGTTGAGGTGGAGGGATCTTCATTTGAAACACAGAGTGATAAATCTACTAAATAGATACATAGGCTCTGACTGTTTTAAGTTTGCATCACACTTTTTTATCCAGAATTTGCCATGTGGAAGTTTCTCTCACATTAATCTGGTGGGTCATGTGAACCAGAGAGTATCACACCCATTTTACAGACCATAAAATGCCATGTGCAATGCTAGCCCTTAAAGACAGAAGCAATGGCACTCTCTCTCAGCACAAGGAGAAACATCTTTCAAGAGCTGGCCTGAAAATGCTTTCTGAAGAGCTCAGAGAGGTTGATAGAACTACAAATGAAATTCCACACGGGTGAGGACTGTGACTGTCACGTGCATTAGGAAATCATCAACACTGGATCGATGCATACTCAGTAGTGAAACGAGCAATAAATGAAAGAAAGAACACAGGAGTTAACTATAGCTGAAAGTAGGTATCACCCAAGGGTGGGCTCCCTTAGATCAAGGTCCACTCGGTGCTCTCTGATCAGAATGTCAAGGAGCAGAAAACAGTCCCTGGAGGACTTTATGCTATGAAGTTTGGTCTCCTTCCGTTGAGATGGGGAGAGATAGGAGGGGGATTCATTAGCTTTCAATCAATAGAGACTTGTCTAACATCTGCTCTGAGGGCAGGTGCTGGCCTTAATGCCTATTTTCCTGGTCTGGTATGGGCCTTTCTCTCATGATGCTCCAGAACCATAGCAAAGGCTTGCCTGCCTTTAAGAATACCCTTCCCTCTCTATCCCACTGCCTGGAGATGCAGAATGAATAAAGCAACCATTCAGAACCTCAAGGCTCTGAGCACCAGAGTTCTCCGCACTGATGAGTTGACATGACTTGCTCTTTTTCTCCATTTATGCACAGGGCTTATAATGGGGCCAATCACTGGTAGGACCAGAGACGGAATCTTAGTTTTTTGTCCACTTAGGCCAGAATAAGAATCAGGGAAATATAAAGAGTTAGAAGCAATATTACAACTATACACATCCTCAGAAAGGGAGGCCTGAAAGAGTAAACGGGTTGCCTAAGATTCACAAGCTAGAAAACAGCATCCCTTCCCCATATCCTAGCAATATATTAATTTTCTTTCTCCTCCCCGCCCCCAACTCCTCAAGAGCAGAGTGATAAAGCTGAGGGTTATGGGAGGCACTGACCCTTTTAACAGCAGCCACTTGCCTCCTCAGGCACAGAGCACTCCTTACTTAAAACGATAATGTCTGCTGAGGGAGTGGAAGAAGCTGTTCCTAGGCTTGCCCTCCTACTACAATGGGCCCCTCACTGCTCCCTGAGAGTGGTGGAAGGATTAAACATGAAGAAAACAAATTTTCTAAAAGGCTTCCCTTTCAACTATTATTTTACCATTCATTTCTAAATGCAATGTAACCATGCCACACTAACAGCTGTAATCGGTAGTCAAACCATGTAAAATGCCTGCCGCTGTCAACAGAAAATACAGGCTTCAGGTGGGAGGTTGCAGGGGGAGAGAAGTGGGGGTCGCAAACAAGAGACCGTGGGGTTCTAGGGAAGAGTCGGTGTTGCATTTCGAGCTATACCTGGGATGTCAGGAACTGGAAAATTTTTGAAAAGGACAGAAGAAATATAGGAAGGGAAGTGAGCTTCTGACTTCTTCAGAGGGGTTATGAAGATAGTGAGCAGCTGTTCCCATTCCATGCCAGGGCTTACACTTTAGTTCAAAAGTGTGACAAGAAAATATTACCTCATTGAAATTGTAGCTTTACAAGTTTTTCTCCGGAGAATTTCCGAAGCCGCGATATACAATTCTCACTACCACCAGAGATGAAACAACTATCAGTACTTTACCTGGAAAAAGTGCACGCCAGTAGTGTGACCTGCCCAAGGTCACTCCACAGGGCAGTAGTGTTCACTTTTTATTGTTGTAACAGAGTTCTGGAGCCTGGGTAATTAAAAAAAAAAAAAAAAATGTATTGGGCCCACAATTCTGGAGGCCGGAAATTTCAAGATGGAAGAGCAACATTTGCTGAAGGCCTCTTTGCTGTGTCATCCCATGGCAAGAGGGAAGGAGGGCGTCAAACTCAGCCTTCAGCCTTCGATCAGAAACCTGCAACTGGGAACCAGCAGTTAGCGTAATGGCTATGTCGCTGGACGCCCACGTAGTCGACCGCGGTTCGCGTCTCGGACCCAGTGGCTTACAACTCACGCTGGGCGCGTGTGCGTGCGTGCCCAAGATCCCGAGAGGAGAATGGAGGAGAAGGGATTGCGGCGTGACCGTCCCCCCTGGGGGGTGATTTCTCGCTTTCTGTCTCTATGTCTCTCTCTGTCTGTCTGGCGAGCGCACGCGCCCTATAGCGAAAAACCTCTCCAAAAAAAAAAAAAAAAAAAAAAAAAGAAAAGAAAGAAACCTGCAACTAAGATAATGACATTTATCTGTTCAGGAAGGCAGTGCCCCCTTGACCTAATCACCTCTTCACGAGATAAATTTCTTGCATGTGAACTTCGAGGAACATATTTAAAACATAGCAGCTGGGATTCAAACCCAGCTCTCTAATCTCCTAAACTTGTGCTCTTCCAATACAGCAGGTTGGCAAGCTAGCCCTCGGCCAAATCTGGCCCACAGCCTCTATCCATATATATAGTTTTACACAGCCACACCCCATCTACAGCTGCTTCAGGGGCACAGCCTCAGAGTTCAGTAATAGCAACAGAGACCATTTTATGGTCCAAGGAGCCTAAAATACTTACTAACTGTTGCCTTACAGAAACATTTTATTGATGCCTGCTCTGCAGCCACTCACCCCCTATAGGATCATTACAAGGCCTTTCAATTCAGAGGCTCTCTTCTGATAATAGCTCAAGGGGAGGTGGTGGCAAAACAGTTACCTCTGGTACATCAATTTAAAAACCTATCATAAGCCTAGTCGCCTTCTGTGGAATGACTCCTTTGTAAACTTGATTTTAAGTTTCTTTAGCCTCAGCACATGAACTGGGCCAAGCACTCACTATATCCAAGGGGCAGTTTGTGCTGCCTGTATTTCATTTCTTCAATAAAAAAATTATGGCTCTATAAGTATACTTTTTATGTAGTCATATACATGACTTACAATTTCACATATCAGAATCTAACACCTTCCCACTCTGGGTATCTATCTTCTCAGCAGGCAGTCTTAGTCCAGCCCAGCCTCCTGTCTGCCCCATGGCCTAACTGCTGGTTTCTCACTCAGGACAATTTCACTGTGTCTTCATTGCAGGGCATGATATGTTCTCACCCAGCTGTAGAAGGTGATGCATCATGACATCTTACAACAGATGCAGAGCTTTTCCCAGGGGCCTCAGATCCTCTTCCTTATTGAAAGGCCAGAGAAAGGAAAGAACGAATTAAAAGAAGCCAGAGAGAAGAAAGGAGTAAAATCGGAGAAAGGAGAGTTTTTCCTAAATTGTTTCAACTGTGATGTTTCATCTGTATTTTTTTTTCTCTTTTATTTTTTTGTCCACCACACTTCTAGCTATATGGAAGAATGAACCTGCTTTGTTCACTTACGTTCTCCCCTTGAACAGCGCTTGTTGTGTAGCAAACACTCAATGAATACAAACTAAAAAATGAGTAAGTTTGAGCAGAGCCAGGCTTTGCTAAGAACCGAGGAGGGTACATTTGGGCTTCAGTATATATTTTTGCCAGGAATCACAACCATTGTGTCTGCCAGTATTACCTTTTTCTTGAAAAGAATCTCAGGCTGGAGGTTAAAACAGTCTCAGCAAAGGGAAGATACTCAGTTCAGCAAGGGAGAAAGAAATACTGGGAAATCATTACACCACCAGTTAGCCCTATAGCACAGCTGTTAGGCACTGTGTTTTGGGAGCTAGATCACATACTATTGATTGAGGTTCAAATCCCAAATATGACTGCTTGAAAAAATAAATGCCTATATTGGTGCATACATGTCCCAAATCCTGATGAAACGAAGGAGAAAAGATTGTGGCATGACCACGTCCAGTTACAGGGTACTTTCTGTCTCTCGGGGGAGTACATGAACCATCTGGCAATTATCAATAAAAGCACAATTTTTATACAATAGACATTTCTTTTCCAATAAATTCTCATTTACCTGGACCAGCCTCTCCTAGAAGCCAAAAGACCAGATAGAAATTTAATTTCCTTAAATTTAAGTACCTGTGTTGCATTTCTTTCAAAGTATTTTTTTAGCCACTGGCAAAAATGTTGAAAAATAAAGGTACACAAGGTAACCCTTGCATATAATGCCAAACTCAGTATTTCCTCTTACAACCAGTAGCACAATGAAGAATTTAATATTTATCCCATCTTTTGCTTCCTTGGGATTTTCTATGTGTGGTCTCAGCAGAAAAGTAGGCAACCAAACATCTAATCCATGTGGCAGGAAATCTAGTGACACTATCACTCACTCAAGTCAGATAGCAATGGAGCGCCTGGGTACCAGGTGCCTTCGTAATGAGCCTAATCGAGTACAAATCATCAGAGAGGGCCAGAGCCAGAATGCCACAAATCAACCTGCAAATTAGCCCTGAGCTGACACACTTGCTTTGGGTTACCTGCTTTTTCAGAGGTCAAGTTAAGCTCAATCACTTACCGTGGTTCAGAATTATAAAGTCAGCTTCCAGGCAAGGAGAACTGGATCAATGGGTCTAGGTTTCCCAATTTAAGATCATCGTTGTTATTGATCAATCAGAGATGGTAAACAAACAGCTGTCTTATGACCCAGTGTATGTATATAAGAGAGGTGATATCTAAAGATAATGTATTTGTAGGTTTTGATTATCTTAAGGCCCCCTTATGATCTGATTATTTGACATGTAATTTTCTGGGCAAAATCATGTGTACTCTAGTGATCATTCGTTAGGCTGTAAAACAGTTCACCGAACATAGTCAACTCCTTTGTATCATTTTTAAAAAATAATTATTTATTTTATTTTATTTATTCATTCATTTATTTTTTAGTTTGAGCAGAGAGAGACAGAGGGTAAGAATGAGAGAGAGAGGAAGTGAGAAAGCAAGCCACCAGATTCAGGACTTGAACCCTTGTCGGCCATGTGGTAGTGTCCAGCTCCTTAACCACCACGCCTCCTGCTGGTCCCCACTCTTTTGTATCATTTATAGTTCAGCTAAAATAGTCACTCCTTTAGAAAGCGGTTCCTAAGTCACCTAATGTACAAGATACATTAGCATCTCCTTCTGCCACTTCCTGCCACATCACCTTATTTTACTCTTTATATGTTTACCACAACCCAAAATGATCCACTTCTTCTATTTGTTTGTTGGTCTCCTGTCCTTGCCTGTCTACTCTATTGCATTCAACAATGTTAATATATGTTGAATGAATAAATGCATACGTGCATATGTCAAGTACCTTTTCTATACTGATTATTACTCAGAAATCTCTGGGGCTCAGAGAAGAGAAATGACTTTTGCAGGACTGTTGACTTATTTAATAGCCACAGGAAATGAGAAGACTGACCTTACTCTCTTTGGTTCCAAAGCTCACTTCTTTCCATTGCTCCACAGTTTCTCCAGGGATTGACATTTCTGTATATATGTACCTCACTCATCTCTACCTGCTACACCAATATGCACAATAGAGGCATATTATACATTGGTATACTGTTTCCCTACCACAATTGCAATTCTCCCTTTTCAGGTTCTGCTCCCATAAAATATTGTACTTAAAACCAGGAATCTAGTTATTTGTATTTGGTACCACCACAGACACAGTGCTTGCCATACTGGGTATGCTCAGAAAGTACTGACTGAACTCACTTGAGGTAATGATGATGCTCAATATGGCTTAGCAGTTTCCCACAGGTGGGGTATTTTCTGTGCAGCACCATCCCCGATTTCTGCAACATCTATAAACAGATTTTTATTTTTAAATGCGGCTCAGAATACCCTTCTAGATAGGAGAATGTGGGCTAACACACAGTTTTTTCTCTTCTTATTTCTTCCCCAACATCTAAGTCTTCATCTAACATTTCAGCCTGGTAAGATGCTACACAACCTGCTAGACCCAACATAGTTCTCTCCACCTTTGTGATACCCCCTAAAGATTATTGATAGCAGATTTATTCATAGTTGACAAAAACTGGAAATAAACAAAATGTCCTTGAACAGATTAACAAAGTTTAGAATATCCATAGAATGAAATAATAACTCAGCAATAAAAAGGAATTGATTAGTAAGTCATGTAACAACATAGAAGGCCCTTGAATGCATTTTGACAAGGGAGAGAAGTCAGACCCACAGGGCTACACATTCTGTGACTGCATTTATGTAACACTACGAAAGGAACAAAACTGTGAGGTGGAAGACTCATCAGTGGCTGTCAAGTGCTGAGGGAAAAAAGAGGACTTGACCATGGAGTAACAGCAGAGGAAATTTTAGGATGATGAAACTGGTATTTATAATGCTTCCTGAGGAATATATGGTTCTTTGGATCTGTCAAAACTCACATAACAGTACATTGCAAAAAAATTTTTTTTAAAAGTCAATGAAAAGTTTGAGCTACCTCAGGAACAGATGCAAACCGAGATGAGTTTCAACTTAATTGTATTAGAAATGTATGATATAATCTCACTGAAGAGGATGCAGGGGAAAGAGGTGATCTATGTAACTTTGGAAAACAGGATATTCTAAGTGCAAAGATAGAGATACCTGTATGAGAGGCCACCAGGGGGTGTGGTGGTTAAGGCACTGGACTCTCACATGGCTGAATGAGGTTCGAGTTCCAGATCTGGCAGTTTGCTTTCTCATTTTCTCTCTCTTTCTCTGGTGAGCACATGCGCCCTATAGAAAGTTAAACAATACGCACCATCAAATAGTGTAATGACTACATCGCTGGACTCGCACATAGTTGACCATGGTTCAAGTCCCGAACCCAGAAGGTTAAAACTCACACCAGGCATGTATACATGTGCGCCCAAAGTCCTGAGAGGAGAATGGAGGAGAAGAGGTTGCAGTGTGTCCACCCCCCTTGGAGGATAATTTCTCACTTTCTGTCTCTGTATTTCTGTCTATCTGGGGAGCACATATGCCCTATAGCAAAAAACTCTTTCTAAAAAAAATGAATAATAATAAATACAATTAAATAAATAATTCTTTTTTTAAAAAAAGATACCTGTATGAAGACAGTATACTCTAGTTGGTAGTTTTGTTTATCATAGGGGTACAGGTTAGCAATTCTGAAACTACCTTACTGGTATACTAGAATAGAATTAATAAGTAAGTAAGTAGCCAGTTTTTTACTGTCAGAGAAAGAAGTTACAAATAAGCAAGGATGGAAGATTAGAATGAACTTTGGGTGCTAAAATAATGTAATGTCTCTCAACAAGAGAAAACATAACTTTCTCACTAAACTGTGGGCTATGTATGCATAGTGACTTCCTTACAAATAATACAATTTTGAAAGAGGAAGAAAGAGCAAGAGTGGAGAACCTGACAAGTACTGTCTCAGCTAGGTGATCAATACAATATCAATATGTCCCCGTGATAGCCAATAAAAATGGCACTTTACAACTGTGTGGTCTTCCTCCACAACACACCTAAATCCATAATCATAAAAAAGCAACAATTAAACTCCAATTGAGAGATATTTTAAAAAAACACTAGTCCTCTTCTAAAATTCCAATGTCCTCACACCGACACAAACCAAAGAAAACTGTCACAGTAACAAAAAGCAATGGAAGCAATGTGGTGTCCTGGATGGAATCCTGGAACAGGAAAGGTATATTGGGTAAATACTAAAGAAATCTGAATAAAGTATGGACTTTAGTTAATAATAGCTTAATATGGCTTCATAAGAAATTTAAAGTCCAATTTTCATATGAAACATTACATAGTAGGCTCCACTTTTATTTCAGGTATACCTTTTGAATTTATTTCCCATTCAAAGTAAAGAGCAACACCTGCTTCTCAGAGACGGCCTTGAAGCTTTGCACGGGGCAACTCATCCTCACACTATCCACATTGTCTGCCATTTGTTTTCGGGTTGCTGCAGAAATGCTGTTCAGGCAGTGTCCCCTTTTCAGGAAAAGCAGAATTATTCTCTGCATTTCCTAGCCAGAAATAACACAGTAATTCAGACAACACAAAAAAAGTAGTAGAAGAATATTTTGCATGTATATTTTAGAGAAGTAGTTTTTGTTTTCTCAACAAGTATTTGCCTACTAAAGAAAAACAGATGAACAAATAAACAAAAACCTCTCTGCATTTTTGGAAATGTTTCACGGAAAAGAGATTTCACCAGTAAACAAGCTTTGAGTACCAAGGTATTTAATAAATATTCTACATTTACCACTAATGCCAAAAAAGTCATCTTGTCCTATGCCTTGATTCAAGCCATTGTGATTTAGAGCACTTGAGACAAAAGCCTGGCAGGTTTTTTTGGTGCCATTTCTGAACTAGAGTTTTGGATTCACCAAAAAGTGGTCTCTTTTTCTCAGTCTTTCCAAAATCTTTCTTTCAATATATGAGCAATTATCGATGTCAAAGAGAGTTTCTAACTTGCGAAGCATTAAGAGCAAAAAGAAAAAGAAAAAAAAAACTTATATCCAAAATTATTTCAGTCTTGATTTCGCAAGTCTTACCTGTTTCACAAATTTAAATTTGCTGCTTAAATACAGAAAATTATTTAATTATCTACAGCAAGAAAGTTATTCAATTGGTATAAGAAGATTCAAGCTCAAATTGGAGTATTAATTTTCAGAGTTATGATAGGAAAGATACCATAAATGAGTTAAGATGTGAAGACAAAAGTCTCTCAAACCTGAATGGAAAGAATTTCTGATTCAATTATTTGATTAAACTACTCTTAGGAATGATAATAAAATCATAATCTCTGTCATGAGGGCTCATTCATGGGAAAATCCTGTGAATGATCTCATTTTAAGTACTATTAACATGATTTTCTTTAGTCTAGTATGTACCTGTGTACCAAAGAAGTTCGAAAATAAGCAGACTACTATTTTGAAATATACGTAACTTTTAATAAAAAGTTAAAGATGAGTACAACAAAGTAAAATACCACTTTTTGAAAAGGCTTCTGGCAAATTACACTACAACTAAAACATAGGGAAAGGTTCTGGACTGGATAATTTGTGCAGTTTAAAGAAAGACTGGAATTAAATGTGTCTGCTCCCTAGACGTTTTCTTGGCTTTTGAAGATGAAGATGAGACAGAGATAGTTTTTTCAGCAGCTAACACCATTTCCAAGAAATATGGACGAAAGATTTAGTTCACAACTTCTTTCAAGAGCAGAAACTCCCATCCAACTCCATCCGCCTTTGGACTCCCTTAATTAACCCTTTCCGTTGTTCTTCTGTTTACATCTAGCCCCAACACCGTTTCTCTACTCACTCTTTTTATTTTTATTTATTTATTTATTTTTAACAGACCAGTGGACCATGACTTGCTTCTCCGCTGAACCTGACCGTTGGTTTCAACTCCTCCATCAGGAAGCGGGCAGGCCTGTCGGTGCCCTTGGTCCAGGGTAGTCCTCTCCCTTTTTCCTCTCCATTTGTTCCCAATAGAGGGCGCCCCGGGCGAAGAAGGCGCGTGACCTGACAAGAGCCCTGCCTCGCCTCCCTTGGTTAAAATCCTATCACACCTAGGACAGATGCTCCAGGAGGGCGAGTGTGCAGGGCCTCCGCCTCCCTGCAGAGCCGGATCCGAGCTGCAGCCCGACTCGGAGCCGCAGCCACAGAGACGTGGAAACATGGAGGGCTGACCGTGCGCCCCCCGGAGCTGAGGCGGCGACCGCGGCCTCCCTTGCTTACTCTGCCGCCGGGCCGTCAGTGCACCCAGCTGGAAGCGGATCGACGCTCCGGCTGAGGCAGGTTGCCTTGTGGAAATGCAGGTTTAAAGATAGGTTATCTACCAGATTAGAAGATGGCATCGAATAGCAGCAGAATCGGTGATGTTCCAAAAAATGAATACTTAAAAAAGTTATCAGGCGCAGAATCTGTCTCTGAAAATGACCCTTTCTGGAATCAGCTTCTCTCCTTTTCTTTCCCTGCATCATCTAGCAGTACCGACTGGAAGCTTCTGGAGGAGGCAACCCTTTCAGTCTGCAAATCTTTAGTTGAAAACAATCCTCCAACAGGAAATCTTGGTGCATTAATCAAGGTCTTCCTTTCTAGAACCAAAGAACTAAAACTAAAACTAGAACTAAAACTGAAACTCAGCAGAATGTCAGAACCACGTCTTCATTTGGCAGACAAACAATGCTTTATTTATTATTTGCTGTTTGCTGAAAGTGTTCATCTGTGAGATGTCAGAGGAGCTCACTTAACTTATGAAGAAAAATCTCCTGGCAGTTACTTTTCTGACTCAGAAGATCTTTTGGAAGAATTGCCCTGCTGTTTGATACAATTAATCACTGATATTCCACTCCTCGATATTACACATGAAATATCAGTAGAAGCTATAACAACATTGGTTGTTTTCCTTTCCTGCCAACTTTTCCACAAGAAGTTCTGCGTCAAAGCATCAGCCATAAGTATTTGATGCATGGCCCATGTCTTCCGTACACCAGCAAACTCGTGACAACTTTATTATATAACTTTATCAGACAAGAAAAGCCACCTCCTCCAGGAGCCCAGGCTTTCCCACAGCAATCGGAAGGGGGAGGACTGCTTTATGGACTTGTATCAGGAGTAGCCACTGGACTCTGGACTGTCTTCGCACTAGGTGGTGTGGGCAGCAAAGCGACTGCCTCTCCAGAACTTTCTTCCCCTCTGGCTAAGCAGAGCCTCCTGCTCATGCTGGTGCTGGACAACCTGACAGACACTCCAGACATGCTGAACCCCTATAGACAGGTTATCGTGTCCTTCAAGAACATACAAGATAGCAGTCCTTTCCCCTTGTCCCTTCCACATGCTTTCCAGATCAACTTTAATAGTTTGTACACAGCGCTGTGTGAACAGCAGACATCCGATCAAGCAACACTCCTCTTGTACACTCTGCTCCATCAGAATGGTAATATCAGAACATACATGTTGGCTCACACAGATATGGAAAATCTCGTTTTACCACTTCTTGAGATCCTGTATCATGTTGAAGAAAGAAAGTCACACTATGTGAATATAGCCCTTATAATACTGTTGATACTTACAGAAGATGATGGCTTCAATAGATCCATCCATGAAGTGATATTAAAAAATATTACTTGGTATTCAGAATGGGTTTTAACTGAAATTTCCTTGGGGAGTCTCCTGATTCTGGTCGTAGTAAGAACCATTCAATATAACATGACAAGAACGACAGATAAGTATCTTCACACAAATTGCTCGGCAGTGCCAGCCAACGTGTCGTAGTTTCGTTCTCTCCATCAGTATGCTGCCCAGAGGATCATCTGTTTTCTCTGCTGTCTAAAGAGCACAACAAAGTTCTAGAACAAGCCACACAATCCCAGAGAGGTTCACTGAGTTCCAAAGCTGTTCCTCTACCAGATTACACAAAAGACCTAAATGTTAATTGAAGAAGTGATTCGAATGATGTTAGAGATCAATTCCTGCCTGACAAATTCTCTTCACCACAACTCGAACTTGGTGTATGCACTGCTTTTCAAACAAGATCTCTTTGAACAATTTCGAACTCATCCTTCATTCCAGGATATAATGCAAAGTATTGACCTGGTGATCACCTTCTTTAGCTCAAGATTGCTACAGGCTGGAGCTGAGCTGCCTGTGGAGACGGTCCTGGAAATCATCAAACAACATGGTGTCCCACTGCCCAAAGACAGGCTGAAGAAATTTCCAGAACCGAAATTCAAGTATGTGGAAGAGGAACAGCCAGAGGAGTTCTTTATCTCCTTTGTCTGGTCTCTGGTCTACAACTCAGTAGCAGGCCTGTACTGGGACCCGCAGGATAGCCAGCTGTTCACAATGGACTCTGACTGAGGGCAGCATGGCCTCTGCCCTGGCCTCCCCCCAGCCTTGCAGCCCTCTCATCACTATTTCTGGGGAATGGCAGTAGACAGATCGCCCAATGTGTCTTCTATTAAAGATTACGCATGTGTGTTTCTCACACACACTTTGGAGAATTGGTGCTGGTTGGGGTTGGCAGCATATCACTCAGCTGAGATTGTAGTGCAAGAGGTGGGGGTTGGGTGCACACCTCATTAAAAAATGTAAAAACTTGCTTAAAAAAAAAAAAAAAGCTATCACACCTTACGTCACACAGTCAGACCCAGACCTGAAAGGCCGCGACAGTGCTGTGCAAGGGAGCGCAGGAACCCAGGGCAGGTGGCGAGTTGTGTCAAGTGCACAGCGGAACCCAAAAAGAACACAGCCACTCATAAATTTGCACACACTGCTTCACTGCTGGAGACGAGGAAGGTCCCAGATCTTAGTAGCTATGAGGGATCCTCGATTCCATTCAAGCTGGAGGAGGCAGGGGATTAGCGACGATAGTGGTGGGGTAGGTAGCCCCTTTTGGGGGACGAATCACAGCCACGCAAGTTCAGAGATGGAGGAGGTGGAGGAGCTGCCGGCCGGCTGGCTGGCTGGGTGACCCAGGACAGAGGGTCCTGCGAGGACTCCTGAAACCTCAGGTTCTCCAGTTTCTATGGGGACCTGAGCTGCTCACAGATTGCAGGCGCTGCCGCCCAAACGGACCCTGTCTCTTGGCTTGCCAATTTCATCGCCCCTCGACAGCGCAGCTTCTCTCTTTATGGCTGGCCTGCCCGCTGGAAGTCAGGGATCCAAGAACTTTCACAGTGTTATTGCACGTGCGTGGCGGGGTGGGGTGTGGGGTGCTTCCTTTTTTTTCTCTTGGTCATTGTAAATGGATGCCTCTGTCTCAGCAGAGCACATTCTGGGTGTCTCAGGCTGGACAGCATCCCCGAGACTTAAAAGAAGTGTCAGTGGGTGGGATGGTGGGACAAGGAATAACCTGTATGTTCACCCACATGCACACACGAAATGCCTTTGAATTCCTTTGTAGTTATCAGAATCCTAATGCAAGTCCATTTAATCAGTGAAAGAACTATGCCAAAATGCAAATAACAATTACAATTACTATAAAAGAGCACTATTTCCAGTTTCTAATATAGTTTTTTTTTTCTTAATATTGACATGGTAACCCCCCTGAAAATGTAATGCTCTTTGTCTCTGAGGGTGACACTATGAAGACGGAGTAATTGTTTCTCACCAAAACTGAAAACCTTTGCTCAGGTTTGGTGCCACAGATGGCAAGGAGCCCCAGCCCCTGCTGAAGCTCACAGAAGACCGGTTCCAATTCTGGACTAATCTAAGCATATTTTGGCATGTGCCTATAATCCTACCTAACTGGGAGACGGGGTCAGGAAAACCCAGGCATTGAAAGACCTTGTTGGAAATACCTATCTCAGAGCCAGCTGATGATGTAGGGGTTAAGGTGCTGGAATCCCACCTGGTGGACCTGGTTGGAGTCCTGGAACTGGAGACTTGAAACTCATGGCAGACATGTGTACAACTGTGCCCAAAATCCCAAGAGAAGAATAAAGGAGGCAGGATTGCAGCATGTCCATCCCCCCGGGGCGTGACTCCCCACTTTCTCTCTTTCTCTGTGACTCTGGTGAGCACATGCACCCTATCGTAGAAATCTCTCTTAAAAGAAAAAAAATGTCTATTTCTATTTCTCTCCTTTTCCCTTTCTTACAAAGAAAAAGAAAAGGAAGGAAAGAAGCGAGGAAAGAGAAAGAATGAAAGGACAAAAGAAAGAATAGAAACAAGAAAAATAATGTTTAGTGGCGTCTAAGAAAAATTAATCATGGCACATTGTATTTTCTGAAAATGGCTGTCATTCACCTATTGCACAAGCTCTACTATGTGTGATGTTTTCCATAGGAAGCTAAGGTCTACCCTCCTTTCTCTTATTCTGAACAGAGTGAGGGTATGACACAAGTGACGTTAGATGACTCCCAAGGTTTGATGATAGAGGACAATACAAGTTCTCAGCCACTGTGCCACAGGGAAAAGCCCCAGCCCAGCTCTCCGCTGACAGCGGTAGCAGACCAGCCCTGGGAGTGAGCCACCTCAGACTGGTCGATGCTCGGTCCCCGGGATGCTGCCTCTGCTCTTGCCATGGGAGGCAGAGCAGAGTTTCTGCCAGGCTCCTCCCAAGGGCAAATTCCTCAATAAAATACATGATTGTTGTTTTCCATCACTGTGTTTCAATGACACGACCCTTCACAAAGTGATGCTATGGAACAGCCCTCTTACCCCAAATCTAATGCAAATGGAAGGAGAAGAGGCTTTCTGGCCTTTGATGGTGGATATGTATCAATGGAAGGACACTCAGCCACAGTGGTGCAGATGGCAGGGGCACTGCCACATGATGCAGGAGCCCATGTAGGAAGGCTCTAAGTTCATGTCCCAGGTCTGTCTCAACATACGAGGTGTGCCTAGGATCCTGTCTGGCTTCAAGTCTCGGGGGAGGATTGTGGCGTGTATACCCTACCGAGGGTCTTTGCTTCTTTTTCTCTTCCTCCCTCTCCTCCCTCTTCTCTTTCTTCTCTTTTTCTCTTCTCTCTCTCATAGCTACAATGGAAATAAGTTAGAAGAAGAGGAGGAGGGGGAGGAGAAGAAGGAGGGGAATGTGCCCTGTCTGTCAACAGAGGAGCCTGGGATGGCTTTATGAGCACGTTTGCCACCCTTGACCTAATGGCCTATTCTTGAAACCCAGTCCTGTACCGCGATATAAAATGGATACCACCTGAGTAGCTGTGGGGTTTACATAGGATGGAGGAACCAGAGAACCATCCCTTTTCCTCCATCATGATGGACAAAGCTGTTTTGTAGAATCCGAGGACAGCCTGCCCTTGCTCTGGATGGTTTTCAGAGATGTGTATAATCATTTGCTTAAGGTTTACCTGCATGTTCTGTTAACCTCTATCAAAGTACAAGACTAAAACAATTGAGTTTAGACCTTAGCTGGCTTAATTTATGATTCTAGAATTAGGCAACACTTAATTCCATAAAATAAAATAAGTATCCCAATAAACCGAACAAAGAGGTTTAGTTTTAGAGACAGAGGAGAGTTGAAGGGAACATAAACAAAACAAAAAGTGATTAGTCATTTTAAAAGTACTTTTCTTATAAGGTGGGGACAGGGAAACAGAAAAATAAGAATATAAGTGAGTAGTTAATATCAGATTACTTTAGGTTATTTCTTTTGTGTGAGGATTAAAAGCAAGGGAATTTTATGGTCACTTTGATTAAAACTGGCCTGATTGATAAACTAGGCAGTTATCTCCTTTCCAATTTCTCTGAAGATGAGGTAACAAGTCAGTTTGGGTGTAGGGACATGAAGACATGAGTGACTCTATTTTTTTTAAAGAATTATTTTTTATTTAACTTTATTTATTCATCTATTCTAATTTGACCAGAGAGGGAGAGAGAGAGAGAGAGAAAGAGAGAGAGAGAGAGAGAGAGAGAGAGAGAGAGAGAGAGAGAGAAGAGAGAAAGCAAGCCACAAGGTCCAGGACTCCAACCATAGTCAGCCATGTGGGAGTCCAGCACCCTTAGCCACATGCCACCTGCCAATCCCGAGTGACTCCATTTTTATTTTTAGTTTGGTCTGTTGGGGACTAATAGAAGAGCTTAGTCCAAAATAATAGCCTCCTATAATTTTAATTTAACAACTCTGTTCTCAATCTGAACAAATGAGTGGAAATTCCACTAAGGCAGGAAAATCATACTAAGAAGACAAAGTCTAAAGAGATTCCCATCAAATTAGGTGAAAATGACAAGAGGAAAAACAAACAAACAAAATCCAGTAGATCGAAAGGCTAAGTGGAACTAGCTAGTGAAGAAATGATTAAGGCAGTTAAGATGGCTGATCACACTTGGTCAACTAAGTGGTTTGAATCTTGGACCCAGTAGCTTGAAAAACACACAAGGTGCATGTGCATGCATGCCCAAACAGATCAAACCAAAATGAAGTCATTCTTGTTTAGTACTGAGTAACTGAACTGAAACTTTTGGATAAAACCAACACAAACAGAAAAATCTCCTAACAGACAAGTTGTTCCAAAAAACAGCAGGTTTTCAGCAACCAATTGAAAATGAGTCAGTCATCCTGAACCGATATGATCAGAAAGTGCCCTGTTTAAATTCTGATAAGGAAAGTCACTAAAATGGCCTAAGGTTAACCAGTCTGCTTTTCTGTATGATGTTGTTTACTTTTTACCTTATACAAAGAAATGACTGTTCTGTTATGCCCAAGGGCAAGCTTCTATTTTATTAGTGGGATGCTGCCCAATTCATGAATCGAAAATAAGGTCAATTAAATCTTTCAATTCAACTGGTTGAAATTTTGTTCTTTGATGGCTCATAAATAATTTAGAGCAAAATTGAAAGACCCAAACTCTCAGTCAAGCACTTGAACTGGAGATGAGACATGTTTTCCAAAGTTTATCTAGGATTTGTCAGTCATGATGAATTATTTTGGGTTTATTTATTTGCCTCATCCAAGAGAGGGGATACCATCCCCAGCAAGGTCTTGCCATTTAGAGCCAGCCCTGGGTTCCACCAGCTCTGGATGGATCATGAGCTTGTGTATGACTGGTGTGCTCAGTGAGGTCTCAGGATACAAACCTGGAACCTTCCCATGTTGATCAGCCTGAGAGAGTACTGTGTTTTCACAGTGTGTCACAACCTGGCCCCGCAGACACGATTTTTTTTTTTTTTTGGAGAGGTTTTTCGCTATAGGGCGCATGCGCTCGCCAGACAGACAGAGAGAGACATAGAGACAGAAAGCGAGAAATCACCCCCCAGGGGGGATGGTCACGCCGCAATCCCTTCTCCTCTGTTCTCCTCTCGGGATCTTGGGCACGCACGCACACGCGCCCAGCGTGAGTTGTAAGCCACCGGGTCCGAGACGCGAACCGCGGTCGACTACGTGGGAGTCCAGCAACATAGCCATTACGCTAACTGCTGGTTCCCCCTCAGACACGATTTTGATTTCCTTTTTTTTGGGGGGGGGGGGCTGTGTGGGGAGAGAGATTTTTGCTATAGGGCATATGTGCTCACTGGAGAGAGAAAGAGAGACAGAAGGACAGAAAGTCTTTTGAGAAATCACCACCCAGGGAGATTACCACACCACAATCCCTTCTCCTTCATTTTCTTCTTGGGATTTTGGACACAGACACACATGCACCTGGCATGAATTTCAAGTCACGTGTCCAGGACTTGAACCACAGTAGACTGTGTGGGAGTTTAGTGCTTTAACCACCATGCCACCTGCTGGCTGTGATTTACTTCTAATAGGATCTTAGGTCCCTAGTAAATAAAATGAACATTTCACCATTTACAATTGTTCTCCGTAGCTTTCAAAATAAAATTTTTAAAATATTTCTTTTAAATATGGAAATTATACACACACACACACACACACACACACACACACACTTGTCATGTTATTTGTAGATTGGTTTTAAAACACGTTTTTCTTTACAAGTGAGTCACTTAATGCCATCATTTTGTTGAAAAACTGAAAATTCAGTTTACAGATCATTACACTTGTAATCTTTCTTTCCCTATTATTATTCTTTATCTTCCATTAAACTCTTCCAGAGTGCAGTGAAGAGCTATAGTGACAGTGATGTGCAAGAAGATTTTGTTTTGTCAATTCAAATAAACTCCAACCTAGTAAATAACAAGCTATTTTGTTAGCAAGAATTAGCATCCAGTAAAGACAAATGTAACATAATCAAAAGCCAAGCTGACAATATTTTAAAGATCATTAGAAAAAACATGTATCACTTTTTTGACATGATTTGAGCATATGCAGTATCTTTATTCTCCCTAGTTTTCTATCATTTTATCTATTTGAAACAGATCTGAAATACAAGACACTTTCTCCACATATTTTGCTAATAGAAAACAACTGTTTTGGGGTTGGCCAAGTAGCCTAGTGGTTAAGGGAACCAGATCCCACAAGGCTGACCACAGTTCAAATCCCAGCCTAGCCCAGTATACTGAAAAACACTGTGTGTGTGTGTGCGTCTGTGTGTGTACATGCATGCAACATCATGACAGGATGGGGAAATGGAGAAGGGACTGTGGCAGATCACATCCCATTGGGGAGTGTTTTCTCCCTCTCTGTGTTTCTCTCTGACAAGTGCACACATTCTCTGGGAATAAAAAAATAAATAAAATTAAAAAGCAAAAACATAAAAAAGCATTGTTCTAGTTGCAAGATGTTACATAGTACCCACGGGGAATTACATAAGTAGTGACTATGTTGCCTATTTAATGTAGTCCTTTCAACACAAGAGCAAATTGAAATAGTAGACACATTGTTTTTCCTTTAAATACCTTGTACACATAGATTTCTTTGATCAGTGTAACTAAAAAATAATCTCAAGGTGCTTATTAGAGAGCCCAGAAATAAAGTTTTGATAACTGTTACTAGTCATAGGAGCTGTAACAGTTTTGCACATGGTTAAGGCCATGTGAGAGAGCCTAGGTTCAAACCCAGCCTCCGACAATAACTGACTAGGATGCAAATCATTTAGAGATATATATCCATAAAGCATCACAAGAGATGTTTTAGAATGGAATATGCTACTCCTCTGTTTAAAACCTTCCTAAGGGTTCCCATTCCACAGATGAAATCCAAGACCCTTACAATAGACTCCATGGTCTTGAGTGAGCTGAACTCTAACTGCATCTTCAAAGGCATTTTCATGATGTCTCCTCCACTCAGAGGGTATCACGACTGTCTCTCATCTTTTCTTTTTCAAGGCTTTTGCCATAAGGTGCATGTGCTTGATGAAGAGAGATAGACAGTGAGAGGGAAAGTGAGAAATCATGCCCCCCCCACACACACACATATAGGGGGTGGCTACACCTTATTTCCTTCTTCTCTATTCTCCTCCTGGGATTTTGGGCATGCACACACATGAGCCTGGTGTGATTTTAAAGCCACCAGGTCTGGGACTTGAACCATTTTCAGCCCTGTGGGAGTCCAGCACTTTAACCACTATGTTACCTGCTGGCCCCTATCTCTCATCTCTTAAGTTGATCCCAGGGAATAATAAATGTTGTACTCTCGTTGATAACATTTTTAACAACCTAGCTAATATAAGTCCCTCATTATTATTTTTTTCTACTTAATCACCTTATTATTATAATACACATATGTGCTTGTGTGTGTATATATGTTTGTGTTTATGGGTATATGTGTGTGCATATATATAGGGTTATAGGGTTGCCAGGAAAGTTGTTACACATTTTTTTTATGGAAAAATATGTCAGGTTGTTCATGGACCAAGGCAACTATAGCTATGCTCTAAACCTCATCTTCTAGACACCCAAAATACTCAGACAAGGGTCATTGAAATCCTCAATGCTTACTAAACCTCCTGCTTTAAGGAAGAAACTTCTTTTTATAAATTTGAACTTAAATTTCTTTCTGTGGATACCATGTTGCAAAACACACTAGAGGAGAGATTTTATCACAGAATGACCAGAAACCACTACAGAGGCGCAAGAAATATGAGAAACCAAAAAAAATCTCTCCCCTTAGGGAAAATAATAATCCTTCATCATCCACAGACTGTACCGTGGAACTCTTGTGGAAATATCTGATAGAGAATTCAGAATATTCAGAGTGAGAAAACTAAATGAGATTCAAGAGCCGAGAGACAATGAACCCAAGGAAATGCAGGAGAAAAGAGACAAAGAGTTCCAGGAGGTGAGGAAGTTCTTGTACAATCTGAAAGAGGAAATACACACCATAAAAAAGAATCAAATGGAGCCGTTAGAGATGAAGGCTGCAATACAGGAAATCAAAATTTCCCTCAAAACTATTAAAAGCAGATTAGTCTATGTAGAAGATCAAATTTCGAATGTTGAAGGCAAAACCTCTTATCCAGAAAAAAACAACCAAAAAAAAAAAAAAAAAAAAAAAACTGAGAAAATAACCCAAAAAAAATGAGAATACTATACAAAAAATACTAGATACCATTAAGCACCCAAACATCCAGATAATCGGTATCCTAGAAGGGATAGGAGAAACTAATAAGGACATTGATAATATATTCCACAAAATCCTGGAAGAAAATTTTCAAATCTAGTGAGGCATTCAAATATTCAGACCCAAGAAATACAAAGGGCCCCTAATAGAATCAACCCAAGAAGATCTTCTCCAAGGCACATCATAGCCAAATCGGCAAAATCCACGAAGACAAGATACTAAAGTTGGCAAGAAACGACAGGTTACTTATAAAATTGTCATCAGGCTAACATCAGACCTTTCATCAGATACAATGCAAGCAAGGAAAGAATGGGAAAATATATTCAAAGTGTTAAGAGAGAAAAACAGTTTCAACCAAGAATACTGTGACCTGCAAAATTATCCTTCATATGGGAAGAAAAGGTAAAAACATTCTCAGATAATCAAAACCTGAAAGAATTTACCAACATCAGACCAGCTCTTCAAGAAGTTCTGAAAGGAGTGCTTTACCAGGAAAAATAAAGACACACATACAGAAATAAGAGCACAACAAGTGACCAAGAAATTGACCAACTTAATGCTAGGGACAAGAAATATCAATAATAACTTTGAATGTTAACTTCCAGGATTTAAATGGAAAGATTGGATCACAGTAACACTGCAAATTCAACAGAAGAGATTAATTACATAAGACTGAACTGGTGAAATAGAATTTTATGACTTTTGAGTAAAACATTACTGCCTTTTCCTTTACTATGCTTTCTTTTTCCCAATTTAAGGATTTTGCTTTCTTTTGAGCTGTTGATAGCTTCAGCAATTTGTTAACATGTGTTTTTTTTCTTCTTGTTTGTTTGTTTTTTTAAATAGAGACATAAACTTTTCTCCCTTCCTGACGCCTCTGGAATTGGAAAATAGTTGGGAATATTCTTATTTTGTGGCAGAAAGGTTATTTGCATAAGTTCAATAATACCTGGTGCCTTGAATCAGAAATTGGAAATACTCATTATTGGACAAGCCTATGACTGGAATGGCATATCTGAAGATTAAATCAGAAAACTATAGAACTAAGGTTGAGCTCAAGTAAGCCAACAGAAGCTCTTGGAAAAATGGCCTGGCACTATAAACAGTTCTGCTTGGCAGAGAGGTTAGAGAAGCTATATGAAAGAATTTGTACCATAAAATAATCTGGATTTTCCAACCCAGCATGGTCATCAGTAGAGATTACAAAAGAGCAACCACAACCAGAGGATTATCTTAAGGAAGATGTTGAAGGATGAAAAAGAGACTTATCTTTGCTAGCAGATGGTATATCACAGAATATTTGGTAGGCAGGCCTGAATAGAGAAGGTTTATGTGTGAATTGTGTGCTGGGTGTTTGCTTTTCAACAGTTTGAGTAGTTGACAAGTAAATATTATCTCAAAAATACTTAAAACCATACTGTTTCTGTTGTTATAGAGTCACAAATAAAATTATAACAAATATTTCAAACATTATCTTTGAAATTCAGTTTTTTAAAATTTTGAAAGTTGTTTATTAACTGTCAAGAACCATGGTGTATGAGCAAAAGTTTTTTGATATGTAAAGTAAATGTTCATAGAAAAATGTAAAAATAAATAAATAAATGATAAAAAAAGAAAAATACATCATGACTTTCCTGACAATATATATGTTTGTGTGTGCATGTATATGTACATATGTGTTTGTGCATGTGTATGTGTGTGTATACATATGGCCAGAGAGACAGAGAGAGAGAGAGAAAGTGAGAAAGCATTGCTGAGGGGATGGTCATGCCACACTTTCTTCTCCTCCATTCTCCTCTTGGGATTTTGGGCACACACACACATGGCCAGCATGATTTTGAAGCCCCCATGTCTGGGACTTGAACCACAAAGTTGGCATGTGGAATCCAGTTGCTCTAACTTCCATGGCACCTGCTGGTTCCATGCATTTTTTAACATTTTATTTTGAGAAGAGTTAAAAATAAATAGGCCTAAAATTTTAATTTATTATAGAGAAGATCATATAATTAGAGAATTCTAATTGTGCACATTTGGGCAAGTAACTTGAAATTAAGACCGAGCAATCTCTATATAAGGTTTGGCAAACACATTCCCTCTCCCAGTCATTTACAATGCAAGTGCTAGATTGGAAATACAATCTTCCATTTCAAATCACAAATGGTGCTAGCCAGCAGCAGGGCTGAATTGGGTTTTATCTTTCTATTATTATCTCAATGTTCAGTTGAAGCGTAATAAACACCTACTTTGCTGTAGGAACAACTCTTAGACTCACAGCCATATCCTTTGACTATGAATCACATACTACAAGATATTAAAAATGATTTTTTTACCAGCACCAATATACAGATATGAGAATTTGCAAAGTGAGATTTCAAGTGATCATAGGCAGATGTTAAATGGCAATACTCTGAGCCAATTCTAGAATTTTGGATCTTTCAATGAGATAAAAGATAGAAAAAGGAACCGGCAAATGAACGAAGAGAGGGTATTTAAAGAAAATTGTGAAGAGTTTTTCTTTAAAAAGAGCCATGGTTTGGCTCTGACTCTCCCACCACTCTGAAGGAAGGCTCAGGTTGTCCTAACTGCTTCATCTCATTACTGATAAGAATGATCATTCTGGATCCTTTCAAAGTAAGTATGTACCCTCTGTCATGAGTATGAGTCCTAGACAGGACAGAGAGCCCAAAAGTGCTACATTGTAAGATATCAAGAAGAAGGCTTGCTATGGTTTGAATGTTTGCATCTCTCCAGAATTCAACTATTAAAAAAAAATTGATCAAGTTGAAATTTAATCCCACATATAATAGTATTAAGAGGTGGAGTCTTTAGGAGGTTGTTAGACCATGAGGGTTCCTCCCTTATGAGTTGGATTAATGCTCTTATGAAGGAGGCTTAAACAGAGTTAACAGTGTTTACTCTTTATTTTGCTTATCGTTGAGGACACAGTATGAGTCCTCTCTGGAGGAGGCAGAAACAAAGTATCATCTTGGAAAAGAAAGAGAGCCCTAATTAGCAATGAATCAGCTAACACCTTGATATTGGACTTTCTAGCTTCCGGACTATGAGAAAGTACATTTCCACTTTTTTTAAATCACAAATCACTCAGTCTGTGGTATTAATATACAACTTACATATACATACACACACACACACACATATATACACATGTACATACACATATACATACATACATGAATGTTCTAAAACAGAGCTACTGTCTTGCCATCAGCCTATCTCCCGTAGTTGGTTGGAACCAGGTCTGTATAGCTATATCTTACAGGCAGATGGGGACCAAATAATGGAGAAGATCTCATCTGGGTTCATATTGAGTCTTGTCCAGTTGGGACATCAGAAGGAGTATACAAATCCCAGTAGCAAGGAACTAGAGGGACCTTGTATTTTTAGGCGTAACTTAATTTAGGAGAAACCATCATCTATAAAATGATTCATCTGTTTCTCTAGATTATATGAATTGTAGTTGGAGGGTCCTGGCAAGAAAACTAAAAAGCTTCTGACAGTACTATATAAACAGAGCAGGGGAGAATTGTCTTTAACCCTCATGGAGGCCTAGAATACATGCAAATAGCTTATTACCATATTGTTCAAATAAAAGATTTCACTTTACTTCACTATTTTTTTTTTGGAGAGGTTTTTGCAAGTCTGCTAATTTCTCTATATTTTAGTTGACACATCAATAAATGTCTGTCCTGCCTTACTACAAAGATGAACATACAACTCGAACAATAGCAATAATTGTTGTGAACATTTTCAAAATTTCAAGATCTTACACGAATGCAAGATATAATAGAAACTAAGGTGGGTATTTTAAAATTGGGTCACATAAACTCTGATTTGTTTAAAATATTCCAGAATACTACCAAAACTAGAATGAGAAGTTCAAAACTATGCACATTCTACTTCCACACTTACTTTTCTCCTTATCAAAATGGTATATTCTTCTCTTCACTATCTCATGTACAGAAGCTCAGCAAAAACCTACTGCAACCAACTCTGTAATTTCATAATTCTTATAATTCCATATCTATTTCATTTAATCAAGCTATGATAATTTGAAAAGGCAGATGATGTAATTTTTATCATTATCATGCTACCAAAAATAATGTATTTTCTCTAAACATTGAAAGGGAGGAAATGCAAACTTAAACAAGTTAGGAGCTGATAAAAATATTTTAATTATTCTTATTTTTTGGAGACATCTACCACTTGAATGTTAGAATTACCAGACTATATCAGATCAAATACGTAAAATGTGTTTTGCTAATGGATTTATGGTCACTGTCTACACAGAATTCAAAACAGGAAAAATGTCTTTAAAAAATTAAAATGAATTGGGCAGGTGGCATGGTGGTTAAGGCTCTGGACTTCCACATAGTTGACTGTGGTTCAAGTCCTGGAGGTGGCAGCTTACTTTCTTATTTTCCCTTTCTCTCTCTCTCTGTCTCTCTGGTTGAATTAAAAATAATAATAGTAATATATATAATAAAATAAATTACTCTGAATAAAAAAATAATCAAAATGAATGATTCCGTATCCAGTGTGTGTGTGGGATAAATGCAATGGTATTACATGTACCAAATTATCTCACTTGAATTATTTTTTACACTTGTCTTATTAAATAGTAATATCCATCTTTTCTTTTATGTATGATTTCTTCTTCACCACTGACCTACTTGCAAAGTTAAGAATCCCTTAAGTAGCTCAGCAAAATCAATTACAATTTTATCCTTTTCTTTGGCTTTATAATAAAAGATTCTTAATAAGATAGGAAATTTACATATTATTTTACCAGAATTTTGACAGATCTGGGTCTCCTTTCTTGTTAGTATCCATGAAATGGAAAACTGAGACAATAAACTAATTTTTAACTCATTTGATTTTTCTTCCTATAGCATCTATGTTAAAAACATAACATTGTGAGATGTTAGAGAGAAGTTCAAAAAATTGATGGACAAATGGAATCAAAGTGCAAATTTCTTTTTGTGCAAAAACTCTTAAATTCCATGGATATTTTTTCGTAATATACTTTTGAAGACCCTTTGTATCTACTTTTTTATGACTTAGATCATCTTCTCTCTCTCTCTCTCTCTGAAGGTTGTTGATAGTTATTGCTATACCCAGAACATTAATCTTTTGGGAGTAGCTGTGTTATTTTGTAATTGGTAAATACTTTTCAGTTCTGCAGAGGTGTTTTGCATATTTTGTTTCAGAATACTATTATAAAATTATTATGTATCTAATACTGTCAACATCGTGAGCTATGATACGTGATTTTATTACTGGCTTATTTTCAGCTTTTTTTTTTCTTCCCCTGTCCTCCTATACACTTGGCCCCCAACAAAGGGACTTAATGTCACCCACTTCAAGGTACAAGATGGCAGAGCTGCAGTATTCCCCCCAATCCTGCCCTAAGGGTCAGGTCTTCATGTTAATAGGTCACTGTGCTTATTTCTCTTGTCCTGCAAGCAATAACAACTTGTTGCAATCCCTATAATGTAACCCCTTGACATGCAGAGATAATGGTTATCACACCTGTTTCAGCCATTTCTCTTATAAAGAATGTGTGAAGTGTTCAGGTACTAAAAATAATAAGTAAAATGATTCTCTCTAGACTTGTATTCAAAGGAAAAAAAATGATTTCAAAAAATGTAAAAGATTATTTTCAAATATATGACATTAAAAGGCAATCCAGCAAGAGATAATTAGCTATGTAGTCCAAGAGAATCATGTTCTCCACCAAGCACATACATTTTTTTTTAATTTAAATTATTGGAAATAGGGCCAGCAGGTAACTTGGAGAGGCAGCTGGGTTCCACATGGTGGTTCACTGTGTGATTTGAGTTTTGGATCTGGTAACCTGAAAAACACACTGGATGTGTGTGCATGTGTGTCCAAAATCTCAGGAGGAGAATGGAGAAAATGGGACCATGGTGTGGACATCCTCCCTGGAGGGTGCTTTTCCACTTTCTCTCTCTCTCTCTGGCTCCCTCAGGCAAGTGCATGCACCAATAACAAAACAAAAACAAAACAAAAATTGGAAATATGTAAATAATAAAGAAGTTTTTATTTACTCATCTCAATAAAAAGTGGAAAAATAGAATTAGGTACTAAAGTAACTGAAGATATCTCAGTTACTGGTAATCATAACACTCCCTAGTAGTGGAAACGAGGAGTAGGCTTTAAATGGGATCGCTACTTTCTGTTATCAAGGACTGATTATTGAGGAGGTTAGAGCCTGAGTTCTAAATTTCGACAGACATCCTAAAATTTCTTCCCAACTTCCATGCTATGTTTACTTGTGAGAAGTACTTAAGCTCTGTGCCTCTATTTATTACAGAGGGATCTTAGAAGAGATTCAGAAGGACAGCCTCCCATCACTAGAACATGACCCCAAAGCACAATGGTCTCTCTTTACCAGAGGTTTGGCTTTCTGCAGATTCAGTTACCCATGCTCCACCAGGACCAGGAAATAGGTGTGTACAGTAGAATATATTTTAAGAGAGAGAGAGAGCGACCATGTTCACGTAAGCTTTATTAAGGTATATTATTATACTTTCTCTATCTTAAGTTATGGTTGTTAATCTCTTACTGTACCTAATCTATAAACTTTATCATACATAAGTGTGTATAGGAAGAAAACACACATATAAGATTTGGTACTATCTGATGTTTCCAGCACCCACTGGATGTCTTGGAAAATAACCCAAACAAAGGGGGACTACTGTAGTTTCATTGACTTTCCATGTTATTTATTGATGTAACAATTATTAAATCTGCAACAAAATAAAAGCCTTATTTTGAAATCTATACAGGCAAATACAGAAATCTATATTTGCCTCATTGCTGAGGCCAACATGGAGGACAGATTCAAATTTAGGGACAACACCTAAATGATTAAAAACTTTAAGGATGAATGACAAGAGTATTTCTGCCTATAAGAAGGTTACAGTTCAGAAAAAATAGGATGAATAGGACAATGCCAAAAGAGGCTTTGCTAGAATGATAGACCATGAAGATTGTGCTGGGTTTCAAGTGTGAGAAATTATAGTGAGTTTTGTTTGAATTCATTAGTATTGGGGAATCTAGCAAAAACCTTAAAGTACTTCTTAGGGAAATGGTTTATTGAGTTTAATTAGGAAGAGTACAATTAAGAATAGTAGGCTCAGAGCCTTAATTAGGATACTCATTGTACTTAATGGTAATTATAGATAAATGGTAGTTCAAACATTCATTTTGTAACCAATGCAATGAGAGTTAAATGTACAAATGTGATAGTATTTTTTTTTTTTTTTTTTGAGAGATTTTGGCTATAGGGCACGTGCACTCACCAGACAGACAGAGAGAGACATAGAGACAGAAAGCGAGAAATCACCCCCCAGGGGGTATGGTCACGCCTCAATCCCTTCTCCTCCATTCTCCTCTCGGGATCTTGGGAACGCACGCACATGTGCCCAGCGTGAGTTTTAAGCCACCGGGTCTGGGACGCGAACCGTGGTCAACTACGTGGGAGTCCAGCAACATAGCCATTATGCTAACTGCTGGTTCCCAGTATTCTTTTTTTTAAATTTTCTTTGAGAGGTTTTTGCCTTAAGGTGCATGCACTCACCAGAGAGATAACAAGACAGTGAAAGGGAAAGTGAGAAATCAGGTGGAATGGCCATGCTGCAATCCTTTCTCTTCTATTCTTCTACCAGGATCTTGGGTATACACTCACATAAACCCTGATTTTCAAGCTGCAGGGTACAGAACTCAAACCATGGTTGACCATGTGGGAGTCCAGTGATGTAACCACTATGCCATCTGCTGGTCCCATAAGTGAAGAGACTTATAAGGCCATCTATAATCTATTCAATGAAATTCTGGAAGAAAACTCTTTTAAACCTAGAGAGACATTCAAAGATTCAGATCCAAGAAATATGTAAGACCCTAAATAGAATCAACCTGAGAAAATCTTCTCCAAGACACTATTGACCAAAACCACAAAGACAAAGTATTCAGACTGGCAAGAGAAAAATGACAAATTCCTTCAAAGGATATCTCATCAGGATAACAGCGGACCTCTCATCAGAAACAATGCAAGCAAGGAAAGAATGGGGAAACTATATTCAGAGTATTGAGTGAAAAACAATTTCAACAAAAATACTATACCCAGCAAAATTATCCTTCATATGGAAAGAGAAGACATGAACATTCTCAGATAAAAAAAATCTGAAAGAATTTATCGACACCAGACCAGTTCTCCAAGAAGTTCTGAAGGGAGTGTTATATAGGAGAGTCATATAAGGAAAACTAAAGTCAGACACACAGAAAAAGGGTTATAAAAACAACTTCAGAAGTGCCAGCTTAATGGTAGAGACAAGTCTAGAGTTGAATATTATCTTCCGGAATTTAAACAGAAAGCTTGGCCCCCAAAAGAAGTTACATTAAGTACATGAGACTGAGCTGATGATAGCTCAACATTATTTTGTTTTCCTTTGTTTTGGAGAGGTTTTTGCTATAGGGCTCGTGCACTCACCAGAAAGACAGAGAGAAACACAGAGACCGAACGTGAGAAATCACCGCTCCCCCCCTGGGGCGGGGTGAGGGGGGGGGTTAGCCATGCCACAATACCTTCTCCTCCATTCTCCTCTTGGGATCTTGGGCATGCATGCACATGCACCTGGTGTGAGTTTAAGCCACGGGGTCTGGGACTTGAACCATAGTCGACTACATGGGAGTCAAGCAACATAGCCGTTAAGTCAAATGCTGGTCCCAACTCAATATTGTTTTGACTAAAACAATACTGATATTTTTCTATGCTTTGTAGTCCAGAGATAAGGATTTTTTTCTTCTCTTGAATTGTCAACAGATTGAGGTAACTACTATTTGAACAGAATTCTAACCTGCTTCCTGGCTTTAAGTCTTAAGCAAAGTAATCTCTTTTTTTTTTTTTTTTTTTTTTTTTTTTTTTTGAGAGGTTTTTGCTATAAGGCACATGCACTCACCAGAAATACAGAGAGAGACAGAGAGACAGATAGCAAGAAATCACAACCCAGGGGAGATGGCCATGCTGCAATTCCTTCTCCTCCTTTCTTCTCTCGGGATCTTAGGCGGGCATGCATGCACACACGCCTGGCATGAGTTTAAGCCACCAGATCCGGTACTTGAACTGTGGTAGACTACATAGGAGTCCAGCGACATAGCCATTATACTAACTGCTGGTCCCAAGAAAAGTTATCTTAATATTTTTGAATTTTGATTTATTAAAGCTAAACCTGCCTTTCTTGAAATTAAAAAACACATTAAAAATACCTATTTAATGACTACAGTAAGCTATATAGCCTCAGCTAGGTGTTATTTTATAATATATTCATTATACTCACAGTTTCATGCCTAAAGTCAAACATTTGTTCACAGATATTTATATATCAGCTGAACTTGCTATTAAAAGTAATTAGTTCAAATAAGGTATTTTGTTAACCAATAAAATGTGGGAGAAAAAAAAGGAATGGAAAGCAACTGCAGATACAGAGATAGAGTGGGAGAAGGGTGGGATATGGCAGAGGGTGAAAAATGGGGATGTATATACATATAAAAGAAACAAGACATGGAAAATTATTTGTGATGATAACATGTATGACTAAGCCACTATACAGTGTATTCTGGATGGGAAACTGCTTCTTGTATGATGTGATGATGTCAGTGAATGAATGCAAAATAAATAATTAATATAAAAATAAATAAATTGTAAAAAAAACAAATTGAAAAATAAATAAATAATTTTTAAAAAAGAAAATGCTTTATCATGCATTAGACTGTTAGGCCAGAGGCCTGGGCAGCTTGGATGTGGGGATTGGATGCCATACCACCGTCAGCTGATACAACCTGGATCTAGTCTGTCATCAGACCTGCACTGTACTCGGATCTAACCCGGATGTAGCTCATGCGCTCTATTCTGCACATGTGCTCTACTTCTGCACACGGGACTCTATTCTGCACATGTCATCAGACATTATGTGGCACACTGGTCTGCTCTCCTTCTCAACCTTTACCATACATGGACTGTTCTTACCTCTAAGACACTCCCCCTCCCTATACCCTTATAAAATCACTAAACCCCACCGTAGCACATGACTTCTCTGGCCCATCTCCCTCCCTTTCTTTTCCTTATCGTTGGCTCAGCAAACCTCGCCCAGCTGCATTCCCAATAAAGGCTCTACATTTCTATTTTCTCACGTGGTCAACCCATTCCTTACATAGACTATCACATAATCCTATAGTATTGACACAAGACAAAAGTATGAAACAGTGAAATCTCATTGTCACTAAAACACACTAGATATTGAAAAAATGGTCTACATATCTCATATCTCTTCACTCCTTGCGAAAATTATGCTATTGGCTTAGAACTAAAAGATTTCTTCCTCTCATCTTATCTTCTGCACTCTCTTCCTTTCTCTCTCATGCCTATTTTTTTTTTTTTTTAAGAGAGAGATGTTTGATATAGGGTATGTGCACACACCAGAGAGTCAGAAAGCAAGAAATCATCCTCCAGGGTGGATGGCCATGCTGCAATCACATCTCCTCCATTCTCTTCTTGGGATTTTGGGCACACTTGCACACGTGCCTGGCATGAGTTTAACCCACAGGGTCCAGAACTCCAACCGTGGTCGACTACGTGGGAGTCCAGCGATGAAACCATTACATCCTCTTGCTCACGCTTTATTTCAAGCTTATTTCACTTAACATGTTTTCAAGGTTTATACATGTTTATCCATGTTGTAGCATGTAGCAATTTTTTTTTTTCCTGCCAGGACCTGCTTAGCAGAACATGTTTTTCTGGGAGGCTGTGGATTAGAAATAAACATAAAAACAAACACACAAAGACATACAAGTATAGAAAAGCATGGATTGGGTGGGCCTAACTTCTCTGATGAGAAAGTTGCAAACTTGAACCAGCCTTGGGTTTATTATTTTATAGGGCAGAAAATGAGGGAAGAGGAAATGGAATGCAAAGCCAGTTCTTTTCACATGTTAATCAGTTGATGATATGAAAGGACTGGCACCGTTTGGTTTCTTCTGATCTTTTGTGGCAAAATTTGAATAACACATGTGGCCTCCTCAGACATTTGCAGTATCAGCCAGCTAGTGTTTTTTTTTTTTTTTTTTTGGAGAGGTTTTTCGCTATAGGGCGCATACGCTCGCCAGACAGACAGAGAGAGACATAGAGACAGAAAGCGAGAAATAACCCCCCAGGGGGGATGGTCACGCCGTAATCCCTTCTCCTCCATTCTCCTCTCGGGATCTTGGGCACGCACGCACACGCGCCCGGCATGAGTTGTAAGCCACCGGGTCTGAGATGCGAACCGCGGTGGACTACATGGGAGTCCAGCGACATAGCCATTACGCTAACTGCTGGTTCCCCAGCTAGTGTATTTTTATGTTAATGCTTTCATCCCTATGCAAACGAAGCGTACTAACTGCATTTCTGCATATGTCTGAAGGTCACCATGGTTTTTCAGAATGGATGCTCTCCAAATTTTTCCTTTCTTTGGTTGTTTTGTTTTTTAAGTTTGCTATAGGGCATTGTGTTCACCAGAGATGAGAGAGAGAGAGAGAGAGAGAAAGAGAGAGGGAGAGAGAGAAAGAGGGAAAGTTAGAAATCCCTCAGTGGGGATGGCCATTCCATAATCCTTTCATTTCCATTCCTCTCTTGGTATTTTGGACATATATGCACATGGTGATTTTCAAGCTGCTGGATCTCAAACCATGCAGTTGAACACATGGGATCCAGTCACCTTAACGACCATGCCACTTGGTGCAATTTTTTTTTCTTTGTAAGACTGAATAATATTCTACTATATGCAAATAATTACATTTTAAAGCAAAACAAACAAACAAACATGGGGGAAAAAAAACTCTGATCTTGGCTTGCAAAGTCACCCATAGTTTCCCTTTCCTCTTTCCACTACAGTCTCAGTATGGGCCACCTCTGCTTCCTGTGTTGAGTCATAGTGGTTTCCATTCTGTCTCTAGTCACATTCTTTTTCTCTCATGGCCCTTGCATACATTGCTCCCTCATCTGGGTCATCAGTGTCCCACTCTACATCTAGCAAACTACTAGTTTACCTTGAATTTTCTCTGCACTTCAGACACGGATTACAGTCTTCACTATCTCTCATAACTACTTAGTTCGTTCACTTAGTCAGCAGTGTAGCTAAGACTCAGGTCTAGAAAAGTGATACTGAAGCCTGTGATCTTAGTATCTCACTTCTGCTGGCCAGTCATAATGCATCTAATGTTATTTCTTTCAACTCTGATGAAAGAGGTTATTTTATATCCAATTGTTTGAAACATGGGCAATCTAAGTCATGTAGTACTCTTCTTGCATAAAGGCTCGAGTGCCTTGCACAAAACACAGCAACCTTTTAAGATGAATGGTTTTTGACAATGAATGAACATTCAGAGAGTAAAAGTAGATGGAAACCAGCCATCTTACCCTACAATGACACTAATTGACAGACCAAAGGAAAAAAGTCAGTAATGATTATGCTTCTTGATCCTGAGTTTTAGATCAAGGGTGCGCACAAGTTTCCAAGAAAAAGCCAGATAGTAAATATTTTAGGCTTTGTGAGTCAAGGTAAAATTGAGATGATGAAAGTATTATACAACTAGAAAAAAATTCAATACATTTTTAATAAAATTCAAACTGTAATAAGAATAATAAATTGGCTACATTAAAAAATATATAATACAGGTTCTCTTATCAGAAGAATGACATTTCTGAAGGGTTAGAAGTAATGTTTTGCTTAATTTGTGTTCAAAGTTAGCTTTCTCTACCATCAGAACTGATTGCAAATTTTCTTCTATTAATATTGATCTTCAATGAGATTTCATGTATTTCATTTATGAGAAAGTCTTATCACACAGTCGGGTACTGCTGAAAACTGATATCAATCTATGAGCACAATTTTAATTGAGCACATTTATTGCTTGGTACACATTTATAGGATTCTATTAGAGTAAAAAAAAGATATTATTCATAATAATATTCATCTTTTAACATGCCATAATATTGCAGACTAATCAGTTCTAATACAAGGTTAGGCTGAGGCTATTAAACTACATGGTTAAATAGGCTTTAAAATGTGGAAATTAGTTTGGCACTTGCATTAAGGTCTAAAACACACTGCTAGGAATTTGAACACTGAATTCATATGAAAATAATGATCTTGCTTCTTGCTTTATTTCTTGTCAATATAGGTAGTTTATAAGGCAGTTGACATTATTTGTACTTCAAACAACATTAGTTATTTTAGAAACAGCTTTAAACTATTATATAAGTTTCACATATCAGTTCTGTTTTGTCTTGAAATTGTTTGTTCATTAACAAGTATTATCAAGGGACCAGCAGTTAGCGTAATGGCTGTGTTACTGGACTCCCATGTAGTTGACCACAGTTCTAGTCTGGGACCCAGTGGCTTAAACTCACGCGGGGCATGTGTGCGTGTATGCCCAAGATCCTGAGAGGAGAATGGAGGAGAAGGGATTGCGGCATGGCCATCCCCCCTCCGGGGTGATTTCTCGCTTTCTGTCTCTCTGTCTCTGGCAAACACACGTGCCTTATAGCAAAAACCTCTCCAAAACAAAAAAAACAAAAAAAAAAAAAAAAGGGAAGAAAGAAACAAATATTATCAAGCCTGCAACACAAGTTAACTTTTAATGCCAAACAGTATATAATCCTAGTGGTTGAAGACAGTTTCCATGAAGAAAACTTTCAATCTTGGTTCTGAGCTCAGAAATTAAAACTTCAGCACTAGCTAAACCATTAATCTGATATAGGGTAAAGCAATTTAAGACATTCAGGTTTAATATCTGACAAAAAATTCATGGAACAACATTTAAGTTCAATAGAGTAAATGAAGTTCACCATTAACACTATTGGTTCAATGCCACATTATAGATTCAAATATTTTATATACAGTACATTGTGACACATACTACAAAACAGCATGAGTTTAATCAATTACATCTTTATAAGTTTTGTAAGGGTGTCCAAGTAAATTTTATTTCAGCTTCACCCATATTTTACAACCATCAGTGATAACACATCTTAGCAGATTCCACTTCAGATTGTAATGAATTTATTTTTTTCAATTTTTCCAAAAATATTCTTGCCTGTACTTATTACATGCAAGCTTATCCATAAAAGTTAATTCTTATGTCACCTAAAACCTGTTAAACCGTTGTTAAAACTTGGTATGACTCTTTAAAAGGGCAAAAAGGCAATCAGGAGTCAAGAAAAACAACGGAAAATCAACTATCTTACTTTTGAATTGACTATTGATATGTTCTAATGTCCAGGACTCTTCAGTTAAATTTTCTCATAAAAGCATTACCTGTTTTAAACAATTCATTTTTGACTGGAAACATTTCTTTGGTTGTTGCAATCAAACATGATTTAATTAACTCATCATCAGTGAACAGTTTTCCTTGCTTGATTAGCGAATGAGTCACTCACACACTTAATTGTGGTCTCATTTTTACTTCTGTGAAGACATTATTCTGTTAAGATATTATGTTTTATGTCCCAGGTGATGGTGCAGTGATAATGGAACTTCCCTCCCATGAAAGGTTCATCATATCCTGGAAGCTCCTGTGCATGGCAGGTACGAGCACATGTGGCTGCAATCCGGGTTAGCTGAGATGGGATAAATTACAGTGTGAAGACATTTTGGGGGATGCCTTTTGTGCTCTGAATCTATTTTTCATGGAAGAAATCAATGAAATCGAACTACGTATATTTTGTTTTAAATTTCCTAATTTCCTAACCATTGCTTTTTTGTGAATGAAGATAATGGTGATGAGTGTTTTTTTGGTCAGGCAAATATATTGTATTCTTATAGAATAACTAAAATGCCATTACATAATAAACACAATGCTTTGACTTCCAATTCAATAACCAAATAATATTCCTTTTACTCTGCCTTAAATCACAAGATTTGAAGTCCAGTTTGTTCTTGTTTTGACATTGTGAGTATGCACTAATTATTAGAAAAAGGTAAACAAAATATCTTGAAACAGCCATATATGAGGCATTCAAAACACTGTTTGGTTTTAACTATTACATAAAACTGCAAGTAAAAACTTGGTATGACTCTTTAAAAAGGCAGTAGTGGGACCAGCAGTTAGCATAATGGCTATGTCTCTGGATTCTCATGTAGTCGACTGCAGTTCAAGTCCCGGACCTGGTGGTTTAAACTCACAGCAGGCATGTGTGCGTGTGTGCCCAAGATCCCAAGAAGAGAAATGGAGGAAGGGATTACGGCCTGGCCATCCCCCCTGGGGGGTGATTTCTCACTTTCTGTCTCTCTGTCTCTCTCTTTGTGGTGAGCGCACGCGCCCTATAGCAAAAACCTCTCCAAAGAAAAAAAAAAGGCAGCAGTGAAAGTGATGAGAGCATCACATGTGGTCTCCACTGCAACTACTCAATTCTGCACAATAGCCGGAAAACAGACATGGATAATACCTAATGAGCATAGCTTTGTTACGATGCAATTTCATATCGATTTTGATATTGGAACTTAATATATTTTTCATGGGCCAGTAAATATTATTCTTTTCATTTTTTTCCTAATCATTTATAAAATAGTTTGCAGGGGCTATACAAAAATAGATAATGAGCCATATTTGGCCCTTAGTCTGAAATTTGCAAATCCCCTTGTTCAGAGTATGGATTTTGATATTGATATTTCTTGCTTAATTATGTTTCTTGGAAACTGGTTCCTTGAATAACTTATGTAAGTTTCAATTTCCTCATTTGTAAAATTGAAATAATAATGACTATAGTATAGGGGCAATGTGAAAATGACGTAAAAATATTTATGTTAGATGATTTGCTTTGTTCTAGACATAGCGACATATGCTGAAAATTATATTCTTTTCTGTTTTCATTTTTTTGACTATGGACTTAGGGGATAATTAATGAGTTATTAATTAACCTAGGTATGACAATTATGTTATTCTAAGGGATCTTCTAGAGAGCTGAAATGCTAATGTTTAAACCAAATGTTTAAATCTCAATAATTACTTCATACCAATTAGTCAAGGGGGGAAACATGTCTTAAGTCGATGAGAGTGGAGATATTTACCAACACATTTGTGGAAAAATAAATTCACCCTGTTATTTATATCAAGAACCTATTGGGTGGGGAAATCTGGAATAGTTTATCCTTTACACATAAAGGAATAGCCTAGTTACACAGGAGAACACACCTCTGCTCAGGAGCTCAGGAGTCTGAAATTCCTTTAGCTAGACCATCTTACTACTTTTGGCAACCATACATAAGTAAATTTAATAGACAATTAAAAGTTTTCAGAGTTGTTCCTCTAATAGATTTAAACTATTTCTTTTTTTTACTTTGTAAAATGGATGAATATAAAATTAGTTACTGAAGGATATTTATTTTAAAATTTTTACCACTTACTGTGTTTTCTATTTCCAGAGAATATGTGAAATAGAGAGAGAGAGAGAAACTGAAAAGTCACCATTTTTCTCTCTTTCCCCATCCCATCAGAATTTTGGACAAAATGCATGCATGACCTATATATTATTCAAGCGTGGGGCCACAATTTGACCCTCAGCTATGTCAAATCTGGTCTCACATGCACAGTGCTTAACTGCTAAATTACCAGGCTTGCCCTGTCTAGTAGGTCTTGAGAGGAAAATAAATGTAGAAAGCTTATATTTATTTTTTCTGTGCGGAACAATACAGCCTGGGAAGGAGGTGTTGAATCGCATTTATTGGTGTAAATTGTCACAGAACCTAGTGCCATTGCTGACTTGATCATTTCAAGTGTATTTACACATTCAGCTCAACTACTTTTCAAAAGGTAACCTGGTCTCTAAAATCAGTGGCTGGAAGACTATAACCAGAATGAGCCACACTCCGTTCTCCAATAAAACATCTCAAGTAAATATAAAATGTAGATAAAAGCAATAGGTTTGATATGCAAATGAAGCTTCAGTAAAGTTTCAAAGTCCCAACTTCCAGGCACATTATCCCCATTTAAAAAAAAAATATAGAGAAAGCTAAAAATGTTAGCAGACACTATTTCCAGCTCCTATGAGAATTTGCAGTGCAGCCAGAATGGAAACATGCCACTTTGGAATAGACTGTAGTATTCTGTAAGATCACTATACTGTACAAAAGGACAGATTTGCCTTGCTAATTCCTGTTAAAGGCATTTAGGTATCTACTTACCCTACAACTGGAAAGGAAGATGTGGAAAGAACATTGAACTTGAGAACAAGCTTTGCCACTGAATTCTTGCATGATATTGGACAAATCATTCCATGTCAATACAATTTATATCACATACACTTCTACTTAATGCTGCCATGACTTTCCTTAAGCTATTTCCTCTGTTAAGAATTCTCTCCTTCCTTTTTATTGAACCAAGTCAACAAATATTCTATCACTTTATTTTTGCCCATTTGTTTGCATCTTGTGTTTCTCAAAATACAATGTTATAAATGTAAACATGCCTATTACTGCCCCATAGGTAATCAATGCTCTGTTCATTTTTTTTTCTTCCATATACTTCTTGTTCTTTTTTTTCTGGTTTTTTTTTTTTTTTTTTTTTTTTTTTTTTTTTTTTTTTTTTTTTTTTTTTTTTCCCGGGGGGAGTTGGCTAGAGCATGCACGCTAGCCAGAGAGAGACAGAGACAACTGGAAGGAACGTGAGAAATCACCCTTTGTGGGGGATGACCACATCACAATGTTTTCCATTCTCCTCTTGAGATTTCAGTGCATGCACGCACATGCTCCCAGTGTGATTTTTCATGCCACGAGGACCCAGACTCAAATCGTGGTCAGTCACGTGGGAATCCAGCACCTTAACTACCAAGCCACCTGCTGGCTTTCCTCCATATCCTTCTTATTCTTTATTTTCTATTATATGGTTTTCGTGTCTATTACTTCTTCCATCTATTGTTATTTAATCTTAATTAAATGTGGTTCATTGTTTTACTATCTCTTCTGAAATTCTTAATCTCTTTACCTGTAAATTCATCATTTCCAATATACTTTCAGCATACTTGTCAAAGTTACTTTAAAAGTCTTTGTTAATTTTAATATCCATAACTTATGAATCTTTAGAGTAAAATTCTTCTTCACTGTATGAGGTGATATTTTATGGGTGATAAAATATGGGTCATATTTTCTATTCTGTTTTTATGTCTAGTAGCTTTTTGATTTGTTCAGGGTATTGTGCATGATACATTACAGAGATTGTAATTTTCTATAATTGTTCCTGAAGAGTAATGATTTTTCTTTTCTATCGGTAAGTAAAATCACTGATACATCGAATTGACCATGCATGATAAGGTCATTAAACTACAGTTCTGAATCAAATCTAGACCACAATCTGTTTTTGGATTGTTTGGTTTTTGTTTGTTTGTTTTGAGAGATTTTTGCTACAGGGCACATGTGCTCACTGGAGAGAGAGAGAGAAAGACAGAGAGACAGAAAGCAAGAAATCATCTCCCCCTCCCCAGAGGGCTGGCCATGCCACAATCCTTTCTCCTTTATTCTCCTCCTGGAATTCTGGGCATGCACACACACACACACACACACACACACACACACACTGAAATGAGCTTCAAGCAGTCGGTTTGGGACTCAAATCATTGTCAGCCATGTGGGAATCCAGTGCCTTAACCACTTTGCCACCTGCATTGTGGCCACCCACAATCTGTTTTTGTAAATAAAGTTGTATTGCAACATAGCTATGCCTATTTGCTTAGGTATTAACTGTGTCTGCTTCGGAGGAAGAAGAGTAGTCAGCTGCTACGGAGACTGTATGGCCTACAAGCCTACAGTATTCTGTCTGGCCCTTTACAGAGAAAGTTTACCAAGCTTTGTGCTAGGGTATAAGCCCTGATATGTATACTTTGGAAAAGACAATATTCCCAAATGATTCTAATGCATACACATGGACAGAAACTGGTAGTTATTGTAGTACTTATACATATATATTTTGGATATCAAACTATTTAATCTTAATTTTCTTCTAATTGAGAGTTCCTTATGTATTCACATATACATTAACACTTCATTAAATAGCTACAGGACCCCATATATTACTGAGATTCTTTAATTCAAGATATCATTGTGGATGTTGGAGTGTAACTTCATGAAACAGAGCATGTACCTTTAAACTTAGAATAATTACACAGAATTTCTACTCTCCTCTCTAATTAGTAAAGTTTTTTTCAAACAGATTGTATTGTTTTATTTTAAATAAAAATTTAAAAAGTAATTTGAGAGATTAAGGATCTATGGATAAATGATCTTGAAGGTGCTTAAAGATAACTGTGGCCTGAAGTCCGGATCATATTTATTATCTTGTAGAGTTTTGTTTTGTTTTTGCTTTGTTTGGTTTAGTTTTACTCCTATTGGTCCTTCTCCAAACTGGGTGTTCTCTGCCTGGCTAAGAACACAGAACTTGGCCATAGGAGGCAAAGAGACATCACCACCAAATAAGGCAGGCAACATCATTTACTTTGGAACCGGGTATGAGAACTTTCAGGTGTCAGTTGCAGAGATTTCGATATAAATGAGGTAGGAAATGCTCGTTAATCAAGCCCAAGCTGCTTGTTTCTCCAAGGACATAAAATCAATAAAGGTCAACATTTCTATTTCTCCAAAGTCTTTCTCACTAGGCACATTGGAAGGGACTTTATGGACAGTTTTCCTATAGATTTACTGCTTGGCATGCACAAACATCAGCCTCCTTAAATGGTGGGCAAGAGAACTTTAAATTGCGAAGTAGGTAAGCCTGAGTGAAGGGTAAAAACAATCAAACACTGACTCTATTTGGTGGAAATTCATTCTGTAATGAGACAACAGATACAGAAAGGTGAGCTTTGAATTTTCATGCTGTAGGTATTGATTTTGGAAAAAATGGTTCTATTGCTCTCTAATCCTAAAGTAAATACACAAATAAAATTATGATCTTCTACCAATAAAAAAGATAAATATTTCAAATATATACAAAAGAAAATAATTGTTATGATAAATACATAAATAGTTCCATTATCAATTAGAAAAATATCAAATATTAATATCCAAAATACATGTATAAGAACTATATTAAATACCAGTGTTTACTAATATTAAGATGTTATTGAAATGTATTATTATCATATTAGCAAAAATACTGTTTTTGAGGCTTTTCCCCCTAAAGACACACACACACATACACACACACACACACACACACACACATAAAGTGAAATATTTATGCGAATTAAGAAATAATAATAACAAATGGAATTAAATAATTTTTTTAAAGTATATGTAAATTATAACATTTTTTTCAATGTAATAACTATAATAATTAACATTTATACTTTCAAATAGATGTCACTTATTTGTCCCTAAAAATGTTAGTTTGGCAGAGGATGGATTATACTATTATATTATGATATTATATGTGTATTCGTTATTTGATATTCACATCTACAGAACCAGAAATATTTATACCAGAAGATGTCCTTCTTTGTGTGAAGAGGTTCTAATGACTTTTATTTTATGTGCTTTTGTTTTACAGTTGTTCCATTGTCTAAACATTAATTACTTTCATAATAATTTAAAGGCAATAAATGCATTTTTAAAAAATAGAAGGAAACACATATTCATGGAACATTTTCTGTACCATTTTCTCTACCCTCTCTATTGCTCTGTCTTTCTTTTAGGCAAAGGTCAATCGAAAACTTTTTAAAAATTAGAGGAATTTATAATGATACTATCTTCAAAGTTCTTATGAAAGTCCAGGGTCCTTGGGACAAGTAGATGGCATAATGGTTACGTCACTGGACTCCCACGTAATTGACCATGATCTGAGTCTCAGACCCAGTGGCTTAAACTCACGCTAGGTGCGTATGCACACATACCCAGAATCCCAAGAGGAAACTGAAGGAGAAGGGATTTTAGGTGTGGCCATCCTCCTTAGAAAGTGCTTTCTCACTTTCTGTCTCCTTGTCTCTGTCTCTCTGATGAGCACACATGCCCTATAGCAAAAATCTCTCTCTCAAAAAAAAAAAAAAAAAGAGAGAGAGAGAGAGAGAGTGAGAAAGGAAGTCCAGAGTCCATCATGACATTCTTAAAAGAACATAAATGTGGATTTTCTAAGGATATACTTGAGAGGCAATTTGGACCAGGGGAAAAGCCATGGCCATTAAAGCTGAGTAACATTTCTACCTCAGTTCTGCAATGACCTGGGCAAGGTGCTTTATAATTTCAGACTTTATGAGGTTTCTTTATGAAATTACTTTGGGCTAGCTCATTTCTTACATCTGGCAGCTACATTTCTCAGTAATTGTGATGAAACTCTAAATCTGGGTTGCTCAGTGATGTCTCTCTTCTCTGGCTACTTGGAATTTTAACATCTCCCAGCACTGTTTGATCTATAAAATCTCTAATAAGTTAATGGCTCCTCAACAGCTTGTTTCTGTCAAGCCAGATAGGATCTCTTCTTGTGTAAGACGTTTAGTATTTAGCCATAGATACATATCCTTTCATGGAGTTCTGGGGATTCGTTTATGCACACATGTTTGGGGTGTTTGTTTATCCAATGCTTGAAAGTAAATTCTTCATATATTGTTTAAGTTTCATATTTACCTATGATGGGAAGTCAATTCTAATAATCATTGCACCATTATTCTCTTAACATAAGGTTACATATTCATAATTTAACAGGAGCAAACCCATATTCCATCCAGAGGAACAGCTTCAGTTCTGTTTATTATTTCAGGCAAAATTCAATTTCCTTATGTAGTCTCCTGACAATTCAGTTGATTGACTAGTCACAGAGCAAGCAGCATGGATGGTAGAGCCCTTACCTCACACCATTTTCTTGTTAGGTTAAGCTGGGTTCAAATATCTTCAGTTTAGAACTGGCTGCTGTCTCTGGTGAAAGATTTAGGTTAGGGAATTACAGATTTTGACAACTGGAGAAGTCTAGCCCTCTTCTTTATCTCATCCACAAAACTTATTTTATATTACACTGATTTTTCTGTACTTTTCATAACAAATTACCTCCAATGAAATGGTTTAAAATAACACATTCAGTCTCATAACTCTGGAAAGTAGAAAACTTAGATAGGTTTATGGGAATCAAATCAGGGTGTTAGCAGAGATGATTCTTTCTGGAAACTTTGGGAAAGTTCTTTCTTACTTCTTCCAGCTTCTAGAGACTGGCAGCACTCCTTAGTTTATAGCTGCATCACTTCAATCTCTATGCACCCTCACATTACTTTCTTTATTCTCCTTCCTACTACCTTCCTCTTGTAAGGACACTGGTGATTACATCAGGTTCACTGAGGATAGTCTTCCCACTTCAAGCTTTTTAATTTTAATATGTCAATAAAGCCCCTTCACCATGTGAGGTACCACATTTGTAGGTTCTGAAAGCTGGGACACAGACGTCCTGGGGGGCCTTCTTCAGTTGACCATATACATCAAGAGTCATATTTTCCTGAAGTTTCAAATTGAGCAATACGAAATATATGAAAAGGTTATACAGCTTTTTTATATATATATATACATATATATATATATATATATATATATGTATATATATATATATATATATATATGTATATATATATATATACACACACACATATACACACACACACACACACACACACACTAAATATATTTAGTTTGCTAGAGGGCATATGTGGTCACTAAAGAAAAAGAGAGAAGAAAAGTAAGAATGCATCCGCTTTGGGGGATGGTGTCATGGTGCAATCTCATTTCCTTCTTTTCTGCTTTCAGGATCCTAAGCACATACACACATGTGCCTTCTTTTTTTTTCTCAAGCCACCATGTCTGGGACTTAAACAGAATAGTTGTCTGTGTGGAATTCAGTTACCTTAACCCCCACACTGCAGACTGGCCCTCAGTTTTAAAATTGTATTTATTATCATTACTTTTTAATAATTTGCTATAGGACAATTGTGTTTGCCAAAGAGAGACAGAGAGAGAGAGGGAAAGTGAGGAAACACCCCCTAGGGGGGCTGACCACACATTACAATTCCATCTCCTCCATTCTCCTCTCTGTATTTTGGGCACAGTTTATAAGTGACTAGATCTACGACTTGAACAAGGCAGCTGGCCATGAGGGATCCAGCTGCCTTAACCACCACGCCACCTGGCTGGCCCATCACTTTTAATTCTTTTGTTTCAACTTTTACATTGCTATAAACATACTGATAAATACATAAATAAACTGAGGCAGCTTTAAGTCACAGAAGTTAATGATATAATCCCACAGACTATTCAGTTTCAATAGCTCAGAAATGTAAGTGAATGAATCCTATATCACTACAGGAAGACATTTCATTCTGTGAGATTTACCTATTGCAGTCTAAATACATAGTGGGTTGATAAAACTTTCATTCAGTCTAAGACTTTGAAACTGACTCTGGAGCAAAACCTAAACTCTGAAGGTGAGACAGCTGCACGTATATTTAGAACTTTACTCTTTCTAGGAGCTCATGGTTTCAAGTTCTCTTCTCTGTACACAGAAACTTACTTTGTGAAGTGGCATCCTACAATTCTTCACAGACTCCATTCTTCTTCTTTTAAAATTTTAAAAATTAATTAATTTTTTATTTCATTTTTTTTATACTTTCAATCCTATTATTTGTCTTACAAAATGGATATTTCAACAGGTGAACATTTCTCCCTAGTACAGTTGATAAAACTACAAAATATCTTCAACAGATAATACCACATTTCTTTGCTTCTTAATGTGACCTGGCCTCCTCTGATAAAATGCATTGTATAAAATTCCTAACAATGTCCCCCTAGGAGTTTTTCTATGCTTGCCCTGCAATATGAAGCAGTAGACAGAAGTTCATCAAAAACTAAGGACATTTTACAGATTAAATTTTATTTCCTGAGAAATTGTAAAGGTAAGTGAAAATCTACAGTCTAGCTCTAGTTACCTTTATGTATGTTTCTATATCTTTCTAAACTATTACACAGTAATGTAAATAACAACAGGAGTATTTAAAAAGTTCATACAAAATACATATTATTTTAAAAGTATGCATGAATTTAAAAAAGTTTTTCGAATCAATTTTAATTCCACTTCTCCATGACCTTTTTGAATTTTCCCATATCACTCTTTCATACTAGCAGTGTTTTTGGAAGGGACTTGTTTTTTTGTTCTTTGCTTTTAAGATAGGAATCCTTTGCTATCTAAAGTAGGACTGGATTTAAACAGAACTATCTCCATTGCTTAACACAACTCTAAGTCTGTAAAATGAACCAAAAGTCTTCTTCAAGGAATTTGAAATACAGAGAGGAAGAATTAATTATAGGAAGTTAGATAGCTAATCCCTGGAAAGCCAGGATTCTAAATTAGAGCTATTATTGCCCTTTCTCTTATCCAGTAGCTCAAATTATAGTTTCCTGTTGCTTCATACTTTACCCTAGACCACTAACACTTAGTGGAGAAACTATGTTTTCTTCCACTCAGGTATCTTTCAGCATAAGGACAAGCAAAGTAATAGCCAATGCCTAAAATACTAAGGAATGACTTTATTCAATAATTCTGTCATCAAAGATGCTATTGACAAGTAAAAAGTTAACTAAGAAAAAGAAATTATAAATGTATGAAGGGATTCAAAAAGTTCATGGAAACCAGTTTAAAATATCTTTATTTTGGTGAAAATATTTACATCTATGCATAGTTCTTATCATAATACACATGTTCCATGGACTTTTTGAAGACCCCTCACATGAACTTCTATCCAGTCCTAAAACATCCTATAAATAAAAAAGACAAACAACCCAATGCAAAACTGGGGGAAAACACTCCCAGATAAACAGCAACAGTGAAAACACTATCTGCAGGCATTTCCTAAAAGAGAATAACTAAATTTCCAGTAAATTTGTGAAAATCTTTATCCTCATTAATCACTAGGCAAATGTTAACAAAATTCCAGAGTTAAATCTTTACATATACCTAGAAGAGGAAGAGAAGGAATAGAAGAAGAAATGAGAGGATGAGCAAATAGAAGGGGGAAAGGAAGTAGAAGAATAAGGCTAAGATGAAAAAAAAAAAAAAGCCAGATTAGAAAAGATTCAGAGAAACTATAATTCTCAAACAATACTGAAGACAGTATAAGTTGACACACTCACTTTGGAAAACTGAAGTAGATCCGTGGTATTCTGGCCTCATTTCAGCTCCTCATCTACGCTACTGCCCTTTGCCCTCCGGAAGTAAAACGTGACCTCTGTTCTGCTACTTGTCTTGCTTTGGGCAACACTCAAAATATTTCACAAGCAAAATCTTATAAAAAGCACCTGTGCATTTTGACTTCTATTATTTGCTGGAGGAGTAGAAGAACTTGGAGAGAAGTAGGCTACCCTTCCCAGCCAAACCTAGCTTATATCAGTCAACAGTGCAAGTCAGCCCATCCGCAAATAATAGAATCACCTAGCTGCACCCCAGCTGATTATATACACTCAAAGAGTAAATACTTATATTTTTTATGCCACTGAGATATTATAGTTGTTCATTACATAAACTTATTGTCAAAATTGGTAACTGGTACAAACTGTTTTGAAATACTTCTGAAGTGAAATATATATATATCCCTTCTGACCTGGCAATTTACTCCTGGATATATAACAACAGAAATGCATCCATTCATTCACCAAAGAACATGGAGCAGAACGTATATAACAGCACTATTCAAAAATGGCAAATAAAAAAATAAAAGTGGAAACTCCCCAAATGCCTGTCAGTAGTTGAACATATGAATAATATGTGCTTTATTCTTCCAAGAGTATATTAAACAGCAGTAAGAATGACAAATCTGCAACTATTCATTATGGAGCAAATGAAGCCAGACACAAAAGAAATCATCCACGTTATCAGAAGCTCCAGTAGTAGATATCCTTGTGAGGGGTAGGGATAGATGTGAGGTAGAAGGATGAATGAGAAAGGCCTCAGTCATAGGCGACGCCCAATTTCTTCATGTGGTTTTAGGTTGCTTGGGTATTTTTAATTTATGGAAAATCAGTGTTGAATTAGACTTGTATTTCTCTAAATATATTTTCTACTTGTGGCATGACAAACATAAAAAATGCAATCTATTGTCAAAAGTGTTTGAGAAATGATGCATAATCTATACTCTCTTAAAGATTAACATGTTATGTCTCTAAACTCTGAGAAGTCTGACAGAATAGCAATGTGCTTCTGTCTGAATAATATCAATTAATAACAGACCCACAGGAGTAATGCTCTTTGCATTCAGTGTAGAAATCTCAAACTGAATAATCCTCAAGGTCTTTTTAGCTCCAAAAGTTTATAAATCCCAATAAAAATAATTTTTATATCATTAATTCGAATTTAATATTTGCTTATAGTTTCTCCCTTAAAAAATTGATGTACCATCAAACATACAAATTTTCAGTACAGCAATGTGGATTGAAAATATGTGAAGTTTCTGGGTTGCAGCTTTGTAGTTTTTGAAATCCCTGTAGCACATTATCTTTAGGGAGCTAAGAAGAAAGTAAAGCTAAAGCCAACCTCCTTTCTAAGCTCAGCTTGCAACTGGTCATCATGATACTAGTCTAGGAAAAATTACCTTATGTCTATGCCTTAGTTTTCTCATCTGAAAAATTAAGTTGATAATATCCTCCAGGTCTACATTATGAGGATGTGATATAAAACTGCAAATGAAATAAAACATGTAAATTGTGGCTTAAAAATTTATGTCATATTCTAGAGAAATTAAAGCTGATTAAAGAGCTATATTTGAGACTATACATGATCAAAAAAGACTGAAAGACTTGTCACCAGACTTTGTACTAATTTTAAAGATTATGAATCTCAAAAGAGACCATTTTGCAATGGATACAAATAATTATATCTTTTACCTAAAAGGAGTAACTTTATAATCCTTTTAAAGATTATACCCAATGTAGTAACTGTGTAAATAAATATATAATCATGTGTGTGTTTGTGTGTGTGTGTGTGTGTGTGTGTGTATTCAAACTTTTGTGAATACTCATTTTATCTAACATCAGTTTTCCAACACTAATGTTTGGCTATTTGAGAACTGATTCTGAATTTTTTTTATTATTATTTTTTTTTTGAAAGGTTTGCAATAGGGCACATGCACTCACCAGAAAGACAGAGAGAAACAGAGAGACAGAAAGCGAGAAATCACCCCCCAGGGGGGATGTCCATGCCGCAATCCTTTCTCCTCCATTCTCCTCTCAGGATCTTGGGCATGCACATGCACCCGGTGTGAGTTTAAGCCAGTCAGTCTGGGACTCCAACCGCATTTGACTACATGGGAATCCAGCATCATAGCCATTATGCTAACTGCTGGTCCCAGGAACTGATCTATTTTCAAGAGGTCATCTGATTCGGAGCTCTCCCAAACCTATGAGAAACTGTGATGTCCATTCAGGAGCAAGTCTCCAGCCCACAGTGGTCCACATGAATTCCTGTTCCTCCATGACTGTTTCATGACCTAGGCCACCTTGCTTCCTCAGCACCCAAAGCACATAGGTTCCTCTGGAACCCTTAGCTGATTGCTGTCCATTCATTGGAAACACAAGTCCACTGTAATTGAAAGTCATCTTGTAAAACAAAGAAATGGTTTTATTTATCTAAATGTAGCCCTGCCTACAGTATTTGTATACGGTTTATATGATTTTCATTTTCTCGTGTCTTGACGGCTTTAATAACCTGTCATATTGTGCTGTAGGATAGTAGCACCATAGGACCACATGGGTGCTGTGATTCTGAGGGTTTTTTAAAACTGGAAGTTCCAACTAAATGTTTATCTGAAATTAAGTTTCAGATAATGCTTAATCTGGCTGGGATGGCCAGATCCCACATGACTGACTGTGTGGTTTGAATCCTGGACCCAGCAGCTTGAAAAACATGGTGGGCATGTGTGTGTGTGTGTGTGTGTGTGTTGTGTACCCAAAATTCTGAAAAGAGAGAGAGATGGAGGAGAAGGGATTGTGGCATGTCCATCCCACATAATGAGTGCTTTCTCATTTTCCCTGTCTCTGTCCAGTAAGCACATGCAAGCTCTGGCAAAACAATGTTTAAAAATTGTGCTTTTAAAAAAATATCTATCTTAATGTTTATATTGGAACTCTGGTCCAAACTGAGTTTAGATACTGCTGTTTTATCTGTGTTACTTCCTTATTTAATTCAAATGTCTTTATGTGAGGATAACACATACAGAAAAGTTCACAAAACATAAGTGCACAATTTCATGATATTTTTAACCAAGTGAATACATCCCTAATATCATACAGAAGTGAGGAAATATAATACAACATTACAAGGACCTAAGGAGCTGCCTTTTCCTCTTTCCATTTACTAACGTTATCTAGCCTAATTCTCTCAGCCCATATTTTAAATAGATAAAATAAATCCTGTAAGTCAAACTGCTCTTTTTATAGATGAGTCCAGAAAGAAGAAATAATTTGCCCAAGTTCACATGTGGTATAAGAATTAAGACTGGAATTAAGGTTTCCTTATGCCCTATCTATTATCTTTACTACCACTGATATATTTTTATTTGTTTGTTTGTTTGTTTATTTATTTATTTATTTATTGAAAGATTTTTGCAACAGGGCACGTGCACTTGCCAGAAAGACAGAGAGAGACAGAGAGGCAGAAAGCGAGAAATCACCCCCGGAGTGATGGCCATGCCACAATCTCTTCTCCTCTATTCTCGTCTTGGGATCTTGAGCATGCACACGCACATGCCCAGCATGAGGGTAAGCCACCGGGTCCAGGACTCGAACTGCAGTCAACCACATGGGAGTCCAGCACCATAGCCGTTATGCCAACTGCTGGTCCCCTATCCTTTAATTTTAACCAAGACATTGCACGACATTTGATGATCTCTCTTTTTCCTTTGTTTAAGGTTTTTGTCAGAGGGCATGTGCACTCGCTGGAGAGTGGCAGAGAGAAGGAAAGTGTGAATTCATCCATGAGGGGTGATGGCCATGTTGCAATCTCTGTTCTTCCATTCTTGGGATTTTAGGCACATACACACACATACACAACATTATTTTCAAGCCCCCATGTCCGAGACTCAAACTACAGTTGACCATGTGGGAGTCAAGCACCTTAACCACTGTACCACCTGCTGACCCCAATTTGGTGATCTATTGAATAGTGTTTTTTGGGGGACCAGCAGATGGCATCATGGTGACATTTCTGGACTTCCACATAGTCAGTGGCAGTTGGAGTCCTAGACCCAGCAATTTGAAACTCATACGGAGAGCATGTGCCTGCATGCTCACGATTCTGAGAGGAGAATAGAGGAGAAGGGACTGTGGCATGGCCATCCCCCCCGGAGGGGGGGTGATTTCTCACTTTCTGTCTCTCTGGTGTTCTGTCTCTCTGGAGAGTGCATGCACCCTATTGAAAAAAATCTATCAATATATATAAATTTTAAAAATAGTATTTGTATTCTTTAATATTGTTAAAATGTTAAAGTCTGCAGTTTTTTGGATTTTTTTTTGTAGAGGTTTTTGCCTTAGGATGTGTGTGCTCGCTGGAGAGACAGAGATAATGAGAGGAAAATTGAGAAATCATTCCCTAGCACAGATAGCTATGACACAACCCCTTCTCCTCCATTCTCCTCCCAGGATATTGAGCATGCACGTGAGCGTGAGTTCCAAGCCACTGGGTCCAGGACTCAAACCACTGGTGGCTATGTGGTAGTCCAGCAATGTAACTGCTACGCTATCTACTGGCCCCCAACTCTGCAGAATTTAAGCTCAAGTTAAATTTCTTCTATGGCACCTCTCTGTCCTTAAACATCTTGCCTCTTACAGGCTGGTTGATCATTACTATGAGATAAGAGACAGTTTTTAAGGCCATGTGCATGAAAAAAATAAAAGAATGAAAAAAAAAAAAAAGCTCTGTCGATCAAAGCTTACAGAGATATTAAATTATTTAGCATTTTGCATATGTAAATTCAATATGGGGAAAATATGACAACACAAGCTAGGTTTACATTATTTATGTAACTCAAATCACAAAACATCTCTGACTTCAAGCTGGAATATGGATACATTCAATATTTCTAGGTTTACTGGCTCTAAATGTTTCCAAATGCAATGTTCAGATCTAAACACATTTTTCTTCTCTAACATTTTGTGAAGAGTCTGGTATAGAGTTTGCAAATGATGGGTATTTGCTGTGTGAATGACTCTATAGCCATAACCCAGGTTTTCTTCCTTAGACTTATAGAGTCCAATAGTTTCCCAATCTCAATTTGCTCCAGTGTAGTCAAATTTCCTTATGACAGACAGAAATCTTTTTTTTTAAAGGCAAATCTTGTCGCATAATTCTCCTTTTCCCAGCTTAAAAAATTTTCAGTGAATAACTGATCATCACAAAATCCCCATGATCCACTACTGCCCAATGCTGGCTTCACTCTCAGAGTCTTCCTCAGTAGAGTGTTCGAGGCAAGTACTATCAAGTGCTTTATATTCCTAAACCAACCTGCATGTTGTCTTAGTGCTCCTGTCTTTCTGAATTAAATTTATTGAAAATAGCAGGGGATTCATGTCACTGAAGAAATATGATCCTTTCTACACATAATATTTCAGCTGGGTAAGAGGGAGAGGGGGTCTGAGAGTGGGAGGTAAAGAGGGATTGAGAAAGCGGCAGATTATTGTTATGTGACTAATGCAAACAAAACCTTTGGAAGGTGGAAACAAGAGGCTGAGGTGAAGGGATCAAAGCCATATTCTTGGAGACCTTAAAGTCTTCTTTTGTTGCCTCTATGACTTATCAGAGATGACAGGGAGCTTCTGGAAGCTTCTATCTGTGTTTGGTTTAGATATTCAGTCATGCTTGCCATTTTTTAAGAACATTCTAACCTTGAGTTCATGTAGTGAACAGATGCTTTCCCCAAACCAACATATATTAAAGAGACTTCCAGTACATTCTTCGGAACTCTTTAGTGAGAATGGAGGGAGCCCTCTTCTGGTTTAGGTGGCACAGGGTTGTTGGTTGTTCACATGCAATAGACAAAAAAATAATGCTTGGATCACAGCAACTTCTGTCCTTAATTCTTGAAATTTGTTTATAACTGTGAACACTCCTCTGGGGTTGCAATTCATTTAAAAAGTTGTTTGAGGATAGGTTTCATTTTTTATTAAAGTCCAGATACAGCTAATTAGTAGGAAACTATCCAATTTCTCGTATTTTCTCCATCAGCCTCTGAAAGGGCTTAGGGTTCAGATTTCAGCAGAGCTTTGAAGCAGGAGCTCTGCCCAGGGCTCTCAGCTGATGCAAAGTACGTGCAGAAAGTTCACGGCAGATTCACACTCAGTGGTGCTCAGGGCTTGCCTTGTTTGTTCTATTATTCTAGAAATATCATGAAGCGTTGTATATCAGGTCTATGTAGGAAAATACAAAGATATTCACTCTTGAGGATGCAAACATACTATTTACTACCCATACAAAATTCAAGACTTCACTGACAAAGCTAACTGTATCACTCATGTGAAACCTTTACTGGACTTACTGATTCTGTCTGTTAGCAACGTTTTTTTCTTTCATCACCAGAGATCACATGCACTTGCTAGAGACAGAGACACAGAGACAGGGAGAGAAAGGAGAAAGTACTTCCCCGTGGAACATGATCCTGCTGCAATCCTTTTTCTTCCATTTCTCCATTATATCAGGATGTGGGGCACACATGGCATATTTTTAAAGTGGCCAGGGCCAGGATTCCAGCTGTGGGAGCCACACGGTTTCTGGATTCCATAACCAGGAATGACTACATGACTACAGGGCCATGCCAGCATCAAATTATAGCTGTCGAGGAATACTACATTTTCACATTTTCTCCCTAGCATTACCTTATAAAATAGATGTTCTCTCTGTTCCCACTTTTTTCCATATTGCCTTTTAACAGATGACTGGATTTACAAGGGAACAAAAATCAAACCCTTTTGTGGGAAAACTTTTTGCTGCTTGTTATTCATTCACCAGAATTCCCTGCAGGATCAGAGACTAGATTTTATCTGACTGTACATCTTTGCTAGATAGTCTTTGTCCTTTGCTGCACTTATTATCAGTTTTGTGAATGTATTTCACCTATAAACACTCCTCAGTTGATGTCTTACCTAAGAGTTCTTGTCTCAGGTTTGCTCCCAGGGAACCTGTAAAAGGACACAAGACACCAGGACCGGCAGAGGGTGTAATGGTTATGATGCTGGACTCCCACATAGTCAACCATGGTTTGAGTCCCAGCCTGGCAGCTTGAAACTTGCACTGGTTGTGTGTGCATGCCTGCCCAAAAAAATCCCAAGAGGAGAGTGGGGGAGGAGGGACTGCAGCATAGCCAACCCCCCAGGGAGTGATTTCTCACATTTTGTCTCTCTGCCTCTCTAGCAAGCGCATGTACCCTATTACAAAAATCTCTCACATAAATAAATAAATAAAAAAAAATAAAGGACACAAGTGCCTCTGATTCTAGGGTTAAATGACTTAATTATTCCTGGGTGATAGTACTGCTCTTAATTAAAGTTAGGATAAACTTAGAGGTTCTTGGAACAAGCCTGCCTACACTCTGTACCCTCTATGAGCATGCTAGCATATGACGGTCCTAATAAGTATGGTATTGAATCAAATTTGAGATCTCTCCAGAAAAGCAGAAAAATCAAGATCTTATGTTTTGTTTGTTTGCTCGTTTTTGTTTTTGTTTTCGTTTTTTTTTTTTTTTTGAGAGTTTGGTGCTATACGGCTTGTGTGCTCGCCAGCCAGACAGAGACAGAGAGACAGAAAGCGAGAAATCACCCCCAGGGAGGATGGCCATGCCGCAATCCCTTCTCCTCCATTCTCCTCTCGGGATCTTGGGCACGCATGCACACGTGCCTTGCGTGAGTTTAAGCCACCGGGTCTGGGACGCGAACGGCAGTTGACTACATGGGAGTCCAGCGACATAGCCATTACACTAACTGCTGGTTCCTAAGAGCTTATGTTTTAATATAAGCATTAACATAAGCCAAATTTTCCTGACAAAAGTCTGATCATTTTTCCATGAATAGAGATAAGAAATGAACAAAGGAAGCATGGATTTAACCCTAAACTATATAACCCTTATAGGCAATCACAAGCCAGGCTGGGAGAGGATCTCTGTTCCTGACTTTCTTCTTCAGTATATCTCCACCATCAGAATCAAGGTGCTCTTGCAAGTGGTAAGTGTCCTATGTCCGTAGTACAACCTAACACACATTTGCTTCCAGATATTTATGGAATGTAGCCCTAACTTAAGGAAATATAACAAAAACATAACTTTCCCTAGGAGAAGGGGAGAAGAATTAGTACCCTGGTCCCAATCCTCTCTCTCTTTTTATTTCCCCCCCTTTTTTGGAGAGGTCTTTGCTATAGGTTGCGTGAGCTCACCAGAAAGAGAGAGACAGAGAGATAGAAAGCGAGAAATCACCCCCAACGGGGGATGGCCATGCCGCAATCCCTTCTCCTCCATTCTCCTCTCAGGATCTTGGGCACGCACACACACTCACCCAGCATGAGTTTAAGCCACTGGGTCCGGGACTTGAACCGTGGTCGACTACATGGGAGTCCATTCATAATGTTCTTCAGGCCCATCTTTATACAGAATTTAAATCATGGTTTCCAGGGATGTCATTGCAGGGACAATAACTTTACACTAGAACAGTAAATGATTATAAATATGATACTTCAAAGAATCCCAGGACTTTTCCTTTTGGTGAAGAGGCCATGGTAAACACTGCATTTACCCACATCCTGTGCTATGCTACCATGATTTATATATCAATAGATGGACTTATCTCAAATCCAAATTGTTTTGATTTCAAAAACTGTATCTTAGAATAATTTACTAAGACAACTCATTATCTGAGCTAATTCTGTAGTGTTCCTCTGGAAACATACCCACTCCTTTTACCTTATAAATAAGCGTTACTCTACAAAATATGTCTACTTGGTTTTGTAGACAAAATATTTTCATATTAGAGTGTAGATACCTGCTGTTTTCTCTCAAATGACTTCTGTTTTGTTTTTATTTAAATAATGAGAATTAATTTTATTTTGCAATTAGCATATTTTTTTTTCTCTGAAAATACAATCCCTTTCATTGGCATATGAAATAATATTATGCTAACTATTGAATAGGGAAATTTGCTACTATAGATTATTCCAGTAAAAATAGATGGAAAGATGAAGCCAATTCACACAGCATTCACCATAACATGACATCAGAGTAGGAAAAAAAAATTATTCTAATTCAGAATAATCTTCAGGAAAATAGATAAATTCTCTACTGTTTAAAAAAATAAAATATAATGAAATTTAAGGGTAGTACCTAGGTGTTTCTCTGGATAAGGGCCTCCAAAAAGCAGAACTACAATTAAAATCCCTGAATATCACCTATGGCCTATGACTTGGAACCATTTATACACATCTGGTCAAAATTAAGAAGGAGGTAAGATGAATCAACTTGTAGCATATTTTGCAATCAACTTCTTCAAAGTTCAATCTCTGTTCTAATCACATCATCAAAAATTCTAGAACTATGAACATATTAGGGATACTAACATCCAGGAAAGACACCAGAGACACTAGTGAGGAATTATAAATCAGCTGTATAGAGTGAACGTCTTTATCTGTTGTAAATCTAACTTTTTTACATCAGGCTTTTTCTAGTAGAAGTTATATAGGAAAGAAAGAAAACAAAGTCTCAAGTAAACTATCATTTCTGGGTCACTGTCTTGAATACAATTGGATATATTTGCAGAGGAAAATTCAAGAGAGTAAAATGTGTCACTATTTTTATTTTGGAATCTTGGTGGTGTTCATAATTTCAACAAAAATAGGTCATTTTTTTTTCCCCAAAGTCACTATGAGAGATTCAGGAGTCTCATTTAAAAGGAAATCAAAACCGCAAGTAACTTACTACTAAGAAAAGTTCTAACACCACCTCTGGGTATTGGTTTACCACTTTGAATGCTTTGGTAGCTCTTAAATCTCTTAGCACTTTACTTTGAGGAAACATTGACTACTAAGCTCCGTAGCTGTCAGAGCAGGCTGACATGGCAGGAGATGCTGTCACCAGAATGTCTGAGACTGGCCTGTGTATAGTTACAGCTACACAATGAGCTCCTGATGCATACGTCAAGAGTAAGTGAAGCTGCTGTCTGGGCAGTGGTTGCAGATACATCTTAGTAACGGGATTGACTTCCTTGCAGCTGGTGATTATAGCACTGACTTCCTGAATGTAAGAGAAGCATGGTAATGTATTTCACAAAGAAAGATTTTCTTCTGTTCCATCTGGCCATAATTAATACACAATCATTCAAAGCTGTCTCTGGATCTGGGTAAATTGTGAGCCTTCCCCGATCCCTTTTCCTAAGTTAAATTCTCTTTTATAAGTTCCTGTATGTCCTTGAATTTCTCTTTTGTCATACTCATGATATACATAGGAAAACTATTCAGGACCATGGATTTGTATTAACCATTGTATATTCCCTACTTCGTTATCACTGTAACGGCTCATGCTAGAAGGTGGGGTAACTTCAAGTCAAAGGGCAAGGGCAATCCTTACTTTGGGAACTGAGTCTGAAGACAGGAGGCTGAGCAGAGCAGTGGGCCAGCCACGAGCATGCTCAGTCAAGAAAAGTCCCTGACATCATATGTCAGAGCCAGCCTCAGACTAGAAGCATCTTGTGTTGTCAAAGAGAACAGTGACAGGCACTCTAGGCTTTGAACTGCCTCGAACCTGAGGACAGACTGGCAGGATGAAAATGATATACCTTTCGCAGATAGACTGGTAGACTGATTCGAGCTTGAAAATTCTGATTACAAAACATGTCACAAGTCAATTCATTTTACCTTCTTCCTTTTTTTTTTTTTTTTTTTTTTTTGAGAGGTTTTCGCTATAGGGCGCATGTGTTCGCCAGACAGACAGAGAGAGACATAGAGACAGAAAGCAAGAAATCACCCCCCAGGGGGGATGGTCACGCCGCAATCCCTTCTCCTCCGTACTCCTCTCGGGATCTTGGGCACGCATGCACACGTGCCCGACATGAGTTTTAAGCCACCGGGTCCGGGACGCGAACTGCGGTCGACTACATGGGGGTCCAGCGACATAGTCATTACGCTAACTGCTGGTTCCCCCTTCTTCCTTACTTTTGACCAGATGTATCTAAATAGTTCCTAGTCATTGGCCATAGAGGATATTCAGGGATTTGAACCATTGTCCTGTTTTTTTTGGATTCTTATCCAGAGAAATCCCTAAGTGCTGTCCTTAAATTTGTTTGCCAGATTCTATTTTTGAGGGTTATTGATTGATTGAAAACAGAACAGAATTTGACTATTTTCATGGAAGGCTATTCTGAATATTATCAATCACATTGCCTTACAGAGAAAAGGAGAGCATAGAGGGAAAACGGAAGATCAAAGGGGCTCTCTTTGTACCCTGAGCTAAAAGCAAGGCTATAGAGGGTAAGATTCAGCTTTCCAGATATGCCTGTCTTTTTCACTGTCAAGATGGTCACCACTCTAAGTAACAAGAGGTTCAGTAAGTATTTTTTAAAATAAGGAAATGTGAGTCCTCTACCTTTTCCTTTTTTCAGCCCTAGGGTCCCTTTATTTTCCATATGAATGTTCTGACAAGCTTGTCAATTTATGCAAAAACAAACAAAAGAAAAAGCAAGTGGAATTATCAACTTCATGAATTCTGCCACTTTGAAAATATTATGCCTTTCCATGGACACAGGAGACAATATTAATTTATTTCAATAATATTTAACAGTTTTCATATTATGTACATGTTGCTCTTTTGCAAACTTATGTAGATTTTTTTATGTTGTAAATAAAATTGTTTTATTAATTTATTTTTCTTTTCCCTAGTTCTCTTTATTAAACTTCTGGCTACTCTGCATTTTGTTTCAATCAAAGAACTAAGTCTCCTAATTGCTCATTACAAAAATCTCTATTGTTTTCAGTAATACTCTTGGAGTTCTCCATTCTCTATTACAAAGGAAATCAGTCCCCTTCATATGAAGCTGCAGAACTCTTTGTCCTTCTGGTCTACCTCTCCCTTGGGCAGAATCCCTGTATTAAGTAAGAACCTTATTTCCCTAAATTATATTTCTACTCCATACAAGGTTACTAAGAAAGGAGCTTTGAAGGGGCAGACCCTGAATACCTTCATCTTTCTCTCTGGGCATAGGATATTCTAATTTTTAAATATATTTTTGTCATAGGGCACTTACACTCGCTAGAGAAAAGAGAGACAGAGAAAGCAAAAAGTGAGAAATCACCCCATAAGAGGGATGGCCATACTCCAATCCCTTTTCCTCTATTTTCCTCTCAGGATTTTTGGAAACACACATACACAAACCTGGTGTTATTTTCAAGCTGCCAGGTCTGGACTTGAACCATAGTCAGCCATGTGGGAATCCAGTGTCTCAACCACCATGCCACCTGCTGGCCCCAAAATAGTCTGCATTCTAGTAAATAAAGTATATATGAAGGAGGACCTGGTATTCTAGGTCTGCCATGTCTGGGATAGATTTTCTGCCCTATGTGTAGGCTGGGAGGAGTAAAGGAGTCCCAGTCCTCCTAAGGTGTACCTCCAAAGAATAGAGCTTCCGTAAGACAGGAGTGGTTAGATGGGAAGTGCAGCCATCTACTTCTCTTGTGGTGAAACCATAGATTCATATGGAGTGAGAGTTTAGGGAGAGGTCACATCTGCCCAGAATAATATCAGAATAGAGTGTCAGGGACCAATCTTCTGTAATAGAATTTGGGTCAGGTTGAGTGGGTCAGGGTACGAGTCATACTCGAATGTCAGATTCTCATGGTAATCACTGAGATTTAAAAGATCTACTTGATGGGATTAGCGTAATGGCTATGTTGGACTCCACGTAGTTTTGCGTCTTGGACTGTTACAACTCACGCTGGGCCCTGCGTGCCCAAGATCCCGAGAGGAGAATAAGAAGGGATTTGACCAGGGGGTGATTTCTCGCTTTCTGTCTCTATGTCTCTCTCTGTCTGTCTGGCGAACGCGATAGCGAAAAACCTCTGATCTACTTGAATAAATATTTCTCCATTTACTGTATTAGGATAATTTCCAGGGCCTTTAAAGGATTTTATTTGTTTATACATAATTTTCACCTACTAAAATGTTGCTTTCTTAGAAGGAGCATCTGCAAAGCCACTTAGTCAGCCAACCTAGAAGTCTCACCCACTTTTATTTCTCTCTTTCCTGAATTATCACAATGGCCTATTAATTTCTTCCCTTTTTTCTCTTCCCATACCTATTTCCAATTCATTTGCCCACAATTCCATGATAGTAAGCCCTAACATGCAAATTTCACCTTTGTAATTTACTACTGGATGGCACTTCACTGCTTTCGAGGCAAAATCTGTATTCAATGGCTGATGCATGCTCATTTAGCCTCTTTTTCCCTTTTGTACATAGTTCTTATTTTCTTCTCTTTTTTTACTTCCACACATCCCTATTATACAAATGTAAAACACAATTATAATTTTTCAGCTGTATAGTTTTTTTCTTTTTTGGGATAGATTTTTGCATTAGGGCATGTGCACTCACCAGAGAGACACAGAGCAACAGAAAGCAAGACATCACCCACCAGGGAGGATGGCCATGCTCCAATCCCTTCTCCTCCATTCTCTTCTTGGGATTTTGGGCACATATGCACATGTGCTGGGCATGAGTTTCAGGCTGCCAAGTCCAGTCTGGGACCTGAACCATGATTGACTATGTGGGAGTCCAGTAATGTAACCATTACACAATCTGCTCATCCCTAAACTTCTTAATTCCCTTCTCTCGGTCCTTATATCTGAACCTTGGTAAAAAGCAGACTTCTTAGAAACAAGAGAAAGTTTAAATATTGTATCTATCACTTACCCTTCCCTGAGTTTCCACTTTCTTATCTGTAGAATGGAGATAATTATGATAGTTAATGCATAGGATGATTATGGATATTAAGTGCAGTAATGTATGTCTGACAAGGACTCCAAAAAACCTAGCTATTGTTAATAAATTCTTATTTGTTCTTTTGTTCATCTCACAAGCTCTAATGATTTTTCAACATGCAGGCAGGGCATATAGTTTCAAAGACTATTTGCTCACTATCCCTGACCTGTCTCACATCATTCCCACTTCTTCATTTTTTTTTTTCATTTTTTCAAGGACATATATTTATAAAAGAAATGTAATACACTATAAAGATGCATGTGACTAAATGTAATATAAAAATGACAATAATAAATAAAATTAATTTTAAAAAAACCCATATATTTATAACAATGGTTTATCTGTCTCCCCTCAGATGAATGCAAACATCTTAAAGGCAGGAACTGGGCCTAATTTACTTTTCCATTTCTAGTGCTTACATCTAGTCCACTGAAAATGTTCATTGAACACATAGTTCTTTTGTGAAATTTGAAAACGTCAATGCTCAGCTGCAGCAGAGACAAGAATGCATGGCCATAGAGTAAAAGACTGTTAAAAATTAAGATTACTTGGCTCAGTGAAGGTTAGTCACTCAGTTGGCTTCCACATAAGTGGCTAGAGAGAATATTTTCCAAGCCAGCTGAGTTCTGACTAGCATAAAGAGCTGGTAATCTAGGTATCCTCCCAGGTTCTTGGATCTAAACAACTGGGATCCAGCCAAACCTTGGCTCATACTAAGAACAGCTGACTTTTATTCAAACCTCATGTAGTGACAAATTAATTTTTCTCTGAAGAATAATACATAGAGCTTTTTTAAAGACATGTTAACTGAACAACTGCCATGAAAAAAATATGCCACTGAGAAACCAACATTTGGAGTGTATACCAGTGTCTACCCCTGTCATAATCATGATGGAGTAAGTGAAGTCCTTATTTTAATGACTCTGTCAATGTTTCAACCTTTCCAAGAGTCACAAATCTGAATGTGAAACATGTTTTTCTCATTTATAGTTCTAAAATAGCCTTTCAGTTTGGCCACATTTTCTTTTTTTAAAAAAAATTGCTGTATTCAGAATTTAAATAGTGATACTTAATGCTGATGCAATTTCTTCTGATTTTTTAGGAATTACTAATTTTATTTTATTTATTATCATGAATATTATTATTTTAATGTGCTATAGGGCACATGTGCTCTCCAGAGAGAGATACAGATAGAGAGGGTGAGAGAAAGTGAAAAACCAAGCTGTCATGTCCGGGACTTGAACTGCAGTTGCACATGTGACATGTGGGAGTACAGCGCTCAACCATCACATCATCTGCTGGCCCAAATTTCTTCTGTTTGAAGCTCAATTTCTATTATAGAGAATATCTGTTTATATTTCATAAAATTTATTTTCCATAGAATATGTTAAAATTAATCATCAATTAGAAAATGAGAAGCTTAAACATACATACATTCATATAAATATATATTCACACACACATAGATATAGACATATAATCCAGATTTTCCACAAAATTTTTCAGCATTCCAAGGTTCATCTTCATAAATCCTTGCTTTCACATGTGTACAACGACCTTCCTTATTGGATTGCTCAGGATAACTTGACAATTACTAGTCCAATTTTGTAAACACAAGGTTGAATTACAGGTAAGTTTTGACTGTTGGTTTGCAATTTGGCTCTCACATCCTGGCTCTTCTAAATGCATTAAGATATCCAATTAACAAATTCCAAATTGCTCTATTCATTGATTCATGGACAGCAAATTGGGTGGCTTATTCATTTGTATTAGAAATATCATATTAATATAAATATTTAAACCACCTAGAAACAAAAGTCAGCCATAAAATAATTTTAATAAACACCCAATAACTCATGATTCTATGCTGTACTGTTGTCTTCTAATATGTCATAGTGAAGTTTACTGGTGGCAAAAGTACCTGATTCCAATCAGATGTTTGACGACGTAGAGCTATTCCATTATGCAAAGGTAAATATATTATTTAATAAATATGCAGAACACTATTGAATATATTTAATAATATTTAATTTTAATAATATTTAATAATATTACTATCAGAATTAACATGATTAAAGTAGAGGTCATAAAAAAATGAGACAGTAATAGTGGCATGCATTGGCTACTTGATACAGCACAGCCAGTTTGTTGAGGAATATTCCCAGGAACTAGCAGTTGGTGTAATGGCTATGTCATTGTACTCTCATGTAGTTGATTGTGGTTCAAGTCCTGGTCCCGGTGGCTTAAACTCATGCCAGGCACGTGTGCGTGTGTGCCCAAAATCTCAAGAGGAGAATGGAGGAGAAGGGATCGTGATGTGGCCATCCCCCCTGGGGGATGATTTCTCACTTTCTGTCTCTCTGTCTCTCTCTGTCCTTCTGGCAAGCGCATGTGCCCTATAGCAAAAACCTCTAAAAAAATAAATGAATAAGTAAAAAATTTAAAAAAATATTCCAAAATGCCAAACTTCAGTGGGGATTCTCAAGCAAGATTGTATTTTACCTCTGGAAAAAATAAGAATAGTAACTGTTAAGGGGAAATCTTTTATCACTACATTTCTGACTGTTGTCAATCTGTATGTATTTGTAGTCATGTAATTGCAGTACAGAAAATTTTTTAAATTAAAATTATACCTTTTTTTTTTCATGTCATATGAAGCAGAGTTCAAAACTAAACTCACAAGCCAACCAGTGGCATAGTGTTTAAGATGGCTGAATCCCACGTGGTTGACCATGTTCAGTTTGAGTCCTGAAACTGGCGGCTCAAGAAACACACCAAGTAGGTCTGTAGGTATTCCCAAAATACCAAAAGGAGGGAGACAGAGGAGAAGGGATTGTGGCATGACCATACCACAAGGGGAGGGCAATTTCTCTCTCTCTCTCTCTCTCTCTCTCTCTCTCTCTCTCTCTCTCTCTCTCTTCTTTATCTCATGAGTGTGCACACCCTGTGACAAATATTAAAAACACAAACTAAAACAAAACAAAACAAAACAAAACCTGATCTGATGATGTGGTCTGATAAGTGCAAGGTATTGGATAACTAAGTTCAGTATACAAAGATTCTCAACAACCAGAATGGGAAAGCAATCCCGCTCCCCAAGTTTGAGCACACCACAGAAAACTACAGAGAAAAGGTGATCTAACTATAAATGCAAAGCTATAAATTAACTAGATATCCAGTAAGGAAGTCCATCTTGTCATAGAACAAAAATGTTGGCTTTCTAGTTTGGAACAAAGTACAATGGAATAGATATAATTTTATCCATTATACATTCTCAAACGAATAAGCTAACCAATATTTTCCTCAACTTCACTGTGAAATGGATTTTTATGATCAATGAATGTTGACCCTTGTGCAAACTTAGACTACTATGCTCTGAGTCTCTTTCCTTTCTATGTAAGTGCCAATTGGAGGCTCACATTTAAAAAGTATGTATCCCAAGAGCCATGAGATGGCATAGTGGTTAAGGCACTGAACTCCAACCTGGCTGACCATAGTTCAAGTCCTGAACCTGGCGGTTTAAAAATCACACTAGGAGCATGTGTGTGCATGCCCCAAATCCTAAAAGGAATATAAAGAAGAAGGAACTGTGGCGTGGCCATCCCCTCTTGGGGAGGTTTCTCACTTTCTCTTTCAACATCTCTCTTTTTATCTCTCTATGGGAATGCCTGCATCCTTTAGCAAAACCCTTTAAAATAAATCTGTATTCCTTACTTGTGAAGATTATCCTTTTGTCGTAATACTCACATCTCACAATTTGCTAGTTTTTATATATCTCCACGTTGTTATTTTTATTTTTAATCTTAATCTTTGCAGCATTTGTGACTATTGACAAAGTCTCTCTGTCCAAACTAAAATTACCGGTTTTTATGTCCCAGTCCAAAACGCTGGAACTCCCAGGTCCTCTAGGTTGAACACACTGATTTTCTTTCTTGTTTTCTTTTTTTATTTCATTTTTTATACATTCAATCACATTATTTAGCTTACAAAGTGAATATTTCAATATGTGAACATTTCTCCCTAGTCCAGTTGATTAAAATATCTTCAACAAATAATACCACATTTCTATGACCCATTAATGTTTTGCATCTGTATTTTTCTTCTAAATGTTCTTCCTCAGGCCCTACTCTTCCACACACACTATATCTGGTATTTACACCCACTTATTGTGTTTTTATATTCTTTAGTCAATCAGTTTCAGTCATAGAGTACGGACACTTGGTATATATTAAATGGGGACATACAAGTCTCTCCTTCATAGCCTGGCTTGCTTTACTCAGCAGTAAATTTTCCATATTCTTCCACTTTCTTTCAAAACCCAGGGTTTTGTTGGTTTTTTATGGCTGAATAGTATTCCATAGAGTATATGTGCCACCGTTTTTCAATCCATTCATCCATACAGGGGCATTTGGGTTGGTTCTGTGTCTTAGCAATTGTGAATAGTGCCGCAACAAACATTGATGTGCAAGCACTTTTCCAATGAAGAATTCTTCTGTCCTTTGGGTGGATACCAAGGAATGGGATTGTTGGATAATACAGTAGTTCTATTTGTAGATTTCTTAGGAATCTCCAAATTGTTCTCCACAATTTACATTTACATTCACACCAGCAGTGTATGAGAGTTCCGCTTTCACCACTCCCCCACCAACACTTATTATTTATTATTTTTAATCTTAGACATTTTGACTGGTGTTAGATGATATCTCATTGTTGTTTTGATCTGCATTTCCCTTATGATGAGGAATGTTGGCCATTTTTTCATATGCCTTTTGGCTATTTGTATGTCATCTTTAGAGAGTGGCTTTTTTTAAACTCATTCTCCCATCTTTGAATAGGGTTGATCATCTTTTGTCCAAACAGCTGCTTGAGTTCCTTGTGTATTCTGGTTACTAGTCCCTTATCAGATGCATAATTTACAAAAATATTTTCCCATTCTGAGGATTGTCGATTCACACTAATTACTGTGTCTTTTGCCATGCAGAAACCTCTTAGTGTGATGTAATCACACTTGTCTATCTTGGGGATTATTGACTGTGCTTTGGGGGTCTTATTTAAGAAGTCTTTCCCTACCCCATTGTCTCCCAGAGTTTCCCCAGGGTTTTCTAGGAGCAGTTTTATAGTTTGAGATCTTAGATTTAGATCTTTGATCCACCTTGACTTGATTTTTGTCAATGGTGATAGATTGGGGTTCATATTTATCCTTCTACAGGTGGATATCCAGTTTTTCCAGCAACATTTGCTAAAGAGGTTTTCCTTTTTCCACTGGGTTGACTGGTACACCCTGTCAAAAATCAGTTGACTGTATGTTTGTGAATTTATTTCTGGGGACGCTACTCTGTTCCATTGGTCCACATGTCTTTTTCTGTGCTAATACCATGCTGTTTTGATTGCCACAGCTTTGTAGTATATGTTTGGATCAGGGAGTGAGATGCCACCCACTCCACTCTTCTTGTGTAGAATTGCTATGGCAATACGGGGTCTTTTATGCTTCCAGACAAATTTATGATTTTCTTTTCTATATCTGTGAAGAATGTGTATGGTACTTTGATTGGCATTGCATTAAATATGTAGATTAATTTGGGTAGAATTGCCATTTTGATTATACTAATTCTTCCAATCCAGGAACATGGTATGTCCTTCCACTTTTTTGTGTCATTTTCAATTTCTTTTTTTAGCTTCTCATAGTTTTTTTGTGGAGGTCTTTAACTTCCTTGGTTAGATTTATTTCTAAGTATCTTACACTTTTTCTTTTCTTTTCTTTTTTGGTGCTATAGCTATCACCAGGTAAATCACCCCCCAGGGGGGAATAACTTTTTTTAAGCAGTTCTATCTCAGCTAACTTCCTATCTTACACTTTTTGTTGTTTAACTTTTTTCAGTATATAGTAAAGAAATGCTATAGATTTCAGTATATTGATTTCGTATCCTGCAACTTTACTGTATTCATGAATTACTTCAAGAAATTTTTTCATGGAAACCATTGGGTTTCTATGTATACAGTCATGTCATCTGTGAATAGAGAGTATTTCCCCTCTTCTTTTCCTGTTTGAATGCCTTTTATTTTTTCCTTTTTCTGAGTGCTTTGGCGCCAACTTCCAGTACTGTATTGAAGAGGATTGGAAAAAGTGGGCATTCTTGTCTTGTACCCATTTTCAGTGGGAAAGTTTTCAGCTTTCATTCAGGATGATGTTCGCTATGGGTTTTTCATAGATAGCTTTTATCGTGTTGAGAAATGACCCTTCTATGCCAATTTTGCTGAGAGTCTTGATCATGAAGGGATATTGTATCTTATCAAATGCTTTTAGTGCATCAATTGATGTGACCATATGGTTTTAACCTTTCTTTCTGTTAATATGGTGTATTACATTTATGGTTTTGCATATGTTAAATCAACCTTGCATTTCTGGAATACAGCCTACCTCATCATGATATATAAACTTTTTTATAAGTTGTTGGATACAATTTGCTAGTATCTTGTTGAGAATCTTTGTGTCTATGTTCATCAAAGATATTGGTCTATAGTTTTTCTTCCTGATCCTGTCCTTATCTGTTTTAAGGATAAGGGTGACAGAGACTTCATAGAATGAATTAGAGAGAGATTCACACTTTTTGATCTTTAGAAATAACTTGAGCAGAATGGGAGTTAACTCTTCTTTGAAAGTTTTATAGAATTCAGAGATGAAGCCATCAGGTTCAGGGCTTTTCTTTGTTGGAAGGTTATTTATTACTGATTCAATCTCCTGGCTTGTTATGGGCCTATTGACTCTATATCCTCCTGGCTCAATCTTGGTAGATTACATGTGTCCAGGAATTTGTCCATCTCATCCAGATTGTCTTATTTCTTGGCATGTAGTTGTTCATAGTATCCTGTAATGATGATTTGTATTTCTACTTTTTCTGTTGTTATATTGCCTGCTTTATTGCAGATTTAATTCACCTCGTTCCCTTCTCTCTTCTTCTTAATAAGTCTCTCTAGTGGTGTATCGATTTTATTGATCTTTTCAAAGAACCAGTTTTTACTTTCATTTATTTTCTGTATAGTTCATTTATTTTCTATTTCATTTATTTCTGCTGGTATCTTTATTATTCCTTTATCCTGGAGTTTTTTGGATCTTCTTGCTGTTGCTTTTCCAATTCTCTAAGGCATGATGTTAGGTGATTAACCTACCTTCTTTCTGTCTTCCTCTTATGTGCACTAATTGCTATGAACTTCCCTCTTATGACTGCTTTAGCAGTGTCCCAAAGATTATGGAAATTTGTGTCCTCATTGTCACTGGCTTCCATGAATCTTTTTACTTTAGTCTTTATTTCTTCAGTAGTTGTGGAGTCATTCAGGAGTAGGTTATTTAGTTCCCATATATTTGAGTATTTTTGAGGATTTCTCTTGAAATTAAACTCAAGTTTAATTCCATCATGGTCAGAGAAGATGCTTGATATATTTTCTATGCCTTTGAATCTGTAGAGGCTTGCTTTATGCCCTATGATGTGGTCAATCTTTGAAAAGGTTCCATGTGGTGGTGAAAAAAAATGTGTATCTTGTGGTTTTTGGATGGAAAGTTCTATAGATGTCTGTTAGGTTCGTTTCATTTAGATATCATTTAGATCCTTTATCTCTTTACTTTTTTTGTCTAAATAATCTGTCCAGAGGGGATAGTGCAGTGTTGAGGTCTCCAACAATTAATGTATTGCAGTCTACCTCCCCTTTAAGATCTAACAGTCTTTCCCTCATATTTGGGTGATCCTGTTTTAGGCACATAGATATTTATAAGTGTTGTATCTTTTTCATCTATTGATCCTTTTATTACAATATAGTGCCCTTCTTTGTCTCTTCAAACAGTTTTTGTCAGTAATTAGTAACGCAACTACAGCTTTTGCAGCTTTTTGTGGTTCCATTTGCATGGAAAACCTTTTTCCAACCTTCACTTTCAGTGTATGTATGTCACTAACCATGAGGTGGGTTTCCTGTAGGCAACAGATAGAGGGTTTCTGTTTTTTTATCCATTCAGCCTGTCTGTGTCTCTTGATTGGAGAGTTTAATCCATTCACATTCAATGTTATTATTGATGTTACCGGATCTGTCCTGATTTTTAAGTTGGTCATTGTCTTAGTTGCCTTTTATTCCTTTGTTTCTGTCTATTAATTCTTTAGTTTTCCTGGAACAGTACTTTCTTCAGGGTTTCTTGAAGAGCTTGTCTGGTGTTGGCAAATTCTTTCAGGTTTTGTTTGTCTGAGAAGATTTTAATATTCTTTTCCCATATAAAGGATAATCTTGAAGGATATAATAATCTTGGTTGAAACTGTTTCTCTCTTAACACTATCAAAACATCTTCCCATTCTTTCCTTGCTTGTATTGTTTCTGTTGAGAAGTCCAGTGTTAGCCTGATGGGGTGACCTTTGTAAGTCACTTGTTGTTTCTCTCTTGCCAGTTTTAGTATCATGTCTTTATCTGTGGTCTCAGACAATCTGGCTAAGATGTGCCTTGGGGAAGATCTTCTGGGGTTGATTCTATTTGGGGTCCTTTGTATTTCTTGGGTCTGGATGCTTGAGTGCTCTCTAGACTTGGGACATTTTCTTCCAGGATTTCATGGAATAGATTTTCCATGCCATTATTAGTTTCTTCACCTTCTGGGATGCCAATTATTCTGATGTTTGGGCTTCTTATGGAATTTAGTATTCCTCGTATATTATCCTCATTTTTTTTTGTTGTTATTTTATCTATTTTTTTTCTAGGTCAGAGGTTTTATCTTCTACATCAGAGATTCAATCTTCAGCATGGTCTAATCGACTTTTAATACTTTCAAGAGATTTTGTGATTTCCTGTATTACAGACTTCATCTCTAATAGCTCCATCTACTTCTTTCTCAGAGTGTCCATTTCTTCTTTCATATCATGGAAGGACTTCTTAATCTCCTGTAGTTCATTGTCTCTTTTCTGTTCCAACTCATAGAGTTTTTTTACCATGAATATTGTAAATTCTTTCTTGGACATTTTGGTAACATCCTCAGATATTAGGAGAGATGGAGGGGGGTTACTCTGTTCCTTTGATGGAGACATATTTCCTGGTTTACTCAGACCTGAGGCTCTTCTTCTACTTCTAGCCATTGGAAGATGTACTCACTTTTGAATACCTCTTAGGAGTAAGTATGTTTTCCTTTTGCTGTGAATTAATGTATGCAAAAGTCTCTTTTGTGTTGTTTTTAGAAATGTGGTCTCAAGAGATGTACTCTATTCAAGGGTCTGAAGAGTAGTATCTCCATATTCACAGGTGGTTCTGTACAGTGGAGTATCCCAGGAAACCTTACAATATGAAGGAATTTCAGAACTGGGATTCTAGATCTGTCTAGTCCCTCTGGTAGGGTGGAGGATGAGAAAGAGAGGATAATGTAAGAGGAAAGAAAAGCATAGAGGAAAATAAAGAAATGTGCGGCTTGTGATTTCACCAGAGGCCTAGAGATGGAAATGGACCTCTCCTGCAGAGCAAGGGCCATTCTGTAGGACAAGGGAGAGGAGGGTATTAACAAAACAAAAAGCAAGAGCCAAGGGAAAAATAAATAAAAACCTGCCTGCCTATCTCTCTAGGGGGTGCAGTTCTGGTCTTGGGAGCCGTGGAAGTGAGGTAGTGGCACCACTGCCCCTGCCTGTTTCCCTTTCTGGCCAGGGGCCTAGAGATGGAACTGGAGTTCTCCTGCAGAGCAAGGGTCACTCTGTGGGACAAGGGAGAGGTGGGTATTAACAAAACAAAAAAAAGAGCAAAGAAAAAAAAAAAAAAAAAAAACCTGCCTACCTCTCTAAGTTGGTGGGGTCCTGGTCTTGGGAACCTAGAAGTCTGACTTTCAACTTAAAATCAGCTTTAACTTTCTCATCTAATCAATTGTGATATTGAAATCAGTCTAATATGTATTTGTTGAGAGTTAATGAGTATTGTATGGGGTTAGGCAGAAAACCAACCTCTGGGGACCAGCAGATGGTGTAATAATTACATTGCTGGACTCCCACATAGTCAACTGTGGTTCATGTCTCAGACTTGGTGGCTTAAAATTCATGCCACGGACCAGCAGGTAGCGTAATGGCTATGTCGCTGGACTCCCATGTAGTCGACCTGGTTCGCATCCTGGATCCGGTGGCTTAAAACTCACGCCAGGGTGCCCAAGATCCCGAGAGGAGAACGGAGGAGAAGGGATTGTGGTGTGGTCATCCCCCTTCGGGGGGGTGATTTCTCACTTTCTGTCTCTCTGTCTCTCTGTCTGTCTGGCAAGCGCACATGCAAAAACCTCTCAAAAAAAAAAAAAAAAATTCAGGCCAGACACATGTGCATGCTTGCCTAAAATCTCAAGATGAGAATAGAGGAGAAGGAATTGCAACTTGGTCATTCCTCCCTGGGGTGGTGGTGGTGGTGGTGATTTCTCACGTTCTGTCTCTTAGTCTCTCTGGTGAACAAATGTGCCTTATAGCAGAAATCTCTCTGAAAAAAAAAAAAAAAAAAATCCTACCTCTGAATTGAACTTCTACTCCTACTATCCTATGCTAGTGATCTCCTAGTTTGCCTCTCTGTCTACTTTCTCTCCTTCTCTCCTTCCCTGCATATTATATTATCTACAGTGATTTCATTAGTCTTTCTATGGAGTTAACATATAGTTTAAACCATAAAGGGGACAAAGGAGCTTGGCACCTTGGTAAAGAAAGAAATACGAAGATGTGTCTTAAACGTCTTTGAAATCCTTATTGACAATATCCTTAAAATTACAGAATCCAACTGAAGGTTTCCTATCCTTTGGGAAGATACCTTAGAGTGAAAATACTGGGTCATATGATGATTCTAGTATAAGAGGGCAGATATTGGGGAAAAACAAAACAAAACATTTAATAGACACAAACATGAAAAGTTATCTGTTGATGATTACGGCAATGACTGTGACTTGATCACATTCATACTAGGAAAAAAAACATGTTGTAAACTAAAGATGTACAGTGATTAAATGTGAATTAAAAAATAAATATGTAAAAAATATGTGCAGAACCCAAAATAATCAACTTAGCAGAATTGTTCAGCCCAATGCTTCTATTTCTCTTTTCCAGAAAGATCATTAGCTCTTAATTTAATAGTTTATTTCATCACTTGCTATATATTTACAGTGCTTTTAGCCAATGTGAATGCATGCGTGTGTGTGTGTGTGTTTGTGTGTGTGCATACTTTGAACTTGCCTCGGCTACTTGCAATTCTGCAATATTTTATATGCATTACTGATTCTTTCTCATAGTATCTTCCAGCTTCTCTGTTAAAAGAGCTGGAGGCAACAAAGACTGGACTTTGACTCTCTGGGAATGAATGAAAAGAGCCAAGGCCAAACCAGCCTTTACAATCTGGAGTTCATTTTAATTTAGGAAAATGTGGCCTCCTTGTCATGAATAGAAGTTCTTTCTCATTTGCATTGTCCTTCCTGGAGAAAATAATAAAGTAAATAAGTGAATAAAGTTTTGTTCCGTCTGGCTGTAGCTATAGAGCTATTAAAAATGAAAATGTTTAACACTGCAGGCACTGACCAGCCTCCTTCTGAAGCAGGTCATCTTGCTTGTGTTAATATTAAGAGGTTTTTTGTTTTTGTTTTTCTCGTATTCATTATAGAGTTCTATGTGCCTCTAAGGCCAGCATTCATTAAATGTGGGCAGGCAGCTTAGAGCATTAATCAGAAAAATAGTGTTTCATTTGGAAAATACTTTTGCTTGCTGTTGCCTCATTTCATCTTCTTGTCCTTGACCCTCGATTTAATTTATTCATATACTTACAGATGACTCCTTAGTGTTATGGGGTAAGGGGGCAGCCACTATATTTCTCTTTGAGGGAGTAGGCAATACAGAAGCTGGAGTTGGAAGTTCCTGGCTTCGGTATTGGTCTCTTCCTGAGAGCATTATTTTATACAAGGCCAGATCTCTGTCTCTAAGAGCACCTTCAAGGCACAACAAATGGACAATAAGTATCTGAATTAAGAGACTATAGAGTAAATCTCCAAAATCAAATTGCTGTTCCTTAACTTACTCCATAACATCATGAGTATCATTTATCTACCTTTTTGAAGCCTCCTTTTTATCATCTATAAAACAGTACAGATGAGTGAACATAAATGAAATCAATATAATGCAAGTAGCCAGTGCCTGGAACAAAGCATTTGCTCAAGAGATGCTAATGATCACTTTCTTTTTTCCTTTTTGATAATCCTAGGGATCTAAGAGGTTTACAGAGAACTACTCTAGCATCTGTAGGAGGATGTAACAGTATCATCTGGAGCTGCTTGATAAGAAATGCACATTCTCTATTCCATATACAGGGAAGTAAATAATATGTTTATTATCCGTAATAATCTCCCTGGGTGACTCTGGTGGACAGTCAAACTTGCTTACCACTACCTTATTTTTTTCCACCCAAATCATATCACTCAAGTTCCTCTTGCAATATTGTTCCTAAGTCTTTCTCTAACCTCTGTTAAAAAAACTCAACAGTGAAATGAAAGTACCTCTTAAACCATCCCTGTCCATGTATAACAGCTTTGAGAAGTGATTTCTTCTGTCCAAGCAAATTTTATCTCCAGTGTCCCTCAGTCTCTGACACAAATTAAAATCCCTGGAGTCACACAGAAAAAAATGATTAATACTTTACTGTACCTAATAGCTATCTATATATATCAAAAAATTCTCCTCCATGTCTCCTCTCCTGTACGCTGATGTGTTGCTCAGAAACTGCTAATCCTCAAATAATAAATTTATGGGACCAGCAGTTAGCGTCTATGTCGCTGGACTCCCACGTAGTCGACCACGGTGAGTCCCGGACCCGGCGGCTTAAACTCACTGTGCGTGCGAGCCCAAAATCCCGAGAGGAGAATGGAGGAGAAGGGATTGCAGCATGGCCATGGGGGGTGATTTCCTGCTTTCTATCTCTCTGTCTCTCTCTGTCTGTCTGGCGAGCGCACGCGCCCTATAGCAAAAACCTCTCCAAAAAAAGAAAAAATAAATAAATAAATAAATAAATAAATTTATGTTAGCCTAACAACATGTTTCTATCACTGGCTTTCCAAATACCTGCATGTCACCTAGGTCTGATTCCTGGACCACCTTTGAAATTTTTCATTGACCTATTCTAATCTCTCTCTTACTTGGCAAGAGGAGACTGAAGATACATATCAGGGAGAGCCCATTTAAATTTGTGTCATCTGCTACAAAAGAAGCCACATAGAAATTTTTTTTTAAAGGATATGCTCTTGGCACCAGCAGGTTGCATAATGGTTCAGGTGCTGTCTCACACATGGCTGACTATTGTTCAAGTCCCAGACCTGAAGGCTTGCTTTCTCACTTTCTCTTTTTTTCTCTCTCTCTCTCTCATCTTTCTGATGAATGTGCATGCATTTCAGTAAATTTAAAAAAAAATAATAATGATAAAGAAAATAATTAAGACATATTCTTGAAGACTTATGTTCTTAATTTTTTTTTTCTCTCTCCTAAACCATTTTATGAACTGCTCAAATTCAAAGTCATAGATTTTATTAGTAGTATCCAAGATTTTAGACTTGGAGTAGGACTAGGTGTATAGAACTTGAGAGACTAGTTTGTAGTTGGGTAATTGAGACCCTAGGAGGTAAAATGCCTTATCAGAGTTTTCATAACTTGTATGTATGTATGTATGTATGTGTGTGTGTGTATATATATATGTGTGTGTGTATATATATATATATATATATACATACACATATATATGTGTGTGTATATATATATTTATATATGTGTGTGTGTGTGTGTGTGTGTGTATCCTGTTTTCTAATACCATAACTCTTTGTAACAAAAATATTGCCTACTTATACAGTACAGATGTCTCAAGCTACAAAATTATGTTTTGTGACCCTTAAGAGATACAGTTCTTTTGTTGCTGTTTTAAGCCAATCTAAGGATTCATAGATTTTCCTGTAAGTTTTGCAATTGCAATTCTGTATGAGCATCCACACATTGCAGCAGTATACTGAAATTCCTTTAATTTTTATTTATTTAAATTTTTTCTTTGCATTTAATCATTATGTCTTTAGAGCATACAATATAGGTTCTTAAAGCATAAATCCATTACATGTCAAGCAAGTCCAATTCCATTCTTGTGTTTGTTAAATGTTTGTATTTCCTGATCTCCTCTTACCCCCAACTGTTCACCTTTAAAATTGGGCTCATGCTCTCCATTTTGTTTTGCCTGGTATCTACAGACAGTTCAATTTGCCATGTCCTTCTCTCCCAGAATTTTATTCCTTACTTTTACATGCACTTTCATATCTGCAATTTAGTGTGAAAATTAGGTCAATCCTAAAATAGAAAGAGACTAATAAAATTATATATGAACATTTTTTAGATGCATATAAAGATATACCAAAGATCCCTCTAACATGTGTCCAAGAGAGAGTGAGGAGAGTAGGATGATTGAGCATTTCTAGATTAAAATATTAGAGCTTAAAAATCCCAGTTATGGTGACAGACTGTGTTATGGTGATAAACACAATGCTTTGAGAGGCAATCCTAGAGGGTTGCAGTTCATGTCTGGACACCTCCCTAAATATGTCGAGCCCACTTGCATCCATGATCCAAGGATGGCTGATGGCCTGGGTGGATCTCAGTGCTACTGGGGATGCTATCTCATTCATTCTCTTTGGTTCTCTCATTCATGAGGAAAAATAAAGGTAAGCATTTTAAAAATAAATGGAATCCCATTTTTTTTCACTTACTAGCTCTTAATGTTGTCATTTTATGTTTTTAGCATATTATGTCTGTAATATAAAGATGATGAGATAATGTCTATCATAAAGCATTTCAGGAAAGATTAAATTAGGTAATTAATAAGATTTAATATGTCAAGTGCTGAACAAGTATTTGCCATTGATATTTTTAAAAGTTGCACTAGAATATAGACCTTTCAATATTTAGTGTGTGTCTCCTCTCATTGTATTACCCTGGTACATCCACTGTGCCTCCCTAATTCCCATTTCTGAACTATCTCAATATTAATATTCCACAGGGCTCCTGGTAAGGATTGACTCATAACCAAACACTAGGTATATTTGTGTCCCAAGATCAGGCCCCAACCCAATGCCCCACAAATTTGTATTGAAAATATCAAGAGCACTTGACGTGAGTGGTGACCTAGCCTTGTACTCATCTTGGATCTAATTAGGACTGAATAATGTATGACTTATGAAAGTGTACCCCAGCTCTTAAGGGATTGGAAGTCAAAGTAATTTGCTAAATACATCATAATTTGTGGGACCAGCAGGTGGCGTGGTGGTTAAGATGCTGGACACTCCCACATGGTCGACCACAGTTCGAGTCCTGGACCTGGGGGCTTCCTTTCTCACTTTCCTCTCTCCCTCTCTGTGTCTCTCTCTGGTCAAATTAAAATGAAGGAATGAATGAATAAATAAATAAAAATAAATCTTTAAAAAAATACATCATAATTTGTTTGGATTGTGGTCAATGATATTTTCAAACCCTGATTAAGATCCAGAGATATTAATCCTTGAAAAAAATAATTATACACTTAAGTAGGGTAATGCTTGGCATTGCCACTAAAGCATCATGCTGGAAAATTTACCTGTTTCAAAACTTTCAACCATTTACATGTCTCTAAATTCTGGCAGTCAAATTTCTACAGATCTCACACTTTGTCAATTCTCTCATAATTTTAGAAAAATTTTTTAAAAATTGTATCTATTTCCTTCAAAGAGAGAGACATAAGGAGACAGAGACAGTGAGATAGGCATCCCATCTCAGCCAGCCTGAGTCACAGGCACACATTCATGTGCAAGGACAGGATCCCATGACCTTCCCATGTGAGTTTAGCTATCATTGCTGCATAACCACCTAAGCCGGATCTGGGAATTTATGTTTTTCAGTTTGTGACTTTCTTTCATGAGATGACAAGAGAGGGAGAGGGAAACAGAGAGAGATAGAGGAGGAGAGAGAGAGAAAGAAAGCACCCACAACAGGACCTTGAAACTGTAATCCATCCATAGCCTCAGCCCTGAATCACGGCACACACATGCCCTGCAAATTCAGGGATGTCTCTAGCATAAACAAGGAACCTGTTCACATGGGTGAGCCATGCAATGCATTATGTTTTACTGTGGCACCACTATCCAGTGCTTGATTTTGGAAATTTATTTATTTATTTATTTTTTGAAGAGGTTTTTGCCATAGGGCGCATGCACTCACCAGACAGACAGAGACAGACAGAGAGACAGAAAGCGAGAACTCACCCCCCAGGGGGGATGGCCATGCCACAATCCCTTCTCCTTCATTCTCCTCTCGGGATCTTGGGCACACACGCACACCCACCCGGTGTGAGTTTTAAGCCACTGGGTCCAGGACTCGAACCGCGGTCAAGTATGTGGGAGTCTAGCGACATAGCCATTACACTAACTGCTGGTCCCGATTTTGGAAATTTCTAAACTTGTGCTTTAGAGTGGATACTTGGAGATGAATGGCCACAGAAACCTCAGTCTGAATGAGTATAGATGTAGGCATTTTTTCAATTTTTTTTTATTATTATTTCAATTTCTTTTATACATTCCATCACATTACTTAGTTTGCAAAGTGAAAATTCTAACATGTACATTACACACGGGTCCAGTTGACAATACTATAAGGTTATTCCTCAACAGATAATAACCCATTTCTTTGTCCCATAAATGCCTGGCCTCTCTATTTTTCTCTTTAATGTCCTTCCTCAGACTCTACTCCTTCACCGTCCCTCTTCCCACACTGTAGCTGGTATTCACAACCATTTACTATGTTTCTATATACTTTAGTCATTCAGTTTGGGCCACAGAGTGCAGACAATCTGTATATATTAAGTGGAGGCATACGATGTCTCTCTTTCACAGCTGGACTTACTTCACTCAGCAGTAAATCTTCCATATTCCTCAATTTTCTATCGAAGGCAAGGGTCTTGTTGTTTATGATTGAGTAGTATTCCATAGTGTATATATGCCACAGTTTTTCAATCCATTCCTCTGTACAGGGGCATTTGGGTTGGTTCCATGTCTTATCAATAGTGAATAATGCCGCAACACAGACCAGCAGTTAGCGTAATGGCTATGTCGCTGGACTCCCATGTAGTCGACCACGGTTTGCATCCCAGACCTGGTGGCTTAAAACTTACACCGGGCGCGTGTGCGTGCATGCCCAAGATCCCGAGTGGAGAATGGAGGAGAGGGGATTGCGGCGTGGCCATCCCCCCTGGGGGGGGGGGGTGATTTCTCGCTTTCTGTCTCTCTCTCTCTCTCTGTCTGCCTGGTGAGCGCATGCGCCCTATAGCAAAAACTTCTCCAAAAAATAAATGGTAATAATGCCGCAATAAACGCCAATGTGCAAGCACTTTTCTGACTAAGAATTCTTCTGTCCTTTGGGTAGATACCAAGGAGTAGGATTGCTGGATCATATGCCAGTTCTATTTGTAGAATCTTTGAGGAATCTCCACATTGTTTTCCACAGTGGCTGGACCAATTTACATTCCCACCAGCAGTGTAAGAGAGTTCCCCTTTCACCACACTCCCACCAGCACTTATTATTTCTTGTTTTATTTTCATCTTAGTCATTCTGACTGGGGTTAGGTGGTATCACATTGTGATTTTGATCTATATCTCCCTTACAGTGAGGGATGTTGAGCATGTTTTCATATGTCTTTTGGCTATTCGAATGTTATCCTTAGAGAGCGTTTTTTTTTTTTTTTTTTTTTTTTTTTTTTTTTTTTTTTTTTTTTTTCCAACTCATTTTCCCATTTTTTAATAGGATTGATCATCTTTTTTGGAGACAGCTGCTTGAGTTCTTTGTGAATTCTGGTTATCAGTCCTTTGTCTGATGTATAGTTTACAAAAATCTTTTCCGATTCTGAGGGCTGTCAATTCACACTAGTTACTGTGTCTTTAGCCATGTAGAAACTTCTTAATCTGATTTCATCCCATTTGTCTATTTTTTGGGATATTTGATTGTGCTGTGTAAATCCTACTTAAGAAGTCTTTGCCGACCCCAACGTTTGCCAGAGTTTCCCTGTGTTTTCCAGCAGCAGTTTTATAGTTTGAGGTCTCAGGTTTTGATCTTTGATCCACTTTGAATTGATTTTTGTCAATGGTGATAGATAGGGGTTCATATTTATCCTTCTGCAGGTGGATATCCAGTTTTTCCTGCACCGTTTGCTAAAGAGGTTTTCCTTTTTCCAATGGAGTGACTAGTACCCTTTGTCAAAAATCAGTTAGCTGTACATTTGGGACTTTATTTCTAGAGACTCTATTCTGTTACATTGGTCCACATTTCTGTTTCTATACGAATACCAAGCTGTTTTTTTTTAATTTATTTATTTTTTTTTCATTTCATTTTCTTTCATACATTCAATCACATTATTATTTGTCTTACAAAATGGATATTTCAACAGGTGAACATTTCTAACTAGTACTATTGATAAAACTACAAAATATCTTCAACAGATAATACCACACCTCTCTGTGCCATTAATGCTTTTCCTCCCTGTCCCTCCCCCAAATGTCCTTCCTCAGACCCTCCTCTTTCATACACCCTATATCTGGTATTTACATCTATATACTGCGTTTCTATATCCATTAGACAATTAGTTTCAGTCATAGAGTGTAGACACTCAGTATATATTAAGTGGGGACATACAATGCCTCTCCTTCGTAGCATGGCTTGCTTCACTCAGCAGTAAGTCTTCCATATTCATACACTTCCTGTCAAAAGTCAGGGTTTTGTTGTTTTTTTTATGGATGAATAGTATTCCATTGAGTATACATGCCACAGTTTTTCTAACCCTTCATCAGTTCGTGGGCATTTGGGTTGTTTCCATGACTTAGCAATCGTGAAAACTGCCACAATAAATATCGATGTGCAAGCACTTTTCCAATTAAGTATTCTTCTGTCCTTTGGGTAGATACCAAAGAGTGGGATTGCTGGATCATATGGTAGTTCTATTTGTAGATTTTTGAGGAATCTCCAAATTGTTCTCTACAGTGGTTGGACCAATTTACATTCCCACCAGCAGTGTAAGAGAGTCCCTTTTTCACCACAAACCTGCCAGCACTTATCATTTTTTGTTTTTTTAATCTTAGACATTCTGACTGGGGTAAGGTGGTATCTCATTGTTGTTTTGATCTGCATTTCTCTTATAATGAGGGATGTTGAGCATTTTTTCATATGCCTTTTAGCTATTTGTATGTCATCTTTAGAGAGTGTTTTTTTTTTTTTTCAACTCATTCTCCCATCTTTTTATAGGATTGATTGTCTTTTTCTGGAACAGTTGCTTGAGTTCCTTGTGAATTTTGGTTTTCAGTCCCTTATCTGACACATAGTTTTCAAAAATATTTTCCCATTATGGGACCAGCAGTTAGCGTAATGGCTATGTCGCTGGACTCCCACGTAGTCGACCGTGGTTCGAGTCCCGGACCCGGCGGCTTAAACTCACGCCGGGCGCGTGTGCGTGCGTGCCCAAGATCCCGAGAGGAGAATGGAGGAGAAGGGATTGCGGCGTGGCCATCCCCCCTGGGGGGTGATTTCCTGCTTTCTATCTCTCTGTCTCTCTCTGTCTCTCTCTGTCTGTCTGGCGAGCGCACGTGCCCTATAGCAAAAACCTCTCCAAAAAAAAAAAAAAAATATTTTCCCATTCTAAGGGCTGTCTATTCACACTAATCAATGTGTCTTTTGCCATGCAGAAACTTCTTAGTCTGATGTAATCCCACTTGTCTATTTTGGGGATTATTGACTGTGTTTTGGGAATCTTATTTAAGAAGTCTTTCCCTACCCCAGTGTCTCCCAGAGTTTCCCCGGTGTTTTCCAGGAGCAGTTTTATAGTTTGAGGTCTTAGATTTAGATCTTTGATCCACCTTGACTTGATTTTTGTCAAAGGTGAGAGGTAGGGGTTCAGATTCATCTTTCTGCAAGTGGAGGTCCAGTTTTGCCAGCACCATTTGCTGAAGAGGTTTTCTTTTTCTCACTGGATTGACTGGTACCCCTTGTCAAAAATCAGTTGGCTGTGTGTTTGAGCATTCATTTCTGGGGACTCTATTCTGTTCCATTGGTCCACCTGTCTGTTTCTATGCCAGTATCGTGCTGTTTTGATTACCACAGCTTTGTAGTATATTTGTGGGTTAGGAAATGAGATGCCTCACACTCCACTCTTCTTGTGTAGGATTGTTTTAGCAATACGAGATCTTTTATGATTGTAGACAAATTGTATGATTGTTTTTCTAGATCTGTGAAGAATATCTCTGGTACTTTGATTGGGATTGCATTAAATATGTAATTAATTTGGGTAGGATTGCCATTTTGATTACATTAATTCTTCCAATCCAGGAACATGAGGTGTCTTTCCACTTTTTTTATGTCATTCTCAATTTCTTTTTTTAGCTTTTTGTAGTTTTCCTTGTGGAAGTCTTTAACTTCTTTGGTTAGATTTATTCCTAGGTATTTTATATTTTTTGTGGCTATGATAAATGTAATTACTTTCTTCAGTTCTAATTCAGTCTGTCTGCTGTTTGTATATAGAAATGCTACAGATTTCTCTATGTTTATTTTGTATTCTGCAACTTCACTATATTCATCCATTACTTCCAGGAATTTTTTTCATGGATATCATTGGGTCTTCTACGTATTCAATCATGTCATCTGCAAATACACATAGTTTCACCTTTTCTTGTCCTATTTGAATGCCTTTTATTTTATTATCTTTTCTGATTGCATTGGAGAGGACTTCCAGTACTATATTGAAAAGGAGTGGAGAAAGTGGGCATTCTTATCTTGTACCCATTTTTAGTGGAAAAGCTTTAGCTTTTCTCCATTCAGGATGACATTTGCTCTTGGTTTTTCATAGCTAGCTTTTATTGTGCTGAGAAATGACCTTTCTATACCAATATTGCTGAGAGTCTTGATCATGAAGGGATGTTGTATCTTATCAAATGCTTTTTCTGCATCAATTGATATGATCATATGGTTTTTATCTTTTATTCTGTTAATGTTATGTATTACTTTTATGGTTTTGCATATGTTGAATCAACCTTGCATCCCTGGAATAAAGCCTACCTGGTTGTGATGCATAATCTTTTTTATAAGTTGTTGAATATGATTTGCTAGTATCTTATTGAGAATCTTTGAGTCTATATTCATAAGATATATTTGTCTATAGTTTTTCTTCCTTGTCCTGTACTTGTCTGTTTTAAGGACTAATGTAATGGAGGCTTCATAGATTGAATTTGGGCAAGTTCCACCCTTTTGTGTCTTTAGAAATAACTTGAGCAGAATGGGGGTTAACTCTTCTTTAAAAGTTTTGTAAAATTCAGAGATGAAGCCATCAGGACCAGGGCCTTTCTTTGTTGGGAGGTGATTTATTGCTGATTCAATCTGCTGACTTATTATGGGCATATTCAGATTTTCTATATCCTCCTGGCTCAATCTTAGTAGAGTGTATGTGTCCAGGAATTTTTTTTTTTATGGGAAGGTTTTTGCTATAGGGCGTGTGTGCTCGCCAGACAGAGACATAGAGACAGAAAGCGAGAAATCACCCCCCAGGGGGGATGGTCACGCCACAATCCCTTCTTCTCCATTCTCCTCTTGGGATCTTGGGCACGCACACACACGCGCCCGGCGTGAGTTTTAAGCCACCGGGTCCGGGACGCGAACCACGGTCGACAACGTGGGAGTCCAGCAACATAGCCATTACGCTAACTGCTGGTTCCCATGTGTCCAGGAATTTGACTGTCTTATCCAGATTTGTTTTTTTTGGCATATAGTTGTTCATAGTTCCCTCTAATGATGTTTTGTACTTCTACTATGGCTGTCATTATATTGCTAGCTTCATTGCATATTTGATTTACCTGGTTCCTTTCTTTCTTCGTCTTAATAAGTCTTGCTAGTGGTGTATCAATTTTGTTTTTATTTTCAAAGAACCAGCTTTTACTTGCATTTATTTTCAGTATAGTTCTTTTTTTTTTTTTTTTTTTTCTATTTCATTTGTTTCTGCTCGGATCTTTCTCTTGGAGGTTTTTGAATTTTTTTCGCTGTTGCTTTTCCAATTCTCTGAGGCACAATTTTAGGAGATCAATTTGCCTTTTTTCTGTCTTATTCTTATGTGCACTAATTGCTGTCAACTTCTCTCTTCCCTCTGATGACTGTTTTTGCAGTGTCCCAAAGATTATGGAGACTTGTGTCCTCATTGTCATTGGCTTCCATGAATCTCTTGATTTCAGTCTTTATTTCTTCAGTAGTTGTAAAGTCATTCAGAAACAGGTTATTTAGTTTCCATATATTTGTGTGTTTATGAGGACTTTTCTTGAAATTAAAATCAAGTTTAATTCCATCATGGTTGGAGAAGATGTTGGATTTAGTTTCTATACTTTTGAATCTTAGAGGCTTGTGTTATGCCCTATGATGTGGTCATCTTCGAAAAGGTTCCATGTGGCGATGAGAAAACTGTGTGTCACAGTTTTGGGATGGAAAGTTCTATAGATTTCTGTTAAGTCCATTGGATTTATGGTTTCTTTTAGATCCTTTATCTCTTTACTTATTTTTTGTCTAGATGAACTGTCCAGAGGAGACAGTGGGGTGTTAAGGTCCCCAACAATTAGTGTGTTGCAGTCTATTTTTCCTTTTAGATCTAGCAGTCTTTCCTTCATGTATTTGGCTGCTTCTGGATTAGGTGCATGGATATTTATAAATTTATATCTTCTAAATAAATTAACCCTTTTATTACAATATAGTACCCTTCTTTGTCTCTTTGAACAGTTTTTGTTTTAATGTCTATTTTGTCAGAAATTAGTACCATGATTCCAGCTCTTTTTTGGCTTTCATTTGCATGGAATATCTTTTTTCCAGCTGTTCACTTTTAGTCTATGTATGTCTTTATCCATGTGATGCATTTCTTGTAGGCAACAGATAGAGGGTTTCTGTTTTCTTATCCATTCAGCCAGTCTGTCTGTGCCTCTTGATTGAAGAATTTAATCCATTAACACTCAATATTATTATTGATATTTCCAGATTTGACCCTCCCTTTAAATTGGCCATTGTCTTGGTTGTCTTTTATTTCATTATACCTGGCTGTTCATTCTTTAGTTTTCCTGGAACAGCACTCTCTTTTTTTTTTTTTTTTTTTTTTTTTTTTTTTTTTTTTTTTTTTTTTTTTTTTTTTTTTTTGAGAGGATTTTTGCTATAGGCGCATGCGCTCACCAGACAGCGAGAGAGACAGAGAGATAGAAAGCGAGAAATCACCCCCCAGGGGGGATGGCCACGCCACAATCCCTTCTCCTGCATTACTCTGGACTTGGGCATGCACGCACACGTGCCTGGCATGAGTTTAAACCACCGTGTCTGGGACTCGAACCATGGTCAACTACGTGGGAGTCCAGCAACATAGCCAGTATGCTAAATGCTGGTCCCTGGAATAGCACTCTCTTCAGAGTTTCTTGAAGAGCTAGTCTGGAATTGGAAAATTCTTTCAGGTTTTGTTTGAGAAGATTTTAATCTTTTTTTCCCATATGAAGGATAATCTTGCTGGATATAAAAATCTTAGTTGAAATTGTTACTCTTAACACTTTCAATATGTCTTCTTATTCTTTCCTTGCTTGCATTGCTTCCATTTTGAAGGTCCGGTGTTAGCCTGATGGGGTGACCTTTGTAAGTCACTTGTTGTTTCTCTCTTGCCAGTTTTAGTATCATGTCTTTATCTGTGGTCTTGACCAGTCTGGCTAAGATGTGGCTTGGGGAAGATCTTCTTGGGTTGACTCTATTTGGGGTCCTTTGTATTCTTTGTATCTGAATGTTTGAATGCTTCTGTAGACTTGGGAAGTTTTCTTCCAGGATTTCATGGAATAGATTTTCCATGCCCTTATCAGTTTCTTCACCTCTGGGATACCAGTTATCCAAATTTTTGGACGTTTAATGGAATCTAGTATTTCTCATACATTATCCTCATTTTTTTGTTATTTTCTCTATCTTTTTGGTGTTTTTTTTTTTTTTTTTCCTAGGTCAGAGTTTTCATTTTCTATATCAGAGATTCGATTTTCTGCATGGTCCAGTCTACTTTTAATAATTTCTAGAGTTTGTAATTTCCTGTATTACAGATTTCATTTCTAATAGTTCCATCTGGTTCTTTTTTATAGTGTCCATTTCTCCTTTCATATCATGGAAGGTCTTCCTAATCTCTTGTAGTTCAATGTCTCTTTTGAGGCTTGTCTTCTACTTCTAGCCATTGGAAAATGTATTCACTTTTGGATATCTTTTTGGAGAAGGTTTTTTTGACTTGGAATAAGTGTGCTTCCATTCTGCTGTGGTCAGTCTTGTGCTGAAGTCTCTCTTCTGCTGTATTTAGCAATATTCTCTCCACAGGAAGAGTCTTCTATTCAGGTGTCTGAAGAATGGTATCTCCTTTTTCACAGGTGGTTCAGTAAGAGGAGAATCCAAGGGAACCTCACAGTACTAGGGTATTTTAAAAGTGTGATTCTAGACCTTTCTACTCCCTCTGGAAGTATGGAGGATGAGGATTAAAATGATAATATAAGAGGAAAACAAAAAGAGTATAAGGGAAAATAAAGAAAACTATGACATACGGTTTCGCTATGGGGTTGGAGATGGAATTGGGTTCTGTTGGAGAGGTGGAAGCTGCCTGTGGGCTAAGAAAGAGTAGGAGATTGATGTAGGCATTTTTTGATAAAGCACAGTCTGATGCTTTGAAGTTCTATAAATAGAAAAGTTTGAACAATCTATGGAAGTGTTTCATAGAGTCTGACATTGGATTTTACTTTTGCAGAATCACAAAGATATAGTTCCAAATGTACTCCAAATTTACTGAATAACATCACTTGATTTGAGGCCTTAGAAATCAGCTTTTAAAATAAATATCCCAGATGATATGAATACATCATGATATTTGATATGTACTGAACAACTTTATTAAAAAATCTGTGGTGGAATATAGGTGAGAGCTTGAAAAATGATTTTAGTTATGAGGAAAAATTTAATTAACTCCAACAACAGAGGCTGAAGAACACTGGGTACCATGGGAATTTAGAGTAGTGTTCCCTTATGCTTTAAGTTCTGTCAGTTTACACCCTAGGAATGTAAAGAATTTGAAATGTGAGAAAAGGTAAAGAATATGATTAAATATTGACATACATAATTCAAAGGCTAAGTATTCAAAAGTGTTTCAAAGATGAATGGACTAGTGTATAACTAAATTATCTGAGAAAAATAATTTAATATAGGACTTCAAAAAATAAATAAATAAGTGTGGGACCAGTATGTGGAGTACAGATTAAGGTGCTGGACTCTTACATGGCCAACAGCCATTCAAGTCCCACACCTGGTGGCTTGCTTTCCCAATTTCTTTCTTTGTCTCTCTCCTTGTCCTTCTCCCTCTCTGGTGTGTGTGTGTGTGTGTGTGTGTGTGTGTGTGTGTGCATGCCCTCTGCCACATTGAATAATAATGATGATGATAAATAAAATTAAATAAATAATTATTTCAAAACTAAATAAATAAATGGATGGACAGGAAACAGGTTTTCCAGCAAAGTTAAGGAAGGCAATATAAGTAAGCATGATATGGTATAGTATATAGGAAATAATGGATGAATAATTTGATGGACAAATTGAAGGCAAAGACTTTATAAAATTTAGTTTCTGCTTCTAAGAAAATGCATGTGGTAGACCTGAGATATAGACTTTTCTAGCTTCATGATGGTACTCTACGGAATGTCTGCTATGTGGTTTCAAATGGGATTCCTGGATCCAAATTAGAGTGTACCTACATCATTCTAGAATACTGTGAATTTAGCTCAAGCATTAAAAAAAAAAAAAAAAAAAGTTTTGCTATACGGTGTGTGTGCTCAACAGAGAAAGATGAAAGAGAGCAAGAGAGAGAGAAAGAGAGAAGTGAGAAAGTACACTCTTCTTCTCCCCCAAACCCCAGGAGGATGGTCATACCACAATCTCTTCTCCATTCTCTTCTCAGGAGTTTCATGTATGCACACAAGTTCAGTGTGTTTTTCAAGCCACGGGGTTAGGTACTCGAGCCACATAGTCGGCCATGTTGGATCTAAACATCTTAACCACCAGACCACCAACTAACCCCTAGCTCAAGCATTTGACTTTCAGAGTCCCCTTCACCCTACCTCAGATTTTGGACTAGAAATGTGTAAACCACTGTCTTAATCCATTACTGCCTTGCCAAAGGAAGTACCTGAGACTGGGTGATTCATAAAGAAATAGAGGTTTATTCAACTCACAGTTTGGAGGTCCAGGGTCCAGGAGAGAACTTTTTTTTTTTTTTTTTTTGGAGAGGTTTTTCGCTATAGGGCGCGTGCGCTCGCCAGAAAGACAGAGAGAGACATAGAGACAGAAAGCGAGAAATCACCCCCCAGGGGGGATGGTCACGCCGCAATCCCTTCTCCTCCATTCTCCTCTCGGGATCTTGGGCACGCACGCACACGCGCCCGGCGTGAGTTGTAAGCCACCGGGTCGAGACACGAACCGCGGTCGACTACGTGGGAGTCCAGCGACATAGCCATTACGTTAACTGCTGGTTCCCCAGGAGAGAACTTTTGATGAAGCTACAACATGGCAGAAGGCTAGATCTTGAACAGAACTTCTATTCATAAGTTTTTCCTTGGAATGTTCTATATCCATGTGACCTCTACATGCCTCATTTTTTCTCCTTACATCCCCAACAGAACTCAATCATCAGGGGCCCATTCTAATGATTTTATCACACCCAAAGTTGCCACTTTTGAACACCATGAAGGGATTAGATTGTCAGGCATTACCTTTACAAGAAAAAAAAAAAAAAAAAAAAAACTCTTAATACATGAACTTTTGGGGAACATCCAATCACTATACTAAAACCAAATTTCAATATATGAACCTGGGAGGGACAAACGATTATCTTAACCTTAACGAATGATTTCTCAGAAGGATATGACAACTGAGCCAAAACAGGAGTTACTGTTTGTGACAGCAACCCAAATCCTTAGAAATCAGGCAAAATCTAAAATAAAGCAAAGAAAAAAAAAAAAGAAAGAAAGTAAATATTTTGAAAGTCAGGCACTTTCCTGTATCTGCCTGTCTTTATAGCTGGGTTTCATGGAGTTACAACCTCAATATAGAAACTCAAGTAAATCTACCTTTGTTTTTTGTGTGTAATAGGATCAACCTACAAACCCTTTTTTAAATATATAAATTTTATATAACATTGGCTCTAAAATGGAAACTGTCAGCCTCATTCATTTTAAGTTAGTAAAGACTGGTCACATCCCTTCAAAGAGGTTTGGGTCGCATTTAATAATTCTTAAACTATGTCTCAGATTATCCACAAAATATTGTATTCTCTGTCCAATAATTTGTTTCCATTTAGCTCAATGCTTTTTTAAAATCTCCCTTGGATCTTCTCCCAAACAATGAACTAAAAAACATTCAAAATTTGAAGTTACTACTTCAAGAGTCTCCAAGTTTATATCCATTGTGGGTCAAAAGACCTTTTGAAACTTGATTGTCACCACTAATGCATCAGCTTTGTGCTGGATTTCCATAAGGCCAGGGCCTCTCCTAATACTTTAACAACTCTGAACCCAAGATGCAGATTCTCCTGGCCACTCAGCCATCACCTTACCCTCTAAAATTAAATACATAAAGACAATTTTCTAACTACTCAGTACAGTCTACAGAGTGATAACAGGTCTACTTCAGGTCAACTTCTCATGTCTTAGATCAAATCAGGTTTTATATTGTTGACCCTATGACCATGACCAAAGACTAGCATATAAATTAGATATACAAATAAATACTCACAAGAATAATATTTTTTCACAAGTGAAATGAGATTATGATATGACATCACCAGGCCCATGTCTATAACAGATTAATACAGAATGAAGACTAACTTTTCCAATTAAGAATGGAGAAGGTAGCGTCTAGCTCCATAGTATAGTGGTTAAGTTAGCTGGATCCCAAATTGGAGGAGTCCGACCCAGCGAGGCCCCAGGATCTGTCTGAGCCCCCTGACCTTTGAGCTCCGCTTCCGGTCAGATCAATATGCTGGCAAAGCCACTGTTGTGCACCTCCTGACCTTGGAACAAAGCTTGGGTCAATTAGCATGTCAGCAAGGCTGCTTGCTATTTGCTCCAGAAAACTGGTAGCCTTGCTGGGAAGCGACCCCCCCTCTGACTCCCCAATTGACTACTATAAAAGAATTGCATAGCTCTCTTATACATCCTGAGTATATGATAAAATTTTCCAGGAACTCCCCCGACCGCTCCCCTTTGCTATAATCACCTACTATTAATTACAATGCTTTATCTCCATGGTCACAGTAGAGGGTGGGCTGAAGTTCTATCTAGGCAGAAATAGTCTTGACCTTTGGAAGGCCCTTCAAAATACATTTAAGGTAAACTTAATCCTTTCTTTACTTAAAATAGGATTAGGCCAAAACTGGCCCAGGACACCTCCGCCCTCACCAAGTGAAATAGATAAATATTTTAGGACTCCTCAAATCAAGTTTTAGATCCCTATAAAACTATGCAAGTATCATTCTTTATTAAGATCCAGTGGAACTAATATCTATTCTTGAGATTTTCTTTTCTTAGAGCCATTCCTGGTAATCACAAAATGGCTGCTGCGCCGCATCAGCTAATAATCATCTCTGCTTACCGGAACCGCCTTCCCAAAACTGCATTCTATGGAGACCCACCTACAAATGTGGAACTGCACGAGACTCACCCTTAATCCAACCCTGAACTGCACGAGACCCACCCTTAATCCAACCCTGAATAGAATCTATGTTCCCTATTGTTAAAAACTTTATGAGCTGATAATTGAAACAGGTAGCCCCTCTCCCTTTACTTGCATGTAACCCATTTTCAATAAAAAGGCACGATGATTCCTAGCAGTTGTCACTCCTCAGAGAGCGATCTTTGAGGGGTGTCCGGCTTAGGACGTGCGTGAAAAGGCATCGAGGCCTGTGTTTTCTGTTTACCTGCGTCTCCTCCGTCGAGATAACCCACCCCCGCCGAGGCTGGTCCCCGGCACCAAATTGCTAATTATGGTTTGAATCTAGTTCCATAGGCTTAAAAAAGTATGACATGCATGTGTGTGTGTGTGTGCCTGTCCAAGATTCTGACAGGACAGAGAATTGGAGTAGAAGGGGTTTCAGAGTTACCATGCCCAATTGGAGGGTGCTCTCTCCCTCTCCCCCTCTCTCTGTTTTTCTCTCTCTGGTGAGTGCATGCATTCTCTGGCAATTGAAAAAAAGAAAAAAGAATGAAAAGGTAGACTTCATATTCCTAACATCTTTATCTAGCTCTTTGCTAATTAAAATGTATTGGGATGAAGTAAAATAGAAGATGGGTTTTAAGGGTAGTCTCTTAAATCACAGTTCCACTGGAATCACTGGCCCAAGGCCCACACTTAGTTTTGTTATCTGTGAAATGAAAGAAACTTCATAGAATTGCTATGAGGAATCAATGAGAAACGCTAGGATAAGTGTCTGGCACACAGAGAGGAGGTAATCAACACATAGGTGTGGGAATGAGCCGCTACTGGCTTTGAAGTTTATCTCTACTACAAAGAGACTTGGAAAAGCCACTTAAGTATAACCTCAGTTTCCACATCTATCAAATGGGTAACACACTAGGCATGGAAGTCTCCTGGAGAAGTCCTCCAACCTTTTCTCCGCTACCATCTTTTTAATTAATCTCATTTTGCTTTTCATCTGTTTAAGAGTCTTCAAAATTGCTCATCCATTGAAGATTATCCTTCTATATTGAAGAATTCTTACGGATTTTCTGAATATCTTTCCTAGCATTCCAAAGCATTTGAAGTAATTGAGAAGGATATAGTTTATGCTCAGTTCTCTGTATTGAATCAGTTCCAAATGTGTGCTTCAGATGAACACCTATTCAGAATTCATATCCTTTTCTACAAATGTTGTTTTATTCCCTTATAAGAATTTTCTCTTAATTGCATGTAGCCATTTCCTTGTAAAAAGATTAGCATATATTATCAACAGCTGCCCCCTCCTTCTGCTCTATATAAAGAGTCTCTCATTTACATCCTAATTAACTGGTTCCTTTGGAGTGAACTTCTTAAGGATTTTGAGTAAAATTTTAATCCTGCTTAGGGGATATCCATCATGTAAAGAGGGTGATAAAAATTATCACACATTTATGACATCGCCTCAATTTCAGCACCAACAAAAGATGCACATAGTTAATAAACTGAAAAATAAGACTGAACTAGGGTCAGTCTATCTGAACACAAGTATAATAATCTTAGCTAGAGTCTCCCCTTCCTGGTGAGCTGATTAGTGATTGGCAACTGCTCACTCATCAGCCTAAATACTCTCAGTTACCAGCGTTCACACAGGTGAGCACTGCCACAACTGTCGCCAAGCCTGACACACCTAAATCAGCTCAGAGTCTAACTGCTAAACATACTAAAGAACAGCTTAGGATCCAGGTATTGTAGCAGAAGAAATGTCAAGAGCCTCCAGCTTTTGAGACAAATTCTAGAGCAAAATTCCAAAACCACACTGCCATTCTTCCTCTAATATATGTATTTATATAAGATCTAGATATGTAATATATATTATATTATACATACATAGATATTCATCCTACTCAACAGTGAATATGAGTCTGACAATCTAATTAGTCCAACAAGGAAAGTAGTTTGATTTAGGACACAACTAAGAGTTCTCTGCTTTTACTTTTTGTTTTGTTTCAATTTGCCAGAGGGCCCATGTGCTTCCCCAGATAGAGACAGAAAGTGAAAAAGCACTCCCTATGGAGGACTGTCATAGCACAATCTTGTCTTCATTTCTCACTGCTTTCAAGACTTGGGACACGCACCTGGAATGCTTTTCAGACATCTGAGTCCAGGACTTGAACTGGTAGCATTGAGAGTTAGTTCTGTAGTTTTGGAGTCAGGTATTCCAGCTGTGTATATATGTCTATCTTTAAAATATCCACTGCACACAAGGCACTCATTTACTAATTTATACACTAATTTCTTTATTTTTATTGATTACCTACAAGATATTGGGCAGAGCATGTACCTGGATCAATCTCTGTGGCTAGAATTTGTGCTGGTATGTGGTTGAGAAGTACTTGGAGTCAGACAGCTTGCTTAATCAAAAAGCCCTCCCACTGCCCCTCTGAAGCCTCTAACAGAGGTCTGAATTTCATAAATTCCTTTGAACTACATGGAATGAAGTCAGCAGGTGTTGTGTTGGTTGAGGCACTGGACTCCCACATGGCAGACCACAGTTGGAGTCTCAGACCTGGAAGCATGCTTTCTCACTTTCCCTCTCTCTCTCTGTCTCTCTCTGGTCAAACTTAAAATAATAATAAATAAAATGAAATGAATAATTCTTTAAAAAGAGAAAATAAATAATTTGAAAAAGAAAAATATGTCACTCTATATATACAAGGAGTTATTTATATATATGTGGTAATGCAAACATGCCCTTGAAATAGGGAACATATTGTAATAGTTTAAGCATCCTTAGCTTGCTCAGGTGAATTTGTGCTCTATTTTTGTTTGTTTGCTTTCAGATAGTCAAGGGTTAAGTATCTCTGAGATCTTAAGGTTTTGAGACAGAGAGGTTACCAGGGAGAGTACAAGAGCAAAAGGCGGCTTTGGAAAAATGAATAATGTGAAGAAGGCAATTATTGTTTCTTCTTCCCCCTTTTTTCTCTTGTATTGTGAGATACTTATGAACATCACATAGGCCATGTCAGGCAAACAAGCAGCGCAGGCTTGAAATGTGGGACTGATCGGAGACTGAGATGTGAAGACCTCAGCATACAGGGAGTGGCAGAAGTGACACATTTGGGTACATGTACCCAGGAAGATGTTTAAAGTGACAAAAGATGCTCAGAAAAATCCTATGATTAGATAGTGTGTCCCTACCAACAGAGGAAAATTAGTCCCAGGAAAGTTACGGGATGTTCTCTTCAACACATGGTCAGTGATAAAACCAAAAGTCCATCTGACTCTTAATTCAGTGTCCTTTTCACAGCCATGCTGTGGCTCCTGTCAGCATTTTAATGAATCTCCACCACATTCCTAACATAAATTACATAGAGAAGACAAAGTTAGGATGAGACAAAGCCCTTCGCCAATATGAAATGGGGTTGCACATAGACTAGTAGACTAGTGGTAGTCTATTTTTCACCTTTAATCCCTAGTCATTTATAATAATCTGCTTAAATATCCCTGCCTCTAGGAAGCCTTCTCATAGCAAGACCCCAGGATAATTTTGGAGCAGATAATTTTTTAAACTAATTTGACACAACATGTACTGTTAATTAACTTCTTGCATGCACATCTCTTATTTCCTCAATTGGATGGAAGGATCTTTGAAGGATCTTTGAAAAGGGCTCTATTTCAAATGTCCTTAATTGACCTCCTCCTAATATAGGAGATTAGAAAAATACTTATCAGAAGATTGAAAGAATCATAAGCAATGCAAGCATTAATAGTGATTAAAATGGCAGAGGCATTGATTAATGATGTGGCTAATGGGTAGACGCTCTGGTCCAAGAAGCTTGAGGTTGAACAGAGAAACTGGTAAAAGAAGCAAGTTATAATTACCACAAACCCCAGATTTATACTATTCATAAAATGTAAGTAAAGCTACTTTTCTTTGGGCTTCAGAAGCATTGAGAAAGTCAAAATAATGCTAATGAACTCTAAAATCAGTGTATTTTCTTGGCACTCTATGCTCTGTTAGACTCATTGAAATGTCTCTGGTTTAGACATGTTACAAATTCTGCACAGTACTTGGGTAGTGATAGCTCAAAGAAATCTCTAATCTTGGCAAATACTTATTAAAATGAAAGGTCACTGGAGTCCCCCCGAGGGGAACTCTGTCCAGGAAGTCAATTAGCATAGGCCTAATACATGACCCCACTGCTCAGTACTGTAAGCCTACTATTCTATTTCCTTTTATATTTTCTTGATGTGAAATTAGCTGTTATTCAGTACAATATCATGACCATAAGAAAAATTTAACTGTGACATTGGGACCACCTGGTGAAAAATCAACTCTAAAAAAAGGAGGAAATGAGATGATGAGAGAACTTGAGGCTAAAACACCCAACTCTCAGGAATATGTCCCTGGTTCAAATACAAAAATGAACCTTCCTGTGGTGGCGCCTTACAAAATCCCTCCATCGTAACTGTGAGATCTTGCTGAGAATGGCATGTGCTCCTGAAAGAAGTACAGTGACACATGACACAGCTGGACTTTGAAACACAACCTAGTGCTGGCCTTGGTTACAAAATGAATATAAATAACCCTTCCCGTATCAACTAAGAACAAAGAATGGGAAGAATCAGATTTAAGAGTATGGGAAATAGCTGGTATGTGATAAACCATGAAGTTAGGACCAATTTGAACACTCAGTTTCTGTATACTGAATCACCTCAATTCCTACTTTACAAACTTAATAATGCCCTGCCCTCATGACCTTGTTTGCTCTCCAACTCTATATTTGCTCAAAAACCCATGACTAGGTAACTTATCTCTAGAGTATACCCATTGCTGTTCACTGTGTCTGTTCTTATTTTGACCCCAGTATTTGCTCATCACTCTGCTGGATGCTCAGAGGTACGCATCCTTCAAGGTCTGTTGTAGGATCGTAGAAGTAGGGACAGCACAATATTTGTGGTTCATGGGTTATTTAACAGGACAGGCTGTGGACATAGAGTTTTTAATTTGACATCTATTATGATCAATGGATGAGACAAGTATTGCCATCTCCATATTTTAAGAGGCAAAAGCTAAGATTTAGAGACCTGAAGTGGTGTTTTTATTTCTTTTTTTAACCCCCAGAGATTTCTGCCTTATAGTGCATGCACTTGCTAGAGAGAGACAGAGAGAGAGAGAGAGACAGTGGGAGGGAAAGTGAGAAATCATCCACCATGGGACAGTCACAATCCCTTCTCCTCCATTCTCCTCCGTTCTCCTCCTGGGATCTTGGGCATGCACACACATGCACCCAGTGTGATTTTTAAGCCACCAGTTCTGGTACTTGAACCATGGGAGGCCATGTGGGAGTCCAGTGGCATAACTACAACACAATCTACTGACCCCAAGTGTGGTTTTTCAAGATCACATATTTTTCACTAGTAGAACTTTGATTTAGTCCCAGATCTGCTGACTTCAAAATTCTTGCTCTTGGCACCGGCAGATGGCATGGTGGATAAGGTGCTGGACTGCTATATGGACAACCATGGTTTCAATCCCAAACCCAGGAGCTTGAAAATCATTATGCGCATGTGCCCACAATCCCAAGAGGAGAATGGAGAAGGTATTGTGGCATGCCCATCCCCCACGGGGCATGATTTCTCACTTTCCCTCTCTCTCTCTCTCTCTGGCTAAAACCTAAATTTAAAACAAGAAAATCCTGCTCTTTTCACTGCATCATATGTTTATAAGTAAACACAACAGATGATTTAAAAATAAAACAAAATACTGAAAATTATGAGAGTAAATAGACCAAAAAACTTGTAACTCTTATTTTCTCAAAGCCATGTACCTGATACATGGTAAAATGACTTTATGAGATTGACATTTACTAGACATTTGTAGAGTAAAAATTCTGGCTGAGAGTTTTCAAGGAAGTGTGTGCATGTATGAACAATTTGAAAGTCGTTTTTAGGAATAGGAAGTACTTGGGTATGTATGTATTAGAAATTAAGTGCTGGGAAATTATTTCCTGGCATATGGGAACAGAATGATGTAAGACACTGAGCAGAAAACACCATAGGGTTTTTGAAACTGTTAATAATCAAGTCTGAATTAATGCAATGCTTGAAAAGCTGAAAATAATTTCAATGTTAGAAATTTAGATTTTTTTCCTACTTTTATAAAATAGGAAGAACAATTTTTTTTTTTTTTTTTTATTAAAACCACCCAGTTCTAGCTGAAACCCCCCACAGATGGAGCAACACAGGTAGGACTAGTGTTGAGAATTGCCATACCAATAGTTCTCACCGAAGTCCTTTAGGGGAACTGAAGGAGCCGTATGAAATGGCCAGGTATGAAAGACATTTCTTTGAAGAGTATATTCGTCTTTAAAATGCCAGTGTATTTGTATTTATTCATATTTGCTTTTAGTATAAAAACATTTTCCAACATCATTGAGCAAAGTAGACACTTTCTGAAAAATGGGCTATAACCTATGATTTTGTATTTTCTGTGGCAAATTGCCTCTGACAGTGAAGATTCACATTCCTGGCTTTGAGTCTGTCTTTAGAGCGGTGTAACCTGATGACACTCTTCTTCTCAGAAATAAGCAAAACTAAGGAAAACAAAATGTGGTGTCAAATGTGTTTGTTAATCAAATTTAGAGAATTTAGAACATGTTTTGAGACTTTAAGAAAGTAGTTAAGGTCATGTTACAGGCTTATAGAAACTGGGTCTGGAAATGCCATGTTTTCAGTATACTTCAGTTGAATTTCTTTTGTTCCAGAGTAGTTGATGTTAATATGTAAATTGTGTTATGATCAAATCTAAGGAAAAAAAGCAAGAAATTTTAAAAAATGCAGTCCTACCAAGAAAAGGACAGAAGGGAGCACTATGAGAGAGGATGCCACCTCTCCCAGCCGAGTCTTCTCTCCAACATACAAACCTGGGCTTTTTGTCTTACTGCAAGAATCCTCTTCATGTCCCTGGCAGGAGCCAGATGAGCAGAGACTCTTGAAGAAGCCACAGTACAGTACCTGTAAACCATCTTTACCATCTCTTTTTGTTCTATCTTTCCTTACTGAACCCACTCAGACAACTGCTAGGTGATCCCTACTGCCTTAGATCATTACAAGTTTTCTAAGCAAAAAGGTGGGCAAAGGGATCAGCAGGTAATGTAATGTTTAAGGTACTGGATTTCCACATTGACGACCACAATTTGAGTCCCAGACCCGGCGGCTTGAAAATCACACATGTGTGTGCATGCTCAAAATCCCAGGGGGAGAATGGAGAAAGGATTGTGGCATGGTCATCCTCCATGAGGGGGTGATTTCTCACTTTCCCTCTCACTCTTTCTGTCTCTCTCTGGTGAGTACACATATCCTATGGCAAAAGTCTTTAAGAAAAATAGTGAAGAAAAAATACTCACAGGCTACTCCCCAAGAATAAAACAAAAATGACAACAGCCCAGTCATGGAAGCACAGGCAGGAGGTGCTACCTCGGCGACGTGATGTTAGAGGCCCTAGGGAATGCTCTGGGTTCGTGTCTCAGGTCTACCTAAGCATACTGGATGCGTTCATATAATCCCGGCTGCAATCTTTGCTGGCTACAGGTCTGGGAGGAGGATTGGTATGAGGACTCTGTCTCTGTTCTTTCTCCATTCTCTCTCTTTCTGACAATAAATAATCTTTTTCTAAAAAAAAAAAACAAAACAAAACAAAACAAAAAAACTAAAAAACTGGTAATAGTCATTGAAACAAAATACTTTCAATAAAAAGAACTTAAATCACAGTTCACATTATTTTGGCTAAATATCATAACGCCTGCACTTAAATGGCACTTTCTAAAATGAATGAATGTGGAGCCAACAGAGAGTGGGGTGGTGACATTGTTGGACTCCCACCTGACCTACCACAGTTTGAGTTCCAGACCCAGTAGCTTGAAACTCATGCCAGGTGCATATGCGTGCATGCCCAAGGTCCCAGGAGGAGAATGGAGAAGGCCTTGGGGCATGGCTGCTCCCTCTGAGGGGTGATTTCTTGCTTTCCCTCTGTGTCACTCACTCTCTCTCCTCTGGGAGTGCATGTGCCCTAAGGCAAAAACCTCTTAAATAAATAAAAATAAAATGAATGGATGTAAGATTGCTGATTAAATCATTATGATACTCTTATTTTTCTTCCCCTCCTTTCCTTTTTTTAAAGGTTTTTGCTATATGGCGTAGAAAGACAGAGACAGAAAGTGAGAAATCATCCCCTCCCCCGGGGGAATGGCTATGCTGCAATCCCTTCTCCTCCATTCTCCTCTCGGGATCTTGGGCATGCACACACTCATGCCTGACATGAGTTTAAGCCACCAGGTTGGGGACTGGAACTGTGGTCGACTACATGGGAGTCCAGTGACATAGCCATTACTGCTGGTCCCCCATTCCTATCCATATGGTCGACCACAGTTCTAGTCCCAAACCTGGCACCTTGCTTTCTCACTTTCCCTCTCTCTCTCTGGTCAAATTAAAATAACAATAATAATAATAATTGAAGTTAAAGAAAAATTATTTTATTTATTTATTTATTTATTTATTTGCTATAGGGTGCTTGCACTCGCCAGACAGACAGAGAGAGACAGAGAGACAGAAAGTGAGAAATCACCCTCTGGGGGGATGGCCGAAATCCCTTCTCCATTTTCCTCTCTGGATCTTGGGCATGCATGCACACATGCCTGGTGTGAGTTTAAACCACCGGGTCTGGGACTCGAACTGTGGTCAACTATTTGGGAGTCCACTGACATAGCCATTACGCCAACTGCTGGTTCCTCTTCCCCTCCTTTCTTTGAAGCCATTTTGAGCACCTACTCAGTGGCAACAACTGGTAGAAATACAATAATTGAGATATATCCTCTGTCCTCAAGGGCTACAGAATCTAATAAAGCAATGGAGATAATGGTGAAGAATGTGACCCATGACATAAAGAAATGAAAGAAGATGATCTGGTGGTAGGGCGTTCCAAAACTGAGAAATCAAATCACAAAAGTGTTCGTGGTGTCCTAAAAACTAGCAGGTTGATAGACTAGGATTCTAATTTCCACTCTTAGGTGGAGCAACCAAGGCTTAGAGAAACTAGTTAACTTGTCCTAATAGTTTACTAAAAGACAGAAGATGGGCCAGCAGGTGGTGTGGTAGATAAGGCACTAGATTCCCACATGGCTGCCTATGGTTCTAGTCCTGGACCTGGCGGCTTGAAAAATCATACTGGGTGCGTATGTGTGCTTGCCCAATGTCCCAAGAGGAGAATAGAGCAGAAGGGATTGTGGTATGGCTATTTCCCCCTGGAGATAGTTTATTCCCCACCCACCCCACCCTCTCTGGTGAGCACACATACCCTATAGCAAAAATCTAAAAAAACAAAAACAGAAACAAAACAGTAATATACCTTCCTTTACATCATTTCATACCTTGTCTCAAAAAATAAATAATCACATTTCAAAGCTAATTTTAGTACTATCAGAACAGAACCACAAGTATGTTCATTCTCGTCTAATTAAAAGATTCAGCACTAATTGTGTCTGATACATGAATTTTGAAGCAGAAAAGTTTATTGATGCAGAGATAATGCTAAACTTTAACATCAAATATTAATATCCTGGAATGCAAGCCTCCTTCTACATATTCTACATTATCCGACTTTGTTGCCAGAGAACCAATTAGTCATTTCATAACTAGATCGATATTTGCTCATACTATAGAATATGGAAGCCAGTCTCTAGTGCACCAACTACAGGCTGGCATCAAGCCCACCTCTGGAGACCAGCTGTGAGCATTTGCCTAATCCTCCATTTCAAAGGTAAGATTGCAGTTTCTGCCATACTAGTCACTGTGCCTGGTCTCACACAGCTAAGAGCCAATAAAAATGGTATTTGAAGAGTTCTTTTAGAGTGTGAAGCCCTTGTTCCTTCTACTGTAGAATGGTTCATTTTATCTTTATATTCTGTTTGCATTTACAGTCACAGCTAGAGATTTTAGGTGCATATTGTCTGAGAACCCAGGAGTCCTTCTCATCACTACTTATTTTATATAAAACCTTTCTGGGGCCAGCAGGTGGTGCAGTGGTTAAGGCACTGGACTTGCATGTGTCCAACCACAGTTTAAGTCCCTGACATGGCAGCTTAAAACTCATGCTAAGTGTTTATGTGTGCATACCCAAAATCCCAAGAGGAGAATTAAAAATGGAGGAGAAGGGATTGCAGTGTGGCCATCCCCCCTCGGGTGTGATTTCTTGCATTCTCTCTATCTATCTCATCTCTGGTGAGTGCACATGACCTATAGCAAAAATAATCTCTAAAAAATAAATAAATCTTTCTGAGTCTAAAAACAAACAAGATCAAAACCAAAAATATAAACAAACAAACAAAAACCCACAGCAAAGACTCCATTGTCTGCCATCCGATGCTTCATCCAGGGACCTCACTATCTGTTAGATGAAACAGCAGTCCAGTTGTGGTTGAGCACACCCACGGGATCTAGAATCAATGTTCTTGTCTTTCCAAATGGGGCTCATCTGAAGACGTGCAGAGACAGCAAGCTATAGCTCACATTTTTAGCTGCATTCCCAAGATCTAGCTATAATAACGTTTGAATCTGAAGGTTTGTTTATATGACCCAAGACTGCTTATGTGAACCATTGACCACCTGTGAATTCATTTTCAAGAAATATATTGAAGATGGACATATTTTGCTGCAAATGCCAGATTAAAGAAGGGAGCCTTGCAAAGCAAATTTTAATAAAAATAAGCCAACTCGACCCACATTCTCTAGACAATAATTCCTTGGTAGAGTTATAAAATGCACCCTCCAACAATTATTTTAATTTTCATGTACTATTTTTAGTTTTTGCAGTACACTATGTATAATGGCAGGAGAAAAAATGAGACTCATAATGAAGTACAAATACAAATAAATTCCATAAAATAAGCTTCAGCAGTGAAAATGGAGTTCGATGTTAACTGGACACAAAGAAACATTCCACTGCATGCACATTTCCTATTGTACAACCCTCTGTTTGGATTTTTATTTAAAGGCTAATTTATGGGTAATAAAAAGAATGTGAAAAAAAATCTATACTTTTTTGTCTGCTGTTGTTTTCCAGAAACTAATCTTCAAAACATTCCAATGATAGATACTGAGCCCTTCACAGTAATTTAGTGGTTAGGGATCTACTATTCATTGTTCTAACAATTTACTAATGAGTCCAGTGGCTGATCTTTAAGAATACTCACAGCTCCCCTCAAGATTGTTGGGAGAATAAATAAGCCAAGAAATGTAGAGATACTATCCAATGGTCGTTCTGACAATTGAGAGAAAGAATGCTTGGCACTTAGTAAATGGTTAGTAAACCTCCAGCTTTATTTCAATGATGGAGGATCCGTGAAGGTCTATGAAAATATCTCTTAAATGTTCAGGGAAATTTAATGCCAATATATGACTGTTACATATGATTGCCAGCCTTGAGGCTCTATAACATCTGATTCCTACCAAAGATTGTGAAATCTTATATGCACCTTACTTTGCTTTTAACGACTTCATTGGGTTGGGGCCAGCAGGTGGCACAGTGGTTAAGGGTGCTAGACTCTCACATGGTCGACTGCAGTTAGAGTCCAGGACCTGGCAGCTTGCTTTCTCACTTTCCCTCTCTCTTTCACTCTCTCTCACTCTGTCCCTCTCTGGTCAAATTGACATAAGTAAATAAATAAAGTTAAATTAAAAAATAATTCTTTAAAAATAAATAAATATCTCATTGGGTAAATGCATTCTTTACATATTGTCACTCTTCTTCCCCATGCCCAGGATGGTCAGAAAGAATCAAACCAAGTAGTTCCTGACGCTACATAAGACCTCAGTATCCTTTTTAACATATACTCCAGACAGCATTTATCAAATATGAGTCACTACAAGAAATATAACCCATTTGCTATTCCTCTCCTAGAAATACAACTTAATGACATCACTCTGGGCTGCAGCTCAAGAAGGGAGTTACGTGGTAGGAGAGGACACAGAGGAAGAAGACAAACAATGACTAATGTTCCTTTTGGCATCTGCTAAGCCCATTTCTTGTTGCAAATACTTATTCTTCATTATATCAGCATGGTGATTTACAGAAATATAAATTACCACGTTTTGGGAATCCGTCAACATGATACTCCAATAACATAATACCAAGATTCATGCAGCTGCTTCTATTAACATGACAGCAGCATTTATCCTTCAAATGGCTGGGAATCAAAGAATATAGAGAATGACAGAGAATAGTTTTTTTGTTTGTTTTTTGTTTTATTTTTTTTGTCTTTTTTTTTAACATGGAGAGAAATATCACTGCACCTTTTCTCTCACGTATAGAAAAGTTAATTAACCTTCAATATAGATTTTGCAGGGAAAAAGAAAAATGGATCAATGTAGAATTTACATTGAGGAAATTGGAAATTTGGGCATATTCTCAGCATATGATTCTCTATTTGAAGAATATGTAAAGGGAATACTCTCTCACAGTATTTCTCTGAGAAAACAAATGGCTCCAAATTAAAATGGAATATTTTCAAGTTTGAAATGAAAAATACAGAATGAGTGACAGAAGGGTCTCTATTATCCCGTCCTGGCAGGCAGCATGAGACAGTACTGAATTATGTTTTTCCATGACTCTATTTCATGGAGCAGTCCCCCTCTGCAGTACAGCCACCTTGCCTTGTATGAATTGAAGAAAGCCGAAAAGTGGGAAGATTTCCTGAGACATCACCGACAGGCCTCTGATCAGTGAGGAGAATAGGTCTATTACACTTTTATTCATGCAACTCTTCTTCGGTGTGTGTGTGTCTGTGTGTGTGTGTCTGAATGTGTGTGTGTCCGTCCAATTCAGAATGGCTCTCTTCTCCACAAACATGGTATCTTAGTGTTTTTGGTCTGACTCTGACCTCTTGCCAATCTAAATTGGACCACAGGTGGGCACTTAACTCACTCAGCTCACTTATGATTAATTGATACTTAAGGAATGCTTGAGAGTCAGACTTTGCATGTTATAATTAAATTATGTACAGTTTGGATTTGAGGGGCAGTCATTGTCTACCATTAAATTATTTCAATACTCAGTAAATAATTGTTTACAGGCAGAGAGACAGAGGCATATTAACTGAGACAAGGAGAAATCAGGGATGGAAAGGAGATTTTCTGTGGGTGTCTCGAGGGTTTTCTTTTGTAGGATTCATCCCTTTTGGGGTTCCTGAATAACACTTAGGTTCATATTTTGTTCCTGAATCAATATACTGTCAGTCTAATTTTCTAGTTAATATAAATGGGTCAAAAATGAACATATATTCTTTTATTTTTTTTTTTAATTACCATGGCATCTGTGTCAGACAGAGAGAAAGAGAAACTCTCAATGAGGTGTGGCCATGCTGCAATCCCTTCCCCTCTGTTTCTTCATCTTATTTTGATTTTGAACACAGTTATCTGGCATGTTTTTCAAACCACTGACACGGTATGACATGTGGAATCTGGTAGCCTAAACCATGAGGTGACAGGTTGACCCAAACGTATGCCCTTGTTAGGAGCTGCCTTCGTTAAGCTTCTACTTCGTGGTCATGCCTATACTTCATTGAATATTATGCCTGATGTTTTCAATTGCTAAAGTTATAATTTATATGTGTGTTTGTTGTGTGTGTTGTATGTGTGTATATGTGTGTGCACATGTGTGTATTTGTGCGTGTGTGTGTATGTTTTGTGAGAAATAAAATATTACTGCTGTCAAGTAATGGGACAAATGTCAAGTAGCTTTAAGTGGCCAAATATAAATTTTAACTCAGTACCATCTGATTCCAGTATCCAGAATTCTTTGCAATGCCTCATCCTGGTCTCCCCAGGCAGGCAAGTGTCCTTAGATCTTTTGTTAAGCCATACCGATGACCAGTGAAGTAAATTTACTTTATTCAATGCCTCGCTACGCAGTGTTTCCTTGACTAGTTTTCCCAAGCCAAAGCGAAGGGCTCTCGGCCCCCTTCCTGACTTGCATGAACACATGAACTTTTCTTTTAGGTAGAAAGCTTAAAGACAAAAGTATCTCAGAGATTTTCCATGCATTTATATGTGACATAGAATGTAGTTCACTTTTTCAGGTTTCACAAACTGTTGATCAGTTTTCACCAGTTTTATTTCACCAGATGATTCCCCGGTTCATGATGAATCACATATTTTATAAGCATTTTCAAAATGAAGTTGGATAGTGGGGCACCCTAGGGCCTGAACACAGTATCTTAAGCAGGGTTCAATATAGAAGTTGTTCAAAAATAAATCACTAAATTTTTCCCTCAAAACTTTATGCCATGTCTAATGCAGCTAATAACAATCAAAATGATTTTTCCAAGATGCAATCCTATATTGCGCTGTACATGCAGTATTTAATGCATTATTTAATATTTATATAAGCCTAAATACAAATAATGATCACATTTTACAAAAATATGAAGCTCATGGGGGATAACATTTGAATGTCACAAATTTTGAAGGTTCCGAAGCTGGATATCATATCAAAGACTACAAAGCTGATGCTCTTATCACCAAGTTATTTCTCCCAAATTGGAGATCATCATTCCCCCAAATCATCTTAGCTTCTGTGACTCTCATCCCTGTCTTACCACCCAAGACATCTCTGAGATATGACAAACCAGCTTGCTTGTTTAATCCTTATAATTCTCATTGGAAAAGATAGTTGTAAAAAACAAGAAAGGTGAGGAAGAAAACAACGGTGTGCCACCATCGCTTGCCAGAGCAGAAGTGTACGTACCCAGCAGGCAGTTTCCAGCTTCTCAGCAATGGCTTGACTCTAAGGAAGAGTAAAACGGGCTAACTTTTGGTAAATACTGAGGTTTGGCTTCCATCTACTTCTGCCTTTTGGTTGCAGACTTCTGCTTTGTGGCATATATTTTTTCTTTTTCCGTCAAGCTTGTTGATGTTCATTTTAACTTATATTTCACCTGGATAAGTTTTCTTTGCTATTCTAAGTGAGGGTCTCAGACCAGAGGCATTGATATAGCCTGGAAGCTTAACCTAAATCCCAACTTTCAGCCCCAAATCAGAAATACTAAATTAGAACCTGATATTCAAAAAGATCCCCCACAATTCAATGAACATGGAATTTCGAGGGCAGTGCTCAAAGCCTTAATCTCACCCAGAATATCCATGTTTAAAATACTCTTATTCATTAACTCTTTTCTTTCCCTCTTTTTCCTCTCCCTCTCTCTGCTTCTTTCTGTGTAGCAGAATCAGAGGTAGGAGGAAAAATGACCTATTTGTCTAAATGCTCTCATCATAAACCTAGTATCTACAATAAGAAACCTTGAGGACACTGCAGAATTTCTTATTCCAAGTAAAAATCTCTCTTGTTCCAGACTTTGAGGTATATAGCTTCCAGATCTATCCTTTGTCATCCATCCATTCTAACGTCATCACATTCCTTGTCAGAAGGTTTTTCAAATGAGTAATCTACCCCCCTTATAGGTGCAGGGCAGGGCAACTATTCTTGCTCCAACCTCAACTGTTAGAAAGGATAGGTGTTTACCAATTAATCCTCCATAAACCCCTTAGCACTGAGTTATTTTCTCTTTTCTGTTCCCCTTCAGCCCATGAACTGATTTAACTGTTTTCACTATCTGCAGTGTGCATGTGTGTTTATAAGTCCTGAATTCCTTATTTCATACTACCTATACAGACTTGAGATCCATTGGGAATGATAAAGGATCAACCTCATCATAGACCCCAATTCACCTCCCTTCTAGATAGTCCCTCAAACTTTATCAGTATAAGCTACAGCCATCAGAACTAGAGAAAAAGGGATTGGTTACATCTGTTTAACACAGGCAGGGAGAAAACTCTTGCTTTCTCATTGAGTGTGGAATAAGAAATTGAAGATATAGCATTCAGGAGATACATGAAAACTACATCAAATCCCCTAGAAGATAAATGGGACAGCCACTCCTCTCTGCGTCATTTGCCCAGTTCAAGGTTAGGGGTTTCTCTCTCTGAAGGTTTGTCTCCTTGAGATGAAAAATAATGGAGGAGGGATGGGAAAGGAAAGTCGGAAAACTGACTGCTTGACTAATTGATTAAGGGGTAAGGGAGAGAGGAAAAGGGTATGAGAAAAGGAGAAAAGTAATATTGCTCTTGACTGCAAAGAAAATAAATGATGCTTGGGTATGGAAAAATGCATCACTTCCCAGCGTCTACCACTTTAATATCTAAATCGGTCAACGCGGAAAACATTCGTTTTAGGTTTTTTATTATAAATATCTTCTCCTACTTTCTCTTTTGCTTTGTTTTGTCAGAAACTTGCTAGCCTCCCTTTATATGGTAGAAAAAGAGAACTCTCAGAGAGACCAGCAGTTAGTGGAATGGCTATGTCGCTGGACTCCCACGTAGTCGACTGTGGTTCGCGTCCCGGACGCAGTGGCTTAAACTCATGCCGGGCGCGTGTGCGTGTATGCCCAAGATCCCAAGAGGAGAATGGAGGAGAAGGGATTGTGGCATGGCCATCTCCCCTGGGGGGGGGGGGGTGATTTCTCACTTTCTGTCTCTCTGTTTCACTCTGTCTGTCTGGCGAGGGCACGTGCCCTATGGCAAAAAACCTCTCCAAAAAAATAAAATAAAGAAAAAGAGAACACTCAAGTTATATTGATTCGATAATTTATTTGGTAAGGAAATTCTTATCAAATGAATGAAATAAGGACACGCCTGAATAATTTTACCAGCCCTTCTACTAGAAGGAACCTAAATTATACTTCAAACTAACTTTGTTCCTTTTATTTAGCCACACTAAAATCAGAACTGTCTTGATTATCATGGCAAAAACACAATGACAAAAACCCAATTTAAACTGAGTTTTCAGGCCCGTAAGCTAAAACAAGCAGGCAACAAATCAACTGGGAAAACACTGCCACATAAAATTGGATCTAGGAATTCAATAAATCATTGGTTTCTCTCTTTTTTCTTTCCTTCAATTTTTTTTTTTAAATCTTTCTTTCCATTAGGCTGAGTGCTTGCTGGAGAGACAGAGAGAGGGAGGAAAAGCAAGAAATAACCCCCTCCATTCTCTTTTCAGGATTTTGGGCACATAGGCACATGCACCCAGCATGATTTTTCAAGCCTCCAGTCCGAAACTTAAGCTGTGTCTGGCTGGGTGGAAGTGTGGTAGAGGGAGCCTTGGGAGCCTCCAAGACTAAATAATAATGATAATAATAATAATAATAATAATAAATAACAAAGCATGCTTAAAATTTAAATATGCAAGTGAAGTCTATAGTGAGGTCGTATCCCTATCCCCATGGCAACCCTTACTAACCTTATAGCCAGCCCCATCTCCATAGCAACTCTATAACTTTTGCACACTTCTGCATCTGACAGCTGAGAGGCCCAGTGCATAATTCAGTAAGCAACTTGATCATCAAAGTTACCTCATGTAAATTATCCAATCAAAAATGTGTAAAAGTGTATATAACCAGATATAAGAGACAAAAAAGCTAAAACAAATAAAAAAGAGAGACCCCCAAAATTTGGGGTTCGGCCTTTAAATGTAAATCCACTGAGCTGGTGCTAGCGCACAAATAAATCGCTTTTTCCTGCAAAATGCCTTAGCGTCGAGTCCTGTCTCACTACATATCCCACTGCGTTTCTAGTGCATTGGCTGGGGAAGAGGAGAGTTTGGGAGACGATATGTGTTCACGTCCCTTGTTACCAGAGTGCAGCCTCCAAAATGTCAGAAGAGGTGACCTCATCTAGCACCAGCGCACCAGTTATTCCATAGAAAATAAAAACCTTCCTGGCTGACCAGAGTACAGCTCCTAAAAGCACACCAGAACCCAATGAGGCTCAGAAACCAGCTCTGGGAGCGTCACCCATGGAATTAGTAAAAACCCAGGTTCATTTAAGACTAAACCTGCCCCCAGTGGGCCAACAGGGAGAGTTTAATCACCTCCTCAGAGTAATCCTGACACCCTCGTAATATAGATGAAAGAAGACCACCACATCCTTAGGTACTGGCCAAAGAGTTGAAAAGATATCACGTGACTGTAAGTAAGTAACTGTGAAATAACTTATTCACAGTTCCATGGCAATCCTCATGTGCCTTATAGTGACCCTCTTTAAAAATAATCTCAAGGCAGAATTTACACAGTCCCACTAATGCCAAGAGGTACCTAATATATCTCCACAAGGGAGAAGCCAAAAACAAAAAAAGAATGAATTACCTCTTCTTTTTTCCTTTCTTGTGTATAAGTATCATTATCTAAAAAATAAATAAATACATAAGTAGTACACAGAGTAAACTCACTCCCTTCAAGTGTACAGTAAAATATTTCAGGGACCAGCAGATGGTGTAATGGTTACATCACTGGACTCCCATGGAGTCGACTGCAGTTAGAGTCCCACACCTGCTAATTTGCAGGGCACGTGTGCGTGGGTGCCCAAAGTTCCTAGAGGAGAATGGATTGTGGCATAGCCATCCCCTCTGGGGAATACTTTCTTGCTGTCTTTCTGCAAGTGCACATACCCTATAGCAAAAATCTCTTTAAAAAAAGAAAAAAAAAACCTTCAGGCAAAAATATTCAAAAAATTATAATATTAAGTTGGCTCCCAGAAAACTCTGGACATTCTGTAAAATAAATTGGCCCTCATTCAGGGTGGGTTGGCCCTCCAAGGAGTGTTTTTCATCCCCCAGTCACTGCTACCTGAATACTCTAAGCCAATAGAGGCTGGGGCCTCAGCCATGCCCCAGAGGCGGCCTTCCTTAATCATCTTAACTCTCCTGACCAGAGTCACTCTAAAGTTGCCAACTTAACCTCTTATACTCCAGCCTAAAAGCACCAAAAGAGCCCTGCCAACAATAAAATTCAAAGAAAAAAATGCAAAAATGCAAAAACCTCCATTTTATATATATATATGCATATATATGTGTGTGTATATGCATTTTATATATTATATATAAATATATATATAAATTATATATATATAAAATATATAAAATGAAAAAACCTCCATTTTATATATATATGCATATATATATGTACAAATGACCTTAAAAAAATTCCATTCAATTTAATTTATAAAAAGAGCACTCATGCAAATTAATTTAAACGCTCTTCAAATTCACATGATGGGACCAGCAGTTAGCATAATGGCTATGTCGCTAGAATCCCATGTAGTTGACCGCGGATCGCGTCCCAGACCTGGTGGCTTAAAACTCACGCCGGGTGCTCGTGCGAGTGTGCCCAAGATCCCTAGAGGAGAATGGAGGAGAAGGGACTGCGGCGTGGCCACCCCCCTGGGGAGTGATTTCTCGCTTTCTGTCTCTCTGTCTCTGTCTGTCTGGTGAGCGCACACGCCCTACAACAAAAATCTCTCCCCCCCAAAAAAAAAAAAATTCACATGATAACAAAGAAATTGGTTTCAAATATAATTTTAAAAAGTTTAATAAGTAAAAATTTTCAGTTTCTAACATATAGTTTGTTCAAGGCTTATTAGTCAAACATATTTGTCAATATAATTAGTTAAATAAAACAAGTAGTAATTATAAATTATGTATTATATATTACATATTATATATTACATAATAAATATATAACCAACAAAAAATGAATAACTAGCCTTCTGTTATATCTTGTTTCTCACAAATAATCAAAGCATAACAGTTAAAATCTCTCCAAAAAGGTTGAAAAAACAAAAAAGTTTAAAAATGTTTAAATATATCCTTGTAAGTATCTAATCATACTAAGTAAAAAATAAAGTTGCAGTTTCTATAAAGAAACTAATTGTTTTTCTGTACTACTAAGCCATCTATTAAGTAGAACCAAAATTAACCAAAAGCAAAAGAATATTTTAACAAAATCATATGCTTTAATTATTCATATTGTCCATCTTTAACATTTTTTTGAGTGGTTTTTTATGCTATAAGGTGCGTGTGCTCGCCAGAAAGACAGAGAGAGACAAAGAGACAGAAAGCAAGAAATCACCTCCCAGAGGGGGATGGCCACACCGCAATCCCTTCTCCTCCATTCTCCTCTCGGGATCTTGGACACGTACACACATGCTCCTGAAGTGAGTTTAAGTCACTGTGTCCAGGACTCGAACTGTGGTTAACTACATGGGAGTCCAGTGATGTAGCCATTATGCCATCTGTGGGTCCCCACCTTTTAAATTTTACAAAAATAAAAATACTAAACTTCTGAATAAAATAATTCTATTCTATATTTAAAACTGTATTAAACAGCTTTTATTTATTCATAAAATACATATCCATAAGCTAATAGTATGTACTAAAAGCTAATATTGCTAAAAATTAAAAATTACAGTAAAAATGTAGAGTCCTGCATACAAAATTACAATAATCCTTAAAATAACAAACAAAATGTGTTCCTTAAAAATAATTATTTCTGGGACCAGCAGTTAGTGTAATGACTATGTTGCTGGACTCCCATGTAGTCGATCGTGGTTCGTGTCCTGGACTCGGTGGCTTAAAACTCACACTGGGTGCATTGCATTGCATGCATGCCCAAGATCCTGAGAGGAGAATGGAGAAGGGATTTCAGCGTGGCTATCCCCCCTGGGGGGGTGATTTCTCGCTTTCTGTCTCTCTGTCTCTGTCTTTCTGGCGAGCACACGAGCCCTATAGTAAAAAACCTCTGAAAAAGTTATTTCTAATTAGTCAAAAATAATAATTATTTCCCAAAAGCAAATTTATAAAAAACCAAAATGAAAAAGTAAATAAAAAATTTAAAAAGTTATAAGCATAAAAATATATTTGTAATACAAATATTAAAAACTATTTCAAGACAAATAATTAAAAGTATAAGGCATGTCACAGAAAGTTTAAGTTATATTTAAAGGTCTAAACAATTTATTAAAAATTATAAAAAATATTTTATAAAAATCTTTATATAACAAATAATATCTACAGTGGTCATAAAATAATAGACCACACCACTCAGTGCTAAAACATAGTCTAAATATAGCAATAAAAAAAACAAATTTACTAGATCTAAATTAATATTCTTATAATCATCTAATAAAAATTACCACAAGGTTCAAATAACTATTAATAATAAAAGACAAATATGTTATAAATCTAATCAGAAACTATAATAACACATATAACAATTTCTTTAATTAGTTAGATTATTTAATGTCCTCTGACTCTATTGACAGTATAATACTTATTTGTGCATTTTCATTATACATTACCTATAAATACTATGCCAAATACAAAAAAAAAATCAAAAATAGTCCATAACATACTTCTACTCCAAACCTTAAGGCATAACTCTTTTCTTTGCTCAAAAACAATGAACTATTAAACCAGTCAGACATGCCCTCTCCCAGGACTCTACTGCCCATAGCAGAAGTCCAGTGCCTCAACTACCACACCACCTAATGGCCCATCTCCCTTTTTCTAACATTTGCCTCTGTGGCTCCTGCTTAGACAATAAAATATGCATGTGGAAATGGAATAATTAAGAATTATGTATATTTTGTACCTATCATGTAGTTTGGCTATATGTAAGATCAGGATAATTTAAATCACATAGAGTTTGTGTGGAAGAAATACATAAGATACAGTTATAACACACATAAAACATAAGCATGTTATAAATAAACAACATATATCTTCCCATATTAACCCCTTTAGTTCTAATCCCATTTTCTTGAACCCAAAATAGGATATATGAAGTTCATGGAAAATGGAATACACGTATTTTATTTTGGTGCAAAATAATTTTCAAATCCATGTATAGCTTTTTGATGATATGAATTTCCATAAACTTGTGAAGATCCTTCACATAGATATGACTGAAAAATTCACAATTTGGGCTATTTTTTTCTACCTTGATGTTTTCAGATACTGACCTTGCCCAATTATACAACAATTCCTTTCATTCATCTTTTTTCACTTTATTATTTTAGTCTAAATGGTCCAGGTTAATAAGTAAGAGGTTTCCATGTGTTACTGATCTTTCATATGTTTCTTCTTCTTTTGTCAAGCTTTCTTATTTGTTATATTTCTTTCATGAGCAAGTGACACACATACACACACACACACACAGAGTGAGAGAGAGAGAGAGGGAGAGGAAGGAGAGAAGGAGAGAGATAGCTCCTGCAAAAGGGTCTCGACACCTCCAGTCAGTCCTGGGTCACAGGCAAATATGTGCCCTCTATGCTCTGGACATGAACTGGAATCCTTCCCATATGGGGTTGCTTTTGCAGAACATAACATTTAACCATTCCCCCTCCCCCATGCCCAGTCTCGTCTTTATATGTTTTGTCTTGATCCCACAATGGCTGTGGGGGAAATACCTGAAGGGAAGACATCTAATGTGATGTACCACTTCCAACCTCTACTCACCTCCCACAGGATACGCCTACTGAATATTGGGGTTGAACACAAGCATTGTGAACATTGTACCTTCTGTTTTGAAAGTCATCTGAAATACGAGGATAATTAATCCAATCTCATAGAGGTTGTTTAAGGTATAAGGAAAGTTTAAGGTCACGTAAAAATATGCATACATATATATTTTTTTCAAATAAAGACATTTATAAAGACAGAGCCTAGATATTTTTATGTTGTTGTTATTATTTTTGGTTCACACCACCATGGGCTTATTAATGCCAGACAGAATATAGCAAGCCAAAAGTCACTAAATATGGGTATATGACTAAATCATCTTATTATGTATTCAGGTTCTTCTTTTGCCATCTTCTTTATGATAACATGTTGAAATTACTACCACCATAAATATTCACTTGAAATATTTCCTCAAACTGAGCAGAAATGTAAAGGTTTTAATTTCGAAATGTATAGCTCAGGGAAATGTTTGAAAACACATTAATAAACATAAGCAAGTAGCAGCACATATGCAAAATTTTTCCAGCAGTCCTCTCTTGTTGTTTCTGGCCTCTAAAGATCCATGTTATTCAGCTCAAAGGGCAGATTGCAGTGGAAAAGAAAGATGGAGGAGCATGAAATCCCTGGACAACTCTAGGAGAATTTTTCTTTTTGTCACCTTAATTGTGCAGTGGAGAACCAAAAAATTCCACCGTCTGGTACATAGGTGAAACTCAGAAATAAAGATAACTGCTGCTATTGTCAAAAGTTTGGTAGAAGGAAAAAAAAAAAACAGCAAACATTCCTTAGTTCCAATATTCTTTTCTAATTAAAGACATCAGCACAGAGGTGTCTTTCTATCTGGAACCTTTTATTTGCCTATTACTGTGAGCAAATATTCCTAAAATGTAATGAGTTACTGGAATATTTAATCCTGGAAACACATGGGAATAATTGGGGGGAAAATCTAATAAGAAACAAAGAACAGAGCAGCCATGCATCTTAATAAGAAAGGCTTAAAACAAAGGAGCATCCAAGTAAAACTTGTTGAAGCTTGAAGCCTTGATTGAAGCAACTTTATAGTGGAAAAATCCTAGGCCCATATTTAATAGATGGAGGTAAAATTTAAGGATTACTATTAAATGTGCTCTTGTGTGTACATGGATGATTGAGAGCTATACATAACATGAAAAATACATGTCCCCACTCTACTGCTTGCTTTGATAATTCACTTCCGAAAAAGTCCAGTAATTTATCTCATTTATTGGGTCTAGATGTGAGTAAATACAGGATACTGATTAAAGATATTCATTTTGGACTCAGATCAAACTGATCTCAACAATTGTGTTTTATCATTTCCTAGTGGTGTATCCTTGGGCAAACTTCCTCTCGATTTAGTTTTTTAAATCTTTGAAATTGTGAAAATGTTAGTACACCTAATTGTCAGTTTACATAATAAAATACATGTCTTTAGCAATCATGCCTGGCATATAAGAAGTCCTGAATAAATGTTGGTAATGATGTTTGTGTTGATTATAATAGCAATGGTGATGATTTCCCATTTTGCACCTACAGTAAGCCTGGCATCCTTAAGGAATTTTTTTCTGAAGGCATGAGAATTTTCAGAGACTCTGTTTAAGACCTTACAATAGTGAGGACTTTATTAAAATGTCCTCTGAAGTTCATCAGTAACATGCATGGCAAGTTGTAGAGTCACAGAATTCCAAGACCAATCAATGTTAGGAATAAAAGGAAGCAAAGCATACTGCAGACATGGAAACTCACAAATTAGTCAGCAGCATCTATGATGCCGGGCTCCTAGTCCACAGCTCTTCGACCTGTAACACTGAAAGCAACACAACTGCCTGCTGGGTTTCCAAAACACTGTGACAAACTCTCTAGGAGATGGATCTAATAGAGTTAGCACCATAAGAACACAAGGGGAGACAGTCATGATAAAAATAGCGTGAAAAATGGCCAGTGTGTGAATAGACAACCAGCAAGCTAGCGTGTTCTCTGCCTTGTCCAAAGAATGAGGCACATGGGGGTGTACATGCTTACCATAGGCCTGTGGAGCATGCTTTTCCTTGGTGACTTATGAAACAGGACCAATATTTCATGGGATGTTTGCATCAATGACAATATAAATATTTTATAATGTGCATTCTACAATTTTACCTTTTCTGGTTAATTTACTGAGTAGAGAGAAACACAACTAATATTGGTAAGAAGAATGGTTATATTAGAAAATTAATTTTGTCATCACCACTGTAATGGGTCATTCATGCAGGGATGAGCTAAGATTAGTAAAAGTTGGTGAAAGTTCAGAGAGGGAAAGGGGTGATACTTTTGCGCTGTGTCACATATGCTTTTGTCTACAATCCACTCTGCGATCTAGTGACATAGCTACACGCTATGATCGAGTATGACAGGTACAAGGGACTGTTGAGGATTTGAGCTGCAGCCTGGGGCTATCCATGATTTTAAACTCACTATGTACTCTCAGAACTGTCGCCAAAGGCAACTTGATCTACAATAACATCTTTGAGGTACAATTTTTGCAGTCCTGCAATGTGAGTCTGGGCAGGAATGCCTGGAATGCAGGTTGTGAGTTTTCAGGATGAGCAGCTGTACAATGGACCCAGGATGCTGCCTTCTCCTGAGACCCAAGCTAGACTGAGGCAACGTTTTCCTAGCCTCAGATACAAACATTTGAGACTTTAGGTTTGGCCATAGATATAAAACATGCTGTCTCATCTACACATACTCAACAATGTGTCTTTCCTTCTCCCTGAGCGTCTCCTCCACCACCCTAACAGTCTGTCCCACTAGCCCTATGATGAATGGAGCAGCGCATCGCAGCCTGTTCTTCCATTTACCCTGAATTTCCCTGGTACTTGACAAAACACCCCGACGACATTCTGCTCACCTCGCTAGGCCTCCCTTCCTGCTTGAATGCACACCCACAAATCCACACAGTGTTAAAGGATATTGATGAAGTGGATGACTTTCCAAGAATGATGGCTCAGGAGGAACACAGAAATAGCACCAGGTAAGCAATCAGGAAATGTCAGCAGACCTTAGAGAAACCCTTCAAACACACCAGAGCCCTGAGACAAACAGCAAAACTAATGGAGTGTTTGTAAAGAGAGGTGTGTTTGCCTAGAGAAAGGCGGGTGGAAGTGAAGGGAGAGGCCAAGCAGAAGGGCAGTGTGCGTTTTTTAGGGGCTGACAGCACCGTAGAAGAATACAACTCACAAGCTGCCAGTCTGTAAAAAAGCCTGGAAGGTAAGTTGATGATCAAGTGGACACGATGTTTTTGTCTTTTCTGCAATCATTCCCCCATCTGATTGTAACCCCTCATTTTCCTTGGTGAGTGACCTTTCCGCCACATTTTTCACATGGTGAGGTGGAGAAGTGTTGATTCTACCTGGTTGTCAGGCACTACAATATCACTCAGGAATTGTTGATGAGAATTTCACATACTCTTGAACACAGTGATTGACTTAGGGTTAATCATATGACCCAAGTCAGAACAATCTAAATCACTGAGACAGAATTCTAGATCTTTAATGTGACTGTCTGGAAATAGAACATCTCTTTCTGCTGAACTTAAATAAAGGTTCGCTGGGAAGCAGAGGCCAGTATGAGATTTGACATGAAAAAAAAAATTGACATGAAAAAAAACCACACACAAATATTATACATATATATATATATATATATATATATATATATATATATACACGTGTGTGTGTGAGAGAGAATGTTTATGAGAACTAAAAGAGAAGGGAACTGGGAAGGCAGAGACACAGCTCTCTCTACTTTGGTTATGCCACACTGCTACGCTACGGAATAATACCCTTAGCATATTTAGAAGACTCTTTGTCAACTGAGAGAGCCCACCAGGGGACCAGGTTAAACTTTTATAGGATGTCTATACAGACACTCTTCACTTAATGGCTGAGTTCTGTTCGTACAATAGGTAGCTAAGCAAATTGGTCTGTAAGCAGGGACTTAAAGGCGATGTCTTATGGTGTGTGGTGGTGCCATAGGGTGTGTAGTTTTCAATAGATAGTGTACAACACCACACTAAAACAATGTAATTCTGTCCATACAAAAATATACATTAGATAAGTGCCAGAAAGTGACAAGATACAAAGAAACCCAATAGCATAAATCCAGTGTAATTGTTTTCACTCATTCAGAACACTACTGTAGGTACACAATAAAGTACACATTTATAAATGACATATGTAAATATGATTGTGAATGCTTCGTGCAGTAAATACTAGCTGGCTGTGGGAACAAGACGAACACAGAATGGAGATTCCGAAGACCCAAACAGACTGACAAAAGGGAGATTTCCTGCACTGGAGAACTGGTCCTGAGTCATCGAGAAGGTAGGTGGTAAAGTGAGGAATGGCTGGACGTTTTTGCCCAAGCCTTACTATACTTGAAAAGTCTTCTACTTTAGGGGCCAGAAAGTGGCCTAGTGGTTAAAACACTGGACTTTCATATGGACAACTGTGGTTTGAGTCCTGAACTTGGTAGCTTGAAAATCACACAAGACATATGTGTGTGTGCATGTCCAAAATCCTGAAAGGAAAATGGAGGATGGATTGTGGCATGGTCATCCACACCCCCGGAAGTAATTTCTCACTTTCTCTCCCTCTCTGTGTCTCTTTCTGGCAAACACACATGCCCTATAGCAAAACAACAACAACAACAAAAATTTCTACTTTTTAGGAAGGCTAAATATAAACAGTTTTCTAACCAGTTAAACCCCATGCCCTGTATAGTCTCTACAGTTTGCTCACAAACTAAACAGTTGTTTTTTTTTTTTGTTTTGTTTTGTTTCATTTTTAAGTTCATTTATCTCTCCTCCTAACTTTGTTTTTCTGATAGGTTTTTGCGTTAGGGTACATGCATTCATCAGAGAGAGACACACACACAGTGAGAGGGAAAATGAGAAATCACCACCCAGGGGAAATGACCATGCCACAGTCCCTTCTCCTCCATTCTCCTCCCAGGATCTTTGGCAGGAACACATACATGTCCAGCATGATTTCAAAGACGGGCCATGTGGGAATCCTATGATGTCACCGCTATCCCATCTGCTGGTCCCCTCCTCCTAACTTTTTATAGACAATACATAAATAAATAAATAAAGCCAATTGAAATTTAAAACCTTCTAAAGGGAAATCATCTTTCTAAGGCTCTCAAGTACATTTTGCAAATTTTTAATTTTCCAGGTTAACATAGGTTGTTATAGTTTCACTTACATCATTTAAATTGTCATTTTTTTTCCACCTTGATACTTTCTTTCCCTCATGGCTTTTCTTACTTTATGAAACCATTGTCCACCATTTTTATAGCTTTGGTTAACATATTTGCTGAATTTAGTTCAAATCTGGATTTACTTTCTAAACACATTGAATCATACCTCTAGCTTTGGATACAGAGGCTACAGAGAGGGCAATGCCAATGAAATGAAATAAAATTCATTTGCAGCATACTAATCAAGTGTAAAAATATAAGCGTGCCCCGAAAAAGCTATTATTCTGACCCATATTTATTTTTTGCCAAAATTATTGTTTATCACAGGATCACAGCAATAGTAAAGAAACAGAAAAATTATGCATGTGAAGAAATTAATGCACTTGATAATGGGTTATTAACTGGTATCTCTTGATTGCTCATGCACTTTTGATTAGCTGGACAACTTTTAGACCTCTTTAATGTAAAATAAAGCAGTTTTAACTCAAGTTATAGTGGAAATCATTTCCTTATCTATTATTAGAATGTCTCAATATATTTCAAAGCTGCCAAACATTGTGCAGAAAGTGACTTAAAAAAAATTACTCCATTCATTTAGTCTGTTACAGAAAAAAAAAAAAAGGCCTATTTTCTGTGGACTCACAATCTAGACCTAATGCAAGTTCCTTGATAAGCCATCACAATGATAAAGGGAAGCTTAGAGATAGGTGTGCTGTTGTCACTGTGTTCCTTGGCATGAGTAAGGGCATTGCTGTATGCAGAGACCACAGGTTAAGAAACCAGAGATATTGACATTGCAGTAGAATGTGCAATGCCGCCGTAGGGCACAAAGTGGGGTCCTGGCAGGTTCTTCATTTCCCTTTTGTTCCTTCTCTCAGTGGCACCATCAGCTATTTGCCAGGCAGATAGGTCAGATTTGAAAATATTCAGATGGTAAACAGCAGAAAAGTATCTCCTGTTTCCTGATGAGCACCACCCGGGGTCCTATTACAATATTTTCTTAAGGAAAGGGAGTATTTATAAAGATTGTTCTCATTTTCTCCAAACAGAAGCTATAGATTTATACTGAAAATATACCGGTGAGAGGTAAGAGACATTTGCAGTGATAACGTGTTTGATACGTAGCTCTACATGTTACATGGGCCTAGTGGATCGCTGTCATGTATGCTTTTCTGTTAGTGGTATAGTGTAAAGAGGAGAATAACACGTAGAAAAGGGCCCTGGTAAACTGGCCTACTGTCAGAATTCCAAACTGTGAAGCTCAGAAAACAAACACATACTGGATTATCATAAAGCCTGAAAACTTAGTCTCCATTTCTACTCTAAAATTTTGAAAGTGAAGGGCTTGAACTGTCCTAAGAAATTTGTAGATCTGAGCACTATCAACCCAGGATTGTGAACCTAAGACAAAGGAAAGAGAGAAAAAAAATCAAAAGACTAAAGGTAACTATGATAGTGATAGACAACGTACAACAATCTTATCTTATACCTGTAGCAGACATCACTAATTATAACAAATATCTATTGCTATGCAGTGAAGCACCCAACTCAGTGCAGTCTTAAACCTGCTGGTGAGTTGGGCAGTTCTGCTAGTGTCACCTGGGCTCCCCTGCTCCTGGCTGTGCTTGCTCACATATCCACAGTCAGCACCAGAGTTAGCTCAGGGCCAAGTGAACTAAGATGTCTCAGTCAGCACCCCTGGTCTTCACTCCTGCGTGGTTCCACATTCTCCAAAAGGATAACATAGACTCATCCAAATGAGCGGTGGTAAGAGTTCTAGGAGTAAAAGCAGAATCATGCAAAGCCTATCCATGTCTAGGCTCAGAAGTCAGAACAAAAATCACTCTCACCACATTCAACTGGCCAAATCGAGCCTCATCCCATCCATGTTTAAAGACTGGAGAATGAGACTCAACCTCTGGATGTGGGAAGGTACACACAACTTTATCTACTTATGCAAAAAAAAAAAATTCTCTGTTATAAAATAAGGAAGCCTCAAAATACTTGAAACCTAGCCCTGTCAGCAGCTACTCTCAATATTTCAACAAAGCACAAACTTGTCATCCATGGTATATGACAACATTTAGTATTAACCTATTTATAAAGGACTAGGATAATCAGATGGCATAACTGACACAGCTAAATAAAAGGATATGTCTAAATATGATATATCCTTACCATTAGTAAGTTAGGAATGGACAGAAAATGATTTTTATAAAAAGTGTCTAGAATATTTTCTTCTCATTTCTTGAATACCTACCATTTAAAACACTTACTTATCAGAGCCAGCAGATGGCACAGCAGTTACACTGCCAGACTCCCACATGGCTGATTGTAATTTGATTCCCAGACCTGGTGACTTCAAACTCACATCAGGCATGTGGGCATGTGTGCCCAAGAGCCCGGGAGGAGAATGGAGGAGAAGGGATTGGGGCATGACCATCATCCCGGGGTCATAACTCACTTTCCCTCTTACTATCTGTCTCTGTCTCTGTCTCTCCACTTCTGAGTGGAGTAAGCAGCAAATAACAAGATAATATACCATGGGAAAGGAAATTACTCTGTCTCTCTCTTTCTTTCTTCAGTGAGTGCATGCACCTTAAGGCAAAAAAGCTCTCAAAAAAATAGAACACTTACTTATCACTTTGTCATATATTATCATAAGTTCTTATCTTTTGATGTTGCAAAACTAATAAATGTGTGTGTATGATTTTACAAAGTACTTTTTATAAAAATGACTTATTTGCTCAATGAAGCAGGCAAGGCAGGAATTATCATTCTCATATATTATTTTTAAAATATTTTAAAATTTACGTTTAATCACTGTGCACCTTTACAGTGTACAACATGGTTTTTCCAGCATGAATATGGTGCATATTAGTCAAGTCAAAGACATTACTATATATATTATCATCAACAGATAACTTTGTATTTTTGTGTCCATCAAATGTTTCATCTGTTTTTTAACCTAATCCCTCCTTCCCACCTACTATTCCCCACCCCATTGCTCACCCCCTTCTATACTGTCTCTAGCATCTGTAGTTGGCCTCCTTACTATTACAAACCTTCCAGCCTTTCAGTTTCTACTATCAAGTGCAGATATTTGGTATATATTCAGCGAGGACATGCAATGCCTATCTTTTACAGTCTGGCTTGCTTCGTTTTGCGTTCTCATGTTATGATTTAAAAATAGGACAGCAAGGGGCCAGGCAGGACACAGTAGTAATGCAACTGGACCCAGCTGGGAAAGGCCCTCAGTTTGCATCCTGGGACTTCTCTGTGCCTCCAGCCTGTTATCTGGGACAGCTGAGATGGGGATGGATTACAGTGTGGAGACCCTAGTGGAGTGCCTGCTTGTCTTCCTCTCTGTCCTCCTCTTTCTGTCTCGCTTTCTCATGGAAAAATTAAACTTAAAGAATGCATAGACCATCAGGAAAATATAGTGACTTTTGAATTTCACATATTTAGTAAATGGTAGACCTAAACAAAATATTTGAATCTTAACCCCAGCAAAGTTGGGTTTTATATGCTTTATAGTATTGGAGAGTTTTCCCTGGAGTCATCTTTTTTTTAGTTAGCTACTTAAAGAGGTTGGGGGAAAAAAGTGAAACTATATTTTATATATAAGGTTCTTTGTGAGTCCTCCTAAGTATCCCATGGCTAAGGTTAGAGAGAGATTTCTTCGCATTCCTGAGGTCTTAGTTGTGACCTGTTTGGAACTTAAAGTCACCTTGCTAGAAATTCTGCTTCTAGCAATAACAATATCTGAAAAACTTCTGAGTGGAGTAAGCAGGAAATAACAAGATAATATACCATGGGAAAGGAAATTACTTTTTGGTTCTCCAGACATTTGTTGCTGAAACAAGAACATTTGAATACTCTCTTAACTGTCTTATGGTGAGTGGTTACAGATATTATTAGGCTCCAGGAAATTACCTGGCCTTACTAAAGCTGCAGGAACAAGGAGTTACTTAATGACATCTCGTGGTCACGCATCCCTGAGATGAACCACACCACTGGTGGTCCCAGTGCCAGGCATAAGCTCAGCAAGAATCCAGGTTCAAAATTAAAAAGTTGTACCCTGTTCCCACAGACAAATGTAGAAAATCCAGATACATAAGAAAAATAGGTTACAGAAGGGTATACCACAAGAGTAAAAACCAGAGCTCTGCCAATCATATGCATTTAGAGACAGAGCTAAAAACACAAACAAAAACAAAACCTTTTAACAAAACCAAAGGTGCACAATATAATGTAAAGTTCTTTGTTGAAAATGATGACTATGATAATGTCCTTGATTTGATTATCACACACTACATACATGCTTTGAAAAGCAATATTGTACACCATGAAGATGAACAACAATTAACTGTAAGTCAGAACTTAGGCAATGGATTTTTTTAAAGGTGAGCCAAGAACAAATTTCAAGAATAAGCAAGGAAAGTTTAGAATCTATAAATATAAAACTTCAAAATTTTAGGTAAAAGTAAAGACAATACGATTCTATGGTAGAGGAGCTCAAATTTGAGACCAATTTGAAGAAAAGTTCTAGAGTATTTGTTGGTGTAAGTTTATTAAGAGAGAACAGTCTTGTTGGCAAAACCCAAAGCCATTTTCAACTTTAACTTTACCACAAACTCCATGTGTGTGCTTGACTTGATTAATTCCTCTACATGGGGCACTATGCTAGTCAGGTTTCATAAACATCAGCTTTATTCTCATTACCAACCTTTGAGAAAGGCACATTATCTCCAATTTATATGTGTGTGTGTGTGTGTGTGTGTGTATGATATATACAAAATTGGGAAATATGAAGCTAAGTTCTAAGTGGTTTGCCAGTAACCCTGATTCCAGAGCCTGGTTTCAAATTGCCCCTGTGTCACATTTCTCCTTCCAGGACCTTATTTTTTGGAGAGGTTTTTGCCATAGGGCACCTGCGCTCACCAGACAGAGAGACAGAAAGTGAGAAATCACCCCCCGGGGGGATGGCCACGCCACAATCCCTTCTCCTCCATTCTCCTCTCAGGATCCTTGGCATGCCCGCACACATGCCTGGCGTGAGTTTTAAGCCACTGGGTCCGGAACACGAACGGCAGTCGACTACGTGGGAGTCCAGCGACATAGCCATAATGCTAACTTCTGGTATCGATCTTTTTCTTCCCCCCCCAGGACCTTTCATTATGAAAACACTCCTGCACTGCTCAGATCCTATCAGGAGTCTGGAGCTTGGGACTTGGTCATCATGTGTAAGGGAATGCGTTTGCAGATAGATTAGATAGTAAAAAAAAGAAGAAAAAAAATCAAACCAAGGAAGGGCTTTAGAAACTCAGTCCCAGGCAAAAAGTATTCATGATTGATACTAAACTAAAATAAAAAAAAGTTTGTCTAGAGTAGAGAATTTACAGAGAATACATTTAGTAGCCATTAAATGTGATAAAGCATAAAGTCATCAGCCTTAGTCTGTATTTTGCTGGAGGACAGAGAAACATTAAATGTGTGAGAGTCACAGGGAAGCAGATTTTACCTTACTCTGAGAAAATTAGATGTGCAGTGAGATCATATGTAGAGAGAGATAACTGGGTTAGGTACCGATCTCTGTCTCTATGTAAGTTTGCATAGACACACACACACTCACACACACACACACACACACACACACGTGTCTTATTATCTGATGTGGAAATAGAGAGATTCTAAATAAATGGGACTTTGTAAAGCAGAGGCAATCCTACCACTGAGAATATTAATTTCAAATCAAGGCATCCAGATACTGGTACCAAATATCAGGAATGACGTAAGGAACAAATTATAATACCAAAGTAAACCAAAAAATTCAGTCATACATTCATCTATTCACTCATTTAAACCAACAGATCAAGTTGGTAGACCAAGAGTCAGCAAACTGTTTTTATGAAGAGCCAGACTCCATGTTTTCTGCATAATCTTTTTTAGATTATTTTTCACCCCTTACACATATAAAAGTGATTCTTAGCTTATGGACTAGTCTGCCACCTCCTGCCTTCAGCTCTTCACTCAGAGACAGCCAGCCATGATCCCAGACTAAACCACGTATTCATTAATTAACTGAAGAGTCACTAACTGTGTCATTTGTAAGCAGCTTTATGTATTTTACTTTGGATCATTGGTAAGTAAGTTTCTTCCTTAAAGACTAGTCAAGGAGTGGGACTGTTTCACTTAGTCACAGATATTTCTAATTATCAAACACAAGCATTTCCCTCATTTGAATCATATTGGGCAATTCCAGAAGTGACTTCATTTCAAAATGCCAACATCTTCTAACAGAATCTAAACCTGGAATCAAAGTTGATGCATTCACGTTGGTGATTTAGGTATACCTGAAACTTAGTATGTCCATCCTGCAAATCTACATTTCTATCAATTTATTCTTTTGTGTCCACTCTGAAAATCTACATTTTTTTTATTTTATTTTTTTAAAGTATTTTTTAAATAATTATTTATTTTATTTTATTTATTCATCCATTTATTTTAATTTGACCAGAAAAAGATACACAGAGAGAGAGGGGGAAAGTGAGAAAGCAAGCCACCAGGTCCGGTACTCGAACCACGGTTGGCCATGTGGGAGTGTCCAGCATCTTAACCACCACACCACCTGCTGGTCCCAAAATCTACATTTTTTTTGTCAATTTAATCTTCTTTTTTTTCCTGTCTCAGTGTAGAACATGAATCACAGACTAGCCAGTCTCCACATTTAGAAATCTTGGAGTGGTCTTCAACCCTCTGTAATTCCATTATTCCCCACAATAGATCAACTATTAAGTATAGTTGGTTGTACTTTGAATTGTTTCTGAATCTGGTCCAGACTTGTGGCGCAGTCAGTGGCATGCTGGACTGTGGTGCTGGAAACCACAGGATTGACCAAGTTTGGATCCCCCACAGGGTGTAGAAGCGTGCAGGGGCATGTAAGATGTAAGTTTGCCCAGGATCTTGAGGAGCTAGTGAGCTGAGGAAGAGTTCATGGCTTAGTGAGAGACATCTAACTCTCTCTCTGTGACACTCTCTCCCATGCACACATACACACATTGAATAATGAATAAAGTAAAAATAAAAAGTCTCTGAATTAAAATGTTCCTTTACTATGACATACCCAAGAAGAGCCTGGCTTCTTATATTCCCTAACAGCCTGTTTTTTGTTTTGTTTTGTTTTGTTTTGTTTTGTTTTGTTTTTCCCAATTTGGGTAACTCTATCCTAATCTATCTAACCGGCAGAAGTAACATCTCTTCCAGAGATAGCTTCTTTGAAATTAAAAGCTGGGACTGAAGTCATCTTAGTTTCCTTGTGCCTGAACAATTTAGACATTTCAATCCATCATTCAGGGTCTTGTTCTGCCTCACTAGGAAGTATTCCTGGGGGTATTCCCTGATGGACCATCTGAACAACTTCCAGAAGACAAATCTATAGGGGCATCAAAATGTATTTCAAATGTAAGAAGAAGAAGTGCTACATATGGTTCCAAAGTATAACTTGCTAAGTTGTTTCGGGTAGGAATAAGACTTCCCAAAAGCAAGCTGAGCACACATTAGAATGCAATGGCTTGGACATTCTGCAGATTCTGTCATCCTCCATCAGAAATATTTTAGCTTGAAGCAAATTACTAAGAATAACAGAGAACAAGTGGTCCCATAACAGTCCTCTTAGTCATTCTCTTAAATATTATCAGTGAATTCCTTTAATAAAAACAAATCATATTAGTTGAAAGGAATACCAACATAATCACCTTCACCAACATCCTCTTATTCTGTCTTGGCCTGGGCCAGGAGTACTAAAAACCTACGTACCTGAATAAGCTGGATATTTTATAACGCTATGCCTCTGCCAGGCTGTTCTGGTTTCTGGGAACATCTCAACTCTCACATTCCTAACCTCCACCTCTCATCCCACAGGCACCCATATCAGCATTTTCTTTTCTATGTTCATGACTGAACTTGAGGGGGGAAAAAAAAGCTTTTTCTGATGGCCTTGGGCAAGTTTCGCTCCTTCCTTTACAATCTGCACTCGGCTCATAGTGTTCGCTTACTACGTGGATTTTAATGTACTTGTTTACAAGTCGACTTCCTGTTATAATCCATGAGTTACCTGAGGGCAAGTAGAATTTCTTATTCATCTTCAAATCTCCAGCTTCTAGTTCACTACCCATCCCTCGGGATTGGCTCAGGAAATGTTTGTTGATTTAATTGAATGAATTAGTTGAGAGAGTGTCTGGATTACATTTCCTCTCACATTTTATAAAATGGATTCCAGTCCCAAAAGACTCACTAGCAGGTGTTTAACCTTGGGCAATCACTCTACTTCTGAGGCTTAGTGTTTTGGAAAAAAATAAAAACAATTCCACATGCTTTCTATAGTTCCAATGGTTGTTTCAAGAATAAAATAACATGTGAGGGGATTCTATTAAAAAAATAGAAAAGGACTGTACATACTAAATTATTTTTCTCTGATATTCAACATCCTGTTAACATATCACTAAATACTTATTAGAGTAAATAATGTGGACCCCTCATGAATCGAGATCTATGCCAGGGTAGAAAACATGATTGTCAAAGGTCAAGATGAAGGACAAAATGTAAATAACACCTTTAGAAAACTTGCATGTTCTCAAGAAATTGCTAGAGAGTATATCCATTTTCAGTGAATATATATTTTTAAAAAGTATAACCATAGTTTAGAGCATGATCATGTTCTTTTTTATTATTTATTTATTATCATAATCTTGAATCACATATAACTTTACAGTGTATTACATTTCTTTTACCAGAAGCGATAACATGCATATCAGTCAATACAGAGACATTAAAATCCCCATCTTCATCATCCAATAGCTTTTCTTTTTTTTCCCGATTATTATTATTATTCCAATTATTTTTAAACAGTTGATCACTATTTATCATTTTGCATGTAAAAAGACTTTACCCAACTTCAAATACTCATGACCATGAGTAAAATCTCTGAAAGGAAATAAAATTTGGAGGATTGACTTTATAAGAAAAGATTAAATTAGGCAATATCAATAGAAAAAGAAGTAAAGAGAAACACAAATCACTATGCATTATGATATATTTTTATGCAGAAAAGATTCCAGTATTTCCCCTTTCTGTCTTCATAGATTCAAGTAAGTGAGACAATTAGGCATACTAAAGTCAGTCACCTGAAAATGATTCATCACTTTACACATTCTAAGTGTAAGTCTCATAATCTCCTAAACATTCATTAACTCAGCCATCCTATATATCCTACAGATCATCCCTTCAATGCTGTTTAGCATCTACAAAAGGTCAGTAGACAATGTTAGAGATGCATCAGTGGAGTGATGCAGTCTTGTCCTTAAGAGCCTCAGAGTCTAGGACAGACAGGTAAATCAGCAGGGACCATGGAATATGGAAATAATGGGTTAAGCTTGATCTTTTTTGAAAAGTTATGGGGTCCAATTAAGGAGACTTGGTGTCAGAGACAGTATCCTAAAAATTCGTTGTTTTTTTTTTGGGGGGGGGCGGGGAGAGGCTTTTGCTATAGGGTGCGTGCACTTACCAGAAAGAAAGAGAGAGACAGAGAGACAGAAAGGAAGAAATCACCCCCAAGGGGGGATGGTCACGCTACAATCCCTTCTCCTCCATTCTCCTCTTGGGATCTTGGGCATGCACACACATGGCGCCCGGTGTGAGTTTAAGCCACCAGGTCTGGGACTTGAACTGCAGTCAACTACATGGGAATCCAGTAACATAGCCATTACACGCCAACTGCTGGTCCCAGTATCCTAAAAATTCTATAATAGACTTTTTTTTCCAAACTGTATCTGACTCCCTTGATTGCTCATTTAAAATACAGATTGCAGGACTGACAGGTGGCATGGTGGCAAAGGGCAATGAACTTCCACATAGCTGACTGCAGTTCAAGTCCTGGACCTGGAGGCTTGCTTTCTTACTTTCCCTCTCTTTTTCTCCCTATCTTTGGTCAAATTAAAATAATAATAATAATAATAATAATAATAAAGTTAAATAAAATAATAAAATAAAATACAGATTGCAGGACTCTACTTCCTAGACTTTCTAAATCAGAACTTCTGAAATTAGGGTCGCAAAATATACATTTCCTAAAGAATTATTTTATTTATTTTTATTTTATTTTAATTTGACCAGAGAGGAAGAGAAAGAGAGAGAGAAAAAAAGAAAGAGAGAGAATGTGAGAAAGCAAATTGCCAGTTCCAGGACTCAAACTGCGGTCACCTATGTGGGAGTCTAGTCTAGCATTCTTAACCACCATACCACTTGCCAGCCCCCCAAAGTATGCATTTTTAACAAGGATCTTAGAAATTTTTGCTGTAAGGAAGTTTGAGAAACACCATTAATGGATAATTTGCATCTATGCTGAGACCTTCATGACAAGTAGGAGTTAATTCAACACTTCACCACGCTTCCAATATTGAGAAACCTGTGTCAAAATGTAAGTCTATGAATATAATGCATACACTTTTGAATTAAGTGTAAATTACTGAATCACTTTTAGAACAATAATTAATAGCAACTTACTTCTAATCTACCACATAACTTATTAACAACTAGAAGGCAGACATTTTACATCTTCCCGTCAGACTACCTAGTTTTAAGCCTTAACTTTGCAACTTATCATGGTTGTGAACAAGTCACACAAAAACCCTGTACATCGATTACCTTATTTGTAAAATGACTATCCAAGAAAAATCCAAGTGAGATATTTGTTTTCCTTGCAGTGTTGGTCATATCCTTGCTCAGCATAGTTTGGGGAGAGAAGACTAGAGACTGAATATGTCCCCCAAAATTAGCATGTTAGAATTCTAACTCCAATGTGATGGATTTAAAAGGTGGGGTCTTTGGAACGTGATTATATTATAAGCCCTTATGAAAGGGAGACTTCATTATAAAAAAAAGCTTGGGAGAGCCCCCTCACTACTTCTGCCACACAAGGACACACACACAAAAAATGACTGTCTGTAAAGGCAGCAGGCCCTTACCAGAGCACCAGCTGGTGCTTTGATCTTGGACTTCCCAGCTTCCAGAACAGTAAGAAATAAATTCATCTTGTTTATAGGCTACTCCATCTATGGCAACTTGTTATTACAACTCAAACTGACTCAGACAAGGATAATAATCAGTTTTGTTCTTGAGATAATGTACATACAGGAATCTAAAGATTCATTTTAGTCTCTCATAATGAAAACACCTTCCTTCCCTTTTAGTGGTACACTATACATCCTTCAAAATAAAGTCATTGGAATAGACAGTTTTTCAAGAATATAAATATTAAGAAATTTTGCTGAAAAAAATTCTCTTTGATGGATGCAATTAGATTTCGACTTATTTATTCCACACCACCAGTTACTAATATTTGATTAAATGAACCTCTTCCTGTTTTAGTTGTCAGCAGTTTGTATCTCCTGGATCTTCATTAAGCAGTTTATTGACGTTCCCCACATTCTGTAAATCCCTTGACTTTTACAAACCTGAAGAAGGGCTTGAAAATGGGACCTGGACATTTGCAATCATATCATGTACCTGACTACTATAAAACCCCATAAAATTAAAGTACAATTAAATGAGTTTAAAATTACATAAGTAGAACATTTAATGATCCTGTCCAAGAGCATTTTGGATGTGTTTTTATAATGTGCATTACTTTAAAAATTAAAACATTTGACTCACTTAGTGGGGAGATATTTTAAACCTTTGCTAAAAAATGCATTTATGTTAAAATGTAGTTAAAAGTTAGAATAGAATCACTTATAAAGTCTCATCTGGCTCAAAAGCCCAATGGAAATAAGTGCCTTCTGCACTATTAGATATGTTTGATGGCCTCCACATTGTGCTGAAGGAACAATAGCAAAGACTGCAGCTCAGTGAGAACATTGAAATTAATGAAGAGTTTTTCACTGGCACTAAGTGTATGACATCACCACGAGAAGGTAGGAGCATAATTTTGTAAGTTTTAAAAATATTTCACAAATGAAACTTCTTGGTTTGGACTATTTACACCCATTTCCTAAACAAGGTTTGAAGCAAACTGGTATTTATCCTGGAGAAATGGCTATTGAGCATTTCAGTGGAAAGTATTTTGATGAATATTACATTACTTTTTAATTAAAATGTAATAATTACCTGATTATTATAATTACCAAGGTAATAAACATAATTTTGTAGTTGTTGAAGGTATTTGAAATAGGGAACAGCAGATGGCATAGCAGTTACATCACTGGATTCCCACATGGCCAATTGCTATTCAAGGTCAGGACCTGGTGGCTTCAAGATCACATCGGGCATGTGTGCATGGGTGCCCGAGATCACCCCCCTGGGAGATGGCCACACCGCAATCCCTTCTCCTCCATTCTCTTCTCGGGATCTTGGGCACGCACGCACACGCATGTGAGTTTAAGCCACCGGGTCCAGGATTCGAACCATGGTCGACTATATGGAAGTCCAGCCACAAAGCCATCATGCTAACCGCTGGTCCCCAAAATTAAGGATTTCTTTTTTTTTTTTTTTTTTTGGTGAGATTTTCGCTATAGGGCGCATGCGCGCGCCGGATAGACAGAGAGAGACATTAGAGACAGAAAGCGAGAAATCACCCCCCAGGGGGGATGGCCACGCCGTAATCCCTTCATCCCTTCTCCTCCATTCTCCTCTCGAGATCTTGGGCATGCACGCACACGCACCCGGCGTGAGTTTTAAGCCACCGGGTCCGGGATGCGAACCACGGTCGAGTACATGGGAGTCCAGCAACATAGCCATTATGCTAACTGCTGGTTCCCTAAAATTAAGGATTTCTGAATGCCCAAAATGTTCTGAACATTAGGCCGAGTACTAAGAGAATACAGAAAAAAAGGTATTTATAATGAAGCTGGAAAGATAAAACTAATAAGCCTGAAGAAGTGCATGTCATTATAAACTAAAGAGCTTGATGTTCCTGAACTGCCATTAATTAGAAAGAGCAAGAGAAGCAAATTTTAGGCTTCTAAACATGGCAAAACTCATCAAACAACTTCTCATAGTATCCAAGTAGAGTTACTTAGAGCAACTTATCAATAACTTGAGATAAACTTGAACCAATTATAAGATTTCTGTAAATGTAAATTTTATACCATATTTTGAAGACTTTATGCCTCTCCCCAAAATATAAAATGACCCATTAATATTTGATATTGATTGTAGGTTGAAATTACAATATTTTAATATGTTCAGATATATTGGGTTAACTAGAATAGGTTATTTATTTTATTCATCTAGTTTTTATTGTGACTACCAGAAAATTTTAATGAAATACTTGGTTTGTGGACTGGCCCCATTGCCTATTGGTTAAGAGAGCCAGATCCCACATGGCTGATGACAGTTCAAGTCCCAAACCCAATAGCTTGTAAAACATGCTGTGAGTTTGTGAACATAGCTGAAAAATCCCTACAAGGATGGAGAAACTGAGAAATTGTAGTGACCATGTCCCATTGTGGGGGTGCTTTCTCCCTCTCCATCTCTCTCTGTCTCTGGCAAGTTCACATGCCCTCTAGCAATAAAAAGAAAATACTGGCTTGCATTGTAGTTCTACTGGGCAGCACTGATCTAGAAGTGCTTGCTACAATGCATATAACAGCAGTAAATAAGAAATACTAACTTTAGGAATTCAGCATATAAGAGATAAGCTATTAGAAGGATATTAGTAAATTCTCCTAAAAGCAAAAAACTCAATCTGGGCCTTGTTGGCTATGTGAATTTGAACCAAAGGAAGAGAAAAATGGGAGAGAACTGAGCCAAGACATAAAGATGGCAATGAGTTTGACATAAGGTTAGGACTATTTGCCTACTATTATGATCATGCCAATAGCATCTGCAAAAGACCAAACAAGGACTAATTTTATTTTTCAAACAAACATAATGGAATGAAAAGATTAATATGAATTTCTGATTTGAAAGGCAATAAACAGCATAAATGGGTACAAGAATTTCCCTGAACTGACCAACACCTGTTTCCAGTTTGAAACTAGTTACCAAGTACTCCACACAATGAGTGACATGAAAAAAATCAAGGCACATCTTTGTGAAATTTCAGTGTCCCAGAAAAAATGAGAAATCCTGAATGCTTAGAGAGAGTTCAACAGAGTAGAAACCCAGAATGATACAAGCTCTGTCGGTCACAGAATTGAGTGGAAATCTACAGAAGCAAGCTTTCAATCAAATGCTTAATTAACAAACCACCCTAAAATTTAGTGACTTAAAACAACAACCCTTTCATCATGTCTAAAAATTAACGTTAAGGAACAGTGTTGATGGCTCTTGTTTTAAATCTGAGATGACTGAGGCTTTAGCCAGCGAACTCAGATAGCTGGAAACAACTGGGATGTGTAGACTGAGATCCTAAGTCCAGAATCTCAATTTTGTTGTTGATTGGGTTGTCTTCTTTTTTCTTTTATTTCTTTAGTCACATCTATAGGGCTTGAAATGTTCGAGATGATATTTTCATTCAGCATTGAGGATCTGGATCGGAATGGCTGAGCTAGCAGTGGATTGCCCAAGCTTTTTTTTTTTTTTTTTTTTTTTTTTTTTTTTTTTTTTTTTTTTTTCCTTGAGAGAGAGTTTTGCAATAGGGCACATGCACTTGCTGGAGAGACAGAGAGACAGAAAGCAATAAATCACCCTCCAGAGATGGCCACACCACAATGTCTTCTCCATTCTCCTCTTGGGATCTCGGGCATGCACACACATGCTCCCAGTGTGAGTTTTTTTTTTTTGTTTGTTTGTTTTTTTATGGAGAGGTTTTTGATATAGGGCACGTGCGCTCGCCAGACAGACAGAGAGAGACATAGAGACAGAAAGCGAGAAATCACCCCCCAGGGGGGATGGTCACGCCGCAATCCCTTCTCCTCCATTCTCCCCTTGGGATCTTGGGCACGCACGCACACATGCCCAGCGTGAGTTTTAAGCCACCGGGTCCAGGACACGAACTGCGGTAGACTACGTGGGAGTCCAGCAACATAGCCATTACGCTAACTACTGGTTCCCCCCAGTGTGGGTTTTAAGCCCCTAAGTCTGGGACTCGAAGTGCAGTCAACCATGTGGGAGTCCAGTAACGTAACCATTACACAATCCACTGGACCCTCAAGCATCTCTTTTCTATACAGCCTCTTCACATGGCTACTTTGAATTTCTTTGTGACATGATGGTGTCCGTGTACTGCTTTCTTAGAGCAAGTTTTTAGAAGACTACATGGAAGCTTCATGGATTTTTGATAAAAAAATTCCCAGAATATTTTTGCCCCCTTCTATTGGTCAGGTGAGTCCCTAATGCTAGTCATGATTCAAGGACAGGGTAATTAATAGCCCCTCTCAATTGAAGGGGTAGAAAAGATTTTGCAGTTGTATTTAACATACTATTTAAAAAGGTACATATAGATAGATAGATATAGACAGATAGACATACACATGAAAGAGAGAGAAACACATATGTAGTTCAGAATTATATATTCAGTTTAGCTCTCGATCAAGTGTAAAAATAGATACTTCAGTATATACAGTGACTACCTTGCTGCAATACATCATGTCTCAGAAATCCACTGAAGAACTATCACCACCAAAGGAAATCTACAACAGGAAAGAAGATACAGAATCTAGGAAACACCAGTTATAAAACAACCTTAAAAAAACCTACCAGTCCAGATTGTAGATTGAGGTTTCTGAAAAGAGGACTCCATAAAAAAAATCTGAGAACATATATTATTATATGTTTGTATATTTGAGGGACAAATTAATCAACAGATAATTGGTAAAGGCAATAGTATGACTATAGAAATATAGAGTAACTATTGAAACTGATCAAAACAACAGATGTTTATTTTTTTAAAAAAGTTCTATAGGAAAAGGGTATGAAAAATATTTAGGATAAATCAATTGAGATAAATGGGAGACACTTATTGGAGATGAAAAGCTATACTAGAATGATAAATCTTCTTTCTATTGGGTGGTCAGAAAAGTCATGACACATTTTTGCATAGAAAAACCCATCAGGACTTTTCTGACCACCCTATAGTATAAAGCATATTGTGTAAACTTGACAAAACAAGGAAGTTTAATTTTTTAAACCATTATACATATGTTCTTCATAAATACAGAGATAAATATCTAAATAAACAAATAAAAGAAAACAAAGAGGTTGACTCTGGAGAGAGTAAATATTAGTGAAGAAGAAATTCTTATGTTTTGTTGTCTAGCATTTTGATTGTTACACACACACACACAGAAGAATGGGAAAATAAAACACATATTCAAACTTTATGATCTATTTTTCAATTTTAAGGTTTGAAAGTTCTGTGGCATATTTAAAAAATAATTACAAAGCGATGGAGAGAAGATTTTGATAGAAATTGTCTCAAAAATGATTTAAAGTGCTTCTTAATAAAGCACTACCCAAAGAGTAGTGCTTTATTAGAGACCTTGATCTACCAAGCCAAGACTAGGAGAGCACTTTAGGCAAGCTAGTGCATGAAGAGCCATGGTAAAACTGTGGACAATCTGTCAGGTAATATTTGGTGCATTTAAAATTAGTTTTCAAAGACAATCACTAGTCTTAAAAGGAGTGATTATTTTTTAATGATATATTGGGTTGACAATAAGCTCAGATGCTCATTTTCCATGTGGTGTATTCTTCAAAATGTTGATCCTTCTTAAGAATTATGATCAGTATTTCATATCATTTAACTGGATGCTATTCTGATCAAACCTAGAACAATGATTCAGGACCATATTCAAGAGTAGCCAAGATCTATAGGAGCACCTCAGAACAGAGTGGTGGGTCTCTGCTATGAAATATGAGAAAGGAGGGAACCAGCAGTTAGCGTAATAGCTATGTCGCTGGACTCCCACATAGTCGACCACGGTTCGCGTCCTGGACCCAGTGGCTTAAAACTCACGCTGGGTGCGTGTGCGTGTGTGCCCAAGATCCCGAGAGGAGAATGGAGGAGAAGGGATTGCAGTGTGACTATCCCCCCTGGGGGGTGATTTCTCGCTTTCTGTCTCTATGTCTCTCTCTGTCTGTCTGGTGAGCGCACGCGCCCTATAGTGAAAAACCTCTCCAAAAAAAAAATATGAGAAAGGAGCATGTGGGCTACTACATCCCAGTACGGAATCTGTTTGGTTTGCATATCTGAAGGCAGTTCTGGGGACAAAGAACCTGACCTAATTCTATCTTATCTGAAGAGGGGGAGCTGGGACAAGTGAATGAAAGTTACTGTTCTTCCTAAAGATTTTCCCTGTGATGGGAACTCTCCAAAAATGGAGGGAGAGAACGCTCCATCCCTGGAGGTTTGCAGTTTGTGCCAAACACTATTGATTTTCCATGATATTATGGCACTGCCTAAATGTAAACTCATAACAATTTGAAATGAAAATGAGAATCAGAGTCCTTGATTTGCCTTATTCAAGAAATACTCCCTGCTAGAAATAACATTGTTGTATCACACTAAGGCTGGATATCTTTCTCTGCTGAGAAAAGGTGTAGGTTTTGTTCAACAAAAAGTACATGGGACAGCACTGGACCAATAATGGCAAGTATATTCCACCATTACCTTTCTCTACCCGTGGCAGTTATCACTACATATCCACAAGACATGTTTCTGCTGCCTAGGTCAGAATTCTGTTCAACACAACATTCAGCCATTATCAACTGTGATTAACACACAAAATGAATCTTTCTCATCGTATTTGCTTTAAAACTAACTTGACCTCTTGCTATATGTATCGTTGACAATCCTTGTCTATCTTCAAACATTTCATGTTTTCTTTCTCCAATTTACATTGATGCCTATTCTGTAGTGCTGCTAATTTTTGCTTAGATAATAGCTTATTAATATTGATATCTATGTTTGCCACCTATAGCTGTACAGGCGGTATACTAAAAATAAGGGGAGGTATCGACATGTGCAATTTTACACACACATACATTTATTACATTTTCGTTAGCAGTAAAAATATGGAAGAATTTCCTTTATGCTTTTGCACAAAGATTAGCAGTGGATAGATTGAGCCTATAGGTGAATAGGGGATAACTGCATCTTACCGGTAGTAGTTCAACAAAGTTAGATTTTCACAGTATCCAGTCCAACTCTCTGTATTTACAGATATAGAAACTAAAGCCCAAAGTTAGTAAGGGACTTTACCTAGGAGAGAAAAGTGAATTTGAGCTAGAACAAAAAAACAAGCCTTTTTAAATGAAATCACCCAGTCTCTCTACTACAGCATGCTCATCTGACAGGAGTTAGATCCAGAAATAATAAATTTTTGAGTTTTCTTTTTTTTTTAATTCATATTTAGCAAAATTTGTAGCTAGGATGGCATACATGGAATGTTACATATTAAGGCAAGAAGCCAATCTTAGGGAACAACAGTGAAACTTCAGAGCTTTTTGTTGTTGTTGTTGTTGTTGTTTTGGTGGAAGATATAATGAATGAGTCCAGAATATTGGTAAGTTAAAGAAGAAAGTAGTATCTAGTAAGTAAGGACTCCCTAAGTCAATTTTAGATGTTGTATGGTTCCAAGAAAAAGGAAATGAAGAACAACTGAGTCATCTAGAAATGCTTTCAAATGTGTTAGAAAGAGAGAAAGGAAGAAGGAAGAGAGGAAGGAAGGAAGGAAGGAAGGAAAGAAAAAAAGAAAAGGGAAAACAAGTAGATAGAGTAGAAAACAGAGGTAAGAAACAAGGTATTACAGAGGAGCCATGGGCTAATATGTATTCATGACTTGATAAGGTTTATGCTAAATAATATTGTTAATGGCTTGATGTAATATAATTAATGCCAAAATACAGTAATTATAAAGTAATTATAATTAAACCTAACAATTAAATTTATGGGTAAAAAATGAGATAAAGGAAATAAGATGCATACTTCATCAATGAAAACATCACTTAATGAATAATTAATCAAACACTTCAAAATGATGATGTTTGTAAAAAGTCTTTACACCTCTACTTTTCACAGCATGAATAAGGATGAGTCTCCAGCATGTACTCACCAAGCAACTGATTACTCTCACCCCACTCTCTGAAGGTAGGGAATTTTTTATGTAGGATAAGTAAACATGGACATGAAAATGAAAATTGCACCTGTCTATCTAATTCCATTATGTATAGCCAGACCATTCTGTAGTTTGGGTATTTCATAATACTGGCTTCTACTTTGTGACTATGCATGCATTTATTTTCTATAGATTTTTAAAATTCATTTTATTACCTTAGAAATTCTGCAGGAGGCATTATTTCCCCCATATTATTTATGAAAGGAGATGAAGAAACTGATACTCAGAAGGTTTAGATACTTCCCCAAATTTCAGAGCAGGCAGCAGTCGTGCCAGAATTTGAGCCTTGGTCACTTTTATGCAGGTCTGCTCTTCCTAGAACTTTTCTGCTGCCTCCCTTACAGCCTCCAGTCTTCGTGCTATTTATAATGTTCCCTAACTCATCTAGATTGTCAGAGATATACTTAGTAAATTACTGATGGCATTAAACCGTTTACACTAGACCACAAACTCAAACATGGGGCCTCCCTGGATCTTGGAGGAGGACAGAGAGAGGAGTTGGGCAGAAAATGAGAGGATGGACAAGACTGGGTGAAACAGAAGAAGCTGACCACATGCAACTTGATTCATCTCTTCTGCCATCACAGGTATAAACTGTGTTAGAATTCTCTAGCAAAACAAAATCGTAGGAGATAGAGAGCCTATGAGAGAGAGAGAAAGATAGAAGGAGAGGTTTTTATTATGAGGAATTGGCTCATGCATCTATGGAGACTACGTCCCACAATCTGTTGTCTATAAGCTAAAGATTATGGAAAGTTGGCAATCTAGGTCCAATCCAAATCCAAAGTCTGAGAACCAGGAGAGCTGATGATATAAATCCCAGTTCACATCTGAGGGGAGAAAGTCTATGTCCTAGCTCAAACAGGCTGAGAAAGTAATTTTTCCCTTCCTTTGCTTTTTCATTCCATTCAGGTCCTCAACAGACTCCAAGAGCTCCACCATGGGGCAAGGGCAATCTGATGTATACAATTCTCATATCCAAATGCTAACCTCATTCAGAAACATCCTCACAAACATCCCAGAAACAATGTTTGGTGAAATATATTTGAGCACTCCATGATCTGGTCAAGTTGACACAGTATTGCCCACATACATGTGCACCCTTATTTATGGTTAAGTTTCCTGCCCAGATCTTAGAAACAAATCCTTACAAAGAGCACTCTACCAAACTTAATTTGCTTATCACTTCTCTCTGATTTAATTTACGCAAAGGGAATTCCTTGACCCTTCAGATACTCTGTATTGTTATTTTTTTATTTAATTATTTTACATTAATTCAGTTTATAACATTGCAGCATACAAAATTAGTTTTTGCATCCAGAGTACACTGTATATTGGCTCAGTACATGCTCTCTTTAATATGTCATTTTCTGGGACCAGCAGGTGGTGTGATGGTTGAAGTGCTGGACTCCCACATGGCTGGCTATGATTCAAGAAAACAAATGGAATAGGAAAAAAAAAAAAAAAGATGAAAACAACCAAAAAAAGGGGTAAGTTTTTTTAAGCAAAAAATAAAAACCATAGGGTACTCAAAAGGAGCAGGGCTTAGCTCAAATGTAAATAGATTCTGAAATCTGCAAGATAGAGAGCTCAGTGGCAAGTGAAAGTACTTAATTGTTTTTTTAAATTAAAGAGAGACAAAGACAGAGAGAAGGCAGAGACTGACATCACTGTCTAGGTGTTTGGGTCTGGAAGGAGAGGGTCTTCAGTTACCCTAGTCCCTGAAAGGGGCAGAGCCCAGCTCAGATGTAGATGGATTCTGTCTAGGTATTTCAATCTGAAAGGTATATTGTTATTTTTTTTGTTGTCTGTTTTTTGAGAGATCTTTTTCATCGTTCTCACATTTATTATTAAACTTTCAGAACATGGGCCTTTTGAGCCACTCTGTCTGTCCACTTGAGCTTGTTTCTACCTCTCAAGAGCTTTCCATACTTCCCCTTTTACTTAATAAACTACCTTTCCCTTTCACTGTTGGTGTGCTTTGTTCAGTTCTTTGTCCAAAACACCAAGAACCTGAATATCATCACAGAAGCCATCCTACAACACCTCCAGCAAGGGTACTGTTCATGTCTCCTTGGTGGGGTGGGCTGAAGCACCTTGGGCTTCAGACCCCTGGGCACTTTCTCTCAATAACCTTCCCTTTATCTCTTAAAAAAAAATCAGAATATGTTTCCCATTGTATCTTGAACACAAGAGAAGCCTAAAACCCCAGAAAGCCAAACCAGTGAAAGAAAATCTGACTCATGGTGACTTTTTCATGCTCTTATATTTACTGTTATTCAAATTCAAGAGAGAAGAGAGCCGCAGAGCTCAATCCACTCTGGGAGAGAACACAGAGAGAGTGGAAAGAGGATAAAGCATTGGGAAGTGAGCTTGGAATGCAGAGTATCTGTAGGAAGGAGAGTAGGAGGATTTTCCAGTTCTATTAAGAAATGGATTCAATCCTCACCCTGTGCCAGTTTTTTTTTTTTTTTTTTTTTTTTTTTTTTTTTGGAGAGGTTTTTCGCTATAGGGCGTGTGCGCTCGCCAGACAGACAGAGAGAGACATAGAGACAGAAAGCGAGAAATCACCCCCCAGGGGGGATGGTCACGCCGCAATCCCTTCTCCTCCATTCTCCTCTCGGGATCTTGGGCACGCACGCACACGCGCCCGGCGTGAGTTGTAAGCCACCGGGTCCGAGACGCGAACCGCGGTCGACTACGTGGGAGTCCAGCGACATAGCCATTACGCTAACTGCTGGTTCCCGACCCTGTGCCAGTTTTGACTGACAACTGTAATATCCTACTTCCTCATGCAGAGAGAACATCCCAAAGTGAGGGAGAATTCCCTACCTAATGAATCCTACTTTTCAGTCATCAAAGTCAATAAATTTTGTTTTCCAGAATGATATGTTCTAATGACACTAGTATCTTAGAAATACTTAGATGAGGAGAGACAAAGTCCTTTAGACAAATGCCATAAAACAGAAGATAGTCCTGTTAAATAAAAATTATAAGAACGCATGGTGTTGGACAAATCTCCAGCTCTAGACCCCAACAGATCAGGCCAAAATGATAAGGAATTGGTTCATGCATCTATGGAGACACTAGTGCTAAAATGTCACATCATCAAACTGAAACTTTTAGGAGGTTGGTAGACCCCCCTCCCCCGGCCCCACCAATAGATATGTTTTTGTTGTTCTTGTTGTTGTTGCTTTGTTTTCTGAAAACAAGAGATTCTAGTGTACTCAAATCAGTGTTTTTAGGGGATAACCTGTGCACATCTTGTGACGATCTTAGAAATGTGTATCTGAAATAGCTCAAAGTGCTGCCTGGACTCATGGGACTTCTTGTTTGATGAACACTCTTGTCACCAAAATACTGTTCTTCTTTTCAGACTTACTGTCTTTACACTGCTTAAGATTAAGTGATTTCCAGCAACCCTGAGAGCACACAGCTCCGTTTATGGTAGAAGTTAGTCTATCGCTGCTGTGTAAGACTCCTTGCTACTCCTCCCTCCTGTTTGTGACTTATGCCTTTAAAATGATCTTGAAAATCAATAGGAAACTTGGAAACTTGGATTTTGTAGTGTCCAAGTGATCATGGTAAACTTGGTGCAAATCAATTATTTTGCTTTAGTTACTTTGCCCTGGCCTTTCCTTTCAGGTTGATATCTATCTGCATGATTTTTACCAAATTAAACAGATTGGATTTTGGATGATCATAAAAACCACCACACAAAGAGAAAATAAGGACAATGAAGACATAAGGCCTTTGGAATCTTTTCATATGTTGGATTTAATAAGAAACTGTACATGTTTGCAGAGGTTAATAACTTAGTATGCTTTTGAGAGAACTTGAGATTCTTCATAAGAATATCTTAAACACTTTATAAGGAAACCTACTAGATAGTAAAGGGAAGAAAAGTGACAAGTTTTATGTAAATGGAAGGAGGGAGAATCCTCAATGATGAGGACCACCTGTGCATGGGATCAGCTTTCAGTGTTCAATCCACCACCCTTCTCTGAGTTGGGGTTTGCCTCATTTCTTTTAAAGGCCTCTTTGGGCCTTTTGGATACAAGTTTAATTTTACAGAGAATACTGATGGGCTTTTCTTACACAAGTCTGTAAGTATCTCAGAAGTAAAAACACAAACACCTGATTAATTGGGAGGAAGCCCAAAATGCTTACATAAATTTCTATCAGAAATTGTAAAACTAGATACTTAAGAACAAGAGGCCTAAAAATAATTTTGGTGGTATCCCTGTAACTGGGGACTAAGAAAACTCAGAATCTGGCACTAAAAAGACAAGTTTCATTTTTTAACATTCTTGTCTTGGAAGTCTCTGCCCTCACTAGGGAGAAACCCTTGGAAAACAGGGTTTCAGTCTCTAATTCCTAGCTCACACCATTTTCTACAATAGGTTTTACTCAACACACATCTTATTAAAGATGATGCAAAAGGAATAAAGCATTAGCTTCACTTATTTTAATGCACCCAATGATGAAAACAGATAGCTTGGTAATTACAAAGAAAAGGGAAAGAATGTTATATTTTTTAAAAATATATTTTACACATATTTTATATATAAAAATCTGCCCTAAAATGAAGTATAAATGTTTTATGTGCATGACCAACAGTCTAATACAAAGAATTGCATTCGGAAGAAAGATAATTTTATTTTGAACCATACTGCTGAATAGAGAAATTGTAAATATTAACTTTCTGTAACAAATATTAACAATGCTGTGAAGAGGTAGTAGATTAATATTTTATCAAAAATGAGCTGCATATTTCCTTCCACAATTCCTTCAGCTAAGCAAAATTTTGTCTGAGTTAAAAATCATTCTTAAACAGATACTTTGTTATGTTCTTATTTTTCCAAAATATGGCTATTATTTATTGTATAGAAACTCCTGGTTATCTCCGCTGAAATAAGACTTATTTTAAATTTCTCTGAAGGAAACTGTCATTTTATTTTTATCAGTATTAATTAAGCTATGGCTCTTTGAACCTTGAATAAATCAATTTCATGTTATTTTCTTTTCTCTCTTTTTTTTTTTTTTTTTTTGAGAGGTTTTTGCTATAAAGCATGTGCGCTCGCCAGAAAGATAGAGAGAGACATAGAGACAGAAAGTGAGAAATCACCCCTCAGGGGAGATGGCCATGCCACAATCCCTTCTCCTCCATTCTGCTCTTGGGATCTTGGGCACACACGCACACACACCCAGCGTGAGTTTAAGCCATGGGGTCCAGGACTCAAACTGCGGTTGACTACATGGAAGTCCAGCGACACAGCCATTACATCAACTGCTGGTCCCCAATTTCAAGTCATTTTCTACCCAGAGAGCTTTAGAAACTTAAAAAGTGTACTAATTTTATAAAAGATGAGAATTTTTCCATTGAACAGAGGTTTTTTTTTCCTACCATAGTTTTGTCAAATATATATTTTTTGAGAGGTTTTTGTTATAGGGCACGTGTGCTCGCCAGAAAGAGAGAAAGAGAGACAAAGAGACAGAAAGTGAGAAATCACCCCCCCGGGGGGATGGCCACGCCATGCCGGGGTCCAGCCTCGGCGGGGGTGGGTTGACTCGTCGGAGGCGGAGCAGGAAAGGAAGACGACTAAGGCTCGGTGCCTTTTTTATGCCTTTTTTATGCACGTCCTTAGCCGGACACCCCAGAGATTGCTCTCTGAGGAATGACAACTGCTAGGAATCATCATGCGTTTTTATTGAAAATGTGATACATGCAAGTAAACGGGAGAGGGGCTACGTGTTTTAATTATCAGCTCATAAAGTTTTAACAATAGAGAACATAGATTTTATTTAGGGTTGGATTAAGGGTGGGTCTAGCGCAGTTCCACAATTGTTCGTTTGATGTAGGTGGGTCTTCATGGAATGTAGTTTTGGGAAAGTGGCTCCAGCAAGCAGAGATAATTATCAGCTGATGCAGCACAGCAGCCATCTTGTAATTACCAAGAATAGTGCTGAGAAAAGAAAATCTCAAGTATAGATATTAGTTCTTATGGATCTTAATAAAGAATGGAACTTATATAATTGTATAGGGATCTAAAAATTAATTCAAGGAACCCTAATATATCTTAAAGGGGTAAAACTTACTGTTTACTAGGTAAGGGCGGGGACAGTCTTTTTAACTGGCGGTAAAGTAACTAGCAAGTTAATAAAAAACTTTAAGGTGAGTTTGTGGCATACTTAAAATGCTCTATTGTGCCTGTGGCGCCACTGCTATGTATTTTGTTAAAACATTAGCCATAGTGGGGCAAGAGTGCCCTGGGCCCGTTTCAACCTAAAAGATTATTCTCAAGCTTAAGTTAAATGTATCTTAAAGGGCCTTCCAAAGGTCAGGAAGATTTCTGCCTAGATGTGACTTTATCACACTCTCTATTGTGACTGTCTGTAGATAAAGCATTGTAATTAACAATAGGTAGTCAGAGCAAAGGGGAGCGGTCGGGGGCCTTCCTAAAAAAATTTATCATATACTCAGGATGCATAAGAGAGCTATGTAATTCTTTTATAGTAGTATATTGGGGAGTCAGAGGGGGGGGTCGCTTTCCAGCAAGGCTACCTCAGTTTTCTAGAGCAAATAGCAAGCAGCCTTGCTGACATGCTAATTCGACCTAAGTCTTATTCCTAGGTCCGGGGGCGGGGGGGGGGGGGGGGGGGGGGGGGGGAGGGGGCGGGGGGGGGGGGGAGGGGGGAGGGGGCGGGGTACACAGCAGCGGCCTTGCCAATGTGCTGGCCTGACCTAAGAGGTAAAAGTCAAAAGCTCAACACAGATCCTGGGTCCCTACCAGGTCGGACTCCTCCAACGCCACAATCCCTTCTCTTCTATTCTCCTCTCAGGTTCTTGAACACACATGGACACGTGCCTGGCATGAGTTTAAGCCACTGGGTCCGGGACTTGAATCGTGGTCAACTACATGGGAGTCCAGTGACATAGCCATTATGCCAACTGCTGGCCCCTTGTCAAATATTTTAAGGACTTATTCAGGAAAACATCACAATGTCTTCAGAAAAAATTATTTTTGAGAAGTAGAGAGTGATGACTTTCTTTTAAAATTTCATGGTGAGCTTTGTCTGCAAATTGTATCTAAAGTTAAACATATCTCTGGGAATAAATTTACTCTCTTCTAGAAATTTTAAAAGATATGATTTTGTTCTTATCAATGTTCATCAGAATGAAGCATCTTTACGAATCATATATTTAATATTTTCTCAAAATACTGATTATTCTTTTGTACAATGTTAATAAATGGTTTACATTGCCACAAGTAAAAGCTTAGTGCAATGTCATTGCATTCATTTATTCTTTTATCAAATGGTTATTAAGCATTTGCTAAGTTCTAGGCAGTATTGTACACACTGTTCAGTTCTTCACACTTAGATTATTAATCATGGATTGGTGAAATAGTTCTTCATCACAAATAATTGGATAAACAGTACCTAAAATGAGCTCTATCATGATCTTTCTTGTAGTGTATGTGTGCGTGTTGTATATGGAAAATTATACCATCACAAACCTGTATGAAATGAGACAAATTCCATTATTTGCAGAGGATGTTATTCATTAAGTTACTCAACCTCTTTGGAGTTTATTTTCAGCCCTGTGAAATGATGGAAACAGTTGAAAAGTGTTGTGATAATTAAAGATAATTCCCTTGGAGTTTCTTTAACCATATGGGTGGGTTCTCACAAAATTTTCAGCTACTCTTAGCCCTGAGCAAGAAATGTTGACTAACTTCAACTCCGTTGCTGGCCTGTAGACTTGGTTGCGTGGAGATTTAACTCTATTGTGTCTTTATTGAACTGAATGCCCTGTACTTTATTCTTGTGAAAGAATAAACTCTTCAGTCATCTCAAACTCATAAATGAACTCAATTATTTAATTCCTGATCAAAAATGTAACAATTAATTCAAGATTGATCCTTTTTTAAATACACTCAAATAAATGTTTTATCCTGATCTTCTTAGGGTACATTCAAACTGCCAAGTAATTTTAGAATTTGGTCTTGAATATTCACAAACTGTTGATGAGAAAGTTAAAATGTGTTATTGTGAGGATGTGATCATTTTTTTCCTTTTTTAAAAAAAATTTTTTGAGAGGTTTTTGCTATAGGGTGCGTGCACTTGCCAGAAAGACAGAGAGAGACAGAGAGACAGAAAGCGAGAAATAACCCCCCCAGGGGGGACGGCCACACCACAATCCCTTCTCCTCCATTCTCCTCTTGGGATCTTGGGCATGCACATACACATGCCCAGCATGAGTTTAAGTCAACGGGTCCGGAACTCCAACTACAGTTGACTACATGGGAGTCCAGCGACACAGCTACTACGTCAACTGCTGGTCCCCCCCAAATTTTTGCATTGGAAAGAAGAGCAATACCTTGAAAACCACTTTCAAGTCTTCCTTGAAAATATTTACATAGACAGGCACTTGCCCTGTGCTTTAGAAATTATTATGATAAAATGTTTCAGGTAACTCTAGGTTTCACTTGTCTTAAAATTTAAAGCAAATTAATTCCTAATTAATTCTGGAGGAAGACATTTTGAAACAAGTTGCTTATTTTTCAACTGGAGTATGACATACCAATGAGGGTGATTAAACAAGAGTTGCCATCAAAGACAGCAGTCTAGACTCAGGGAAACAAGAGCAAATAACCCACTAGCTACATTTTCCTGCTTTCCTTTTCTCAAATGTATGCTATTTAAGTATAGATAGATACATTTACATTTATTTCACTAAAATTAAGACAAACTGGGTTCAAAACTTACCATTGAGAGTGTCTTAACTAATTCACTACAGCTATTTAGGAAATTCACAGATGGGCCCAGAGTGTGACGGGTGTATGAGGCAAATTTTAAAAATAAATATGTTAATATCATTCCTGAACAAACATAAAAAAAAAATGATAATAAGTGATGAGCTAGCCCTTTATCTGAGGTATCTGAGGGTGCCAGATACCACGCAGTCAGCCGCAATTGGAATCTTGGCCCCAGTAACTTGAAAAACACTCAGGTATGTGTACATGTGCACCCCAAATCTTGACAGGATGGAGAAATTGAGAAGTGGTTTTGGTATGACCACTCTCCATTGACAGAGGGGGTGTGCTTTCTCAATCTCCCTGTCTCTCTCTGATGGACGCATGGGCCTTCTGGCAATTATAATAAAAAGAAAAAAGAAAAACATACTAAGTGATGTTTTACATACCATTTATAAATATCAGATGTCCCAAACATATTGATATTTACCATAAACTTATTTAAAAGGAGAGACATTTTAAAGAGATTTTTCATATAGGGCACGTGTTCTCACAGGACACAGAGAGAGAGACAGAGAGAAAGTGAGAAATCATTCTCCAGAGGGGATGGACATGTCACAATCCCTTCTCCTCTCAGAATTTTGGACATGCACACACACCTGGTGTGAGTTTCAAGACACCAGTTCCAGGACTCAAATTGAGGTTAGCCATGTGAGCACCAGCGCCCTAACCACTACACCATCTGCTGGTTCCCTAGGAGAGACATTTTATACGACAATATTTCTTTGCTGTATTAAAACACAAAGGAAAACCACTTGCAAATTCCTGTCTTAGTAAAAACATCACTTAGAGATAAGAAACAAATTATCTAAGCTATGATATTTGGGCAATGGTTTAAGGATTAAAAACTTGAATGTATAGCTAATATTTCTTAAATTACTTTTCTCTAGATAAAAGAAATGTATTGATTACCAAATTGAGAAATTGAAACAAGTCTACCTTACCAGAGCCCACCTGTGTTACCATCTGTGCCATAGACGGTTCCCTCCCTGCCTTAAATAGCAGGGAGTAAGTGAGGTTTGCATGTCCCTAGCCTTTGACTGGACACATTCAAAAGAGTAATTTTGTACAGTTACAGAATAAATAAAACTTAGACATATTTTCACATTTACATTGAATGTTTTGTGTACTGTTGACAGCTCAATCTTAAATCTATGTTCTCTTTCCCCACCATTAATTATGAAGTATACATTGCCATCTAGTGTCCTTCAGAAATGACACGTCTATGAAAAGCACGAAACAAAACATGAAAAATCAAAGGGGATATAAAACTTCTGCAAGTAGGTTTTTATTTTTGTTTGTTTTTAATTTGGTAAAGGGCGTGTGTGCTCATTGGAGAGAGACAGAGAGAGACAGGGAAAGTAAAAAAAAAACACACACACCCTGAGGGATGGTCACATCACAATCCCTTCTCCTACATGTCTCCTTTTGGGATTTTGGACATTCACATGCACATACACACACCCAGGTCACCAAGTCTGGGACTTGAACAACACAGTCAGCCATGTAAGATCCAACTGTTTTAAACACCACCCCACCAGCTGGCCGTACAAGTACATATTTTAAATGTGTATATTGTACCAAAGAGCTTTTGGCTGAAACATAGAGAATGATCAATTTAAAGGATCTAAGATCAGTACCTTTATACCTTTAAACGAAAGATCTATAAAGTCCCAGAGTTGGCTACTTAGGAAACACAGAAATTCTATCTATGACCCCTGCAGGTGCTTTTCTTTTACTCGGCATCTTCAGCATGTTAGCCTTAATCCTTGGTTTATGCTCTCGTTATCACATAGTTTCTGCCATTGCTCCAAGAATCATATATTTGCCTAACCATAGCTGTTTATCTCACTGCTACAGGCTCTCCATCTCTCACCATTATATGTTTTCTCCTGGGTCCCATTGCATGGATTACATCATAAATTTATTTCTTAAATCCAAGGAATTCTAAAAAAGCAAGTACCCTTTCTGGCATTTTCTGCCTTTACATCATAGGCTGAAAAGAAGACCTGGGTCTCAGTAACCCATGTTGCAATCACATAATAGTGAGAAAAGAGAGATAAAAAGAAACTACTTCAAATGGTCTAAGGAACGAGACTGACTTTTCAGATTCCAACAACCCATACGAAGGATACTAGACATATGAATTGTTTTTAAACATTTTCTTCATGAGAGCGAGAGAGAAAAGTACCCTCAATAGGAGTATACACTGTGATTCTCTCCCCGACCCCAAACCTTCCTATCATGGGCACTCATGCCCTGCATATACAGGTTGACCAGGGAACTGAACCTACAATCTTCTATATGGCTCCAAGTGGCTTAAGCGGCACATTACCACTACACCACCAAGCCAGCCTCATGGACATATTATTGAGGTGTATGCACTGCACAAGTAGGGCACTGAGCTTGTCTATCACACTGTATTGCATTTTGCCAGAAATGGAAAACAACACTGTTCAGAGAACAAAAATTAGTGAGAACCTACACAAGGCTAAGTGCACAGCAACACAAGAATCTACTCACTGTCCATTTCTCCTGGGTATGCCTGATTGAATGTGTAGGAACACAGCATTGAAGGGTGCCTTTGATACAGTTTAGGATTTGCACGGCAGCTTTGCATAAGAGCATTCTGAAGCTGTGTGATCTTACATTTCATATGTCACATAAGGGGTCTCAAAATGGGGCTCTAAGTACAGGCATTCAGGTGGCCAGGATAGCATGGATATGAAAACTGGGGCCTTGGGAAACCAGTACAGTTTCCTTTTAATTTTTTTTTTCATAGAAGGCATGTGTACTCACCAGAGAGAAAGAAAGAGAGAGAGAGAGAAAGCACCCTCCCATGGGGTATATTCATGCTGCAATTCCTTCTCTCTCATTTTTCCTTTTGGAATTTTGGGTACATACTAACACATACCTGGAGTATTTTTCAGGCCACCAGGTCTGGGATTTAATCCACAGAGTAGGCAACATGGGATCCTGCTGCCATAACTACCCTGCCACTGGCTGGCCCAATCTGTAGAGTTTCTATCAAAGACTGGCATTACCTTATTTTTCAAATATAGGTGTCTTGTATTCAAGCTTTTAGGACTTTATTCCAATAATTGAAAGTAGTGTTTAATTCAAATTTCTTCTCTCCATTTACGTGAAGCTTTGGGGTCTGTGCTCTATTTTGGATGGTTTAGAATTTGAAAAAGTATCCATGCATATTTTGACATAAAATAATCACAGAATCATACAATATTATTCTGAATCAAAACAGTGGTAATTAAGACCAATCATTTCATCTGAAATAGAAAACAAGACTCAGAAAAAAGGAAATGACTTATTCAGTACTTCCTGATGATTTACCAGAATTGGGTCTAAAATTTAGGTATTTTCATTCCAATCCAGTGCTCTCCACATTATTTTATTTCTAAAATTCTGTAAGATATTTATTCAGAATTTGGATTTTTGGGGACCAGCAGTTAGCGTAATGGCTATGTCACTGGACTCCCACGTAGTCGACCGTGGTTCACGTCCCGGACCCGGTGGCTTAAAACTCACGCCGGGCGCGTGTGCGTGCGTGCCCAAAATCCCGAAAGGAGAATGGAGGAGAAGGGATTGCGGCGTGACCATCCCCCCTGGGGGGTGATTTCTCGCTTTCTGTCTCTATGTCTCTGTCTGGCGAGCGCACGCGCCCTATAGTGAAAAAAAAAAAAAAAATCTCTCCAAAAAAAAAAAAAAAAAGAATTTGGATTTTTGGAGATAGATTTGTATATGCATGCCACTCCGCCACTTAGTGGCTTCTTGATTTATCCACTTGTGGGGAAAGTCATGAGGCGTTTTCACATAGAAAAACACGTCATGACTTTCCTGATGACAAAATAGGAAGACAAACTTAGTGTCTCTGAGCCTTGGATCCATCGCATATGTTAAATGAAAATATAAGTAGGAACTATCTTGCAGGAAAATTGAAAATAGTATGGCATTGGAAGCTCATGTGTATGGTGCTCCCAAATGTTAATCATTATCTGTGCCAAGACCCTTTTTTCAGAAGATGTGCATGGCCCTTGAGGATCTCTTGGGAATTTAAGACCTAGTTTAATTTTAAACCATTTTACTAAGGTCATATAGCTCCAAATAAGATTATGACTCAGGGCCAGCAGGTGGTGTGCTGGGTAAGGCACTGGACTCCCACATAGCAGACTGTGATTCGAGTTTCAGACCCGGAAGCTTGAAAATCATACCAGGTATGTGTGTACACATTCCCAGAATCCCAGGACAAAAATGAAGGAGAAGGAATTGAGACATAGGTAGCCTCCTGGGGGTTAGGGAAGAGATGATGAGTAAAAAGAGTGTGACTCTGTAGCCAGACAACCTGGGTTCTAATATCATTGCCTTTTTCTTTTCTTTTTTTTTTTTTTTTAATTTTTCCTTTTCTTCTTTTTTTCCCCCACAAGCTGTGAAAGTTACTTTGAATAAGCTAGTTAACATCTCTGGCTCAGATTCTGTAATTCTCAAGTGAATATTATAAGACCATCGATCCCACAGAACTGTTGTAGGAATTAAGTTAATATACATACATACACAGCTTAGAACAGTGCTTGGCAAATAGTAGATCCTGCAAATGTTGTTTTACTTTTTTTGTGGTTAATATTATCATTTATCATGAAGCCCTCTCACTGACATCTTTAGCTAAGAAGGCATAATCTGAGTAGTTTCTATTTCATAAAAGGGAAAATCTTTCACTAATGAGCAACTCTTCTAGTTCTAGGAGCCACTAGCTTCCACAAGTCAACACAGCATGATCTGTCCTGGGATGTCTCCTTCTCAGCAACCTTTGTCCCTCTGCCCGAAAGCATTATTGTTCTAGGCCATACCAGACACGGCATATCTGCAGTTTCTCCTCCATGTCCAGAAGCCCTAGGTCAGACAAATGCCTCAACTCTGCAGGGCCTATGTCAGCTGGAAAATGCAAACCATTCTGAGATAAAAAGGAGCAGCTAATCATTGGATGCTCTTGTAAATACATAGGAAAGTATCAGAGAAAGACTTATAGCAAGGGTCAGATGGCGGCAGAGTGGTCGAACATGATACTCTGCAAGACAGACCCACATGAGAAAGTTCTGAGTCCATATCCAGAAACATCCCTGGCTACACTGGGCATGCATGTGCATGGTCTGGACTGTGTGGAGCTGGTGGGGTGGGGAAACTACAGTTTTGAGACTCTCTAGGGAATGTTCTCTCTCTATATTGTTTATGGAAGGACTCTTTCTATTTGTCATGGAAAAAATAAATAAACTATTAAGAAAAGGAAAGAAAAGGAAAGGAAAGGAAAGGAAAGAAAAGAAAAGAAAAGAAAAGAAAAGAAAAGAAAAGAAGGAAAAAAAAACCTTGTAATGAGACTTAACCTTAAAGAAACCAGAAGCTGTAAACCTTGCCACATTCAAAGGCAGCTAAAAATACCTCCCACTTTTTCTAAAAAGCCTTGCCCGCAGTACTTTCTGCCCTCATGCTCCTTTTTCCCACGTTGAAGAGAAGCATAAAATCCATTATAAGCTGATTATACTTCTACATTAGAGAGTGAAGTACCACTACATTTTTTTGGCCAAGTTCTTCTTTGCCTGAGGGTTGGTGTGGTCAGGAGTGATATCGGGTGGTGAACCTCAGATGACAAAAGTCATGGTTGGCAGCCAGAATCACAGCTGCCAGACAAGAACAAGCAGCTTTCATCTGTGGCTGCTGACATCCCCAGCATGCCGTAGAATTTCCATATCCAGCTTACTGTAAAATGAAAATGATTTCCTCCTGATTTTCTGTGTTTTGAAGCTGAAAATACTAGAGGATTCTTTTCTTTCTCGATTTTTGTAATGAATGAATACAACACACAGCCTGCATTTCTTTTTAAATAGTTTTCTTAGAATACATTTGCGTATGACTGCCTCTACAAGGACAGTAATGAGCAGTTGTGACAGAAACTACATGGCACGAAATGCCTAAAATAACTGTCCTCTTACAGAAAAAGTGTGCTAACCCATTTTGAATAGAGTAGTATGTCTTTCATCCAAAATTTCCTAGTTCTAGGCCTGCATCCTAAGGGAATAAGTGAACAAGAGAATATAGAAAGATGTAGTTAGAGAGATGTTCACTGAAGTGTTACACGGAATTATAAGAAGTTTGAAGAGAATCACCAGAACATCAAAAATAATTTGTATAAATATATATAATCAAAACACACATAGATACAGAAGGTTTATAAAAATAACGAAATATTGCAATCCTCTTAAAAAGAGTAAGTTAGATCTATTCAACTTGATACAGAAATTGTTGAACAGGGGGCCAGCAGATGGTATAGTGGTTAAGGCACTGGACTCGCACATGCCTGATCATGGTTAGAGTTCCAGACCCGGCAGCTTGAAAATCACACCAGGTCCCTGTATATTTGCCCAAAATCCCATGGGGAGAATGGTGGAGAAAAGACTGCCCTGTGGCTATCCCCACAGGGTGCGATTTCTCACCTTCCCTCTGTCTCTTTCTCCAGCGAGCACATGTGCCATTTAGCAAAAAACTTTAAAAAAAAAAAAAAAGAATTCATTGAACAGAACGACAGTGAGTTCATTGAGTGATTAGCATGGATCAGATATTATATTAATCCTTTTTCATCCCCTGTTATCAACAATTTATAGAAGAAAATATTCAAGTCTAGAAAGATTACATTCTCATTCAGTCATGTAACTGAGAATTGACAGAGTTGAGATTTGAATGAAGTCCTGTCTATTTGCTCAATCCCAAAGAGGGAGACAGGGAGAGAGAAAGCTAGCTGTTAAGAGATTATAAATAATAAAAGAAACACATGAAAATACTCTATATTGCTATTAAAAACAACCACAAATAAGCATTTCTTCCTGAGTCACTTGAGAATAAATTGATGAACTGATGTTCTCTCACCCACATATTCTTTTGTGTTATTCCTATAAACAAGGATATTCTATATAATCACAATACAGCAGTCACTATTAAGCAAGATTTTAACTTTGATGCATTATTGGCATCTAATACTCATATTTCAATTGCCCCAATAATGACTTTATTGCAAAAGAATACCATTCAAATCCACGTGTGATGTTTCATTGTCATGTCTCTTTGGTCTCATTTAGTTCTGAAACTTTTCTTGTCTTTCCATAATTTTTATAACTTTGACACTTTTGAAGACTGCAGATAAGATATTTTGTAAAATATATATCCCTCATGAGCTTGCTTGCTGTTCTCTCATAATTAAATTAGATACATGTTTGGTTCTACATTCTTCTACTTTCATCTTTCATACAGTGAATGATTTCAATCTGTCCCATCACTTACAATGTTCACTTTGTCAGTATAAAATAATGGTGTTGAATAAATTCTCCACTGTGAAGTTACTGGTCACTGTTGTTTTAAATATTTTGTTTGTGAACACTTACTTTGAAACTATTCCAAGATTCCTTTCCTCTTCTAAGTATACTCATATATGTATTTATTTATAAATGATTGGGCTGATGGTTTCCTATTTTGTTCAGTTGCTTTGATATTCTTCAATAAAGGTTATAGGAGGCTATGTTTTGGACAAATCTCCTGCTTTAGGCCCCAAGGGACTGGACCAAAATGGAGTCACTCCCATTAAAATGTCACAGTATCAAAAAAGCTTCTATATCTAGATCCATCAGGTAGACTAGGTTTTTCTGCTTTCAGGAATAAGCACTAGAAGGAAATATAACCTATGCTCATCTTGAGACTTCCTTAGAAATATGAACCCGAAACAGCTCATGATGCTGCCTAGACTTTGGACCCTCTTGTTTTATGAACACCCCTTCTGTCCAGATACATTCTTCACTTACCTTTCAGATGCTCTGTGTCTACACTTTGCTCAAGATCAATAAAAGTGACTCCAAGTGACTGTGAGACCATCCTGCTTGCCTGACCACTGTTCTCCTTGCTACTCTCCCCTCCCGTTTATGACTCTTGCCTTTACAATCATCCCCAAATCTGGGGACGAGCAGTTAGCGTAATGGCTATGTGGCTGAACTCCCATGTCGTCGACCGTGGTTTGAGTCTGGGACCCAGTGGCTTATACTCACGCTGGGTAGAGCATTGATGGGATGGGGACGTGTGGTGTTATCGGTTGAAGATATTTTGATCAACGGGACTGGGGAGAAATGTTCACATATTGAAATGCTCACATTGTAAGCTAAACAATGTGATTGAATGTATATTAAAAAAATAATTAATTAATAAAAAAAGAAGAAAAAACCTCACACTGGGTACATGTGCATGCATGCCCAAGATCCCGAGAGGAGAATGGAGGAGAAGGGATTATGGTGTGGCCATCCTCCCTGGGGGGTGATCTCTCACTTTCTATCTCTCTATCTCTCTCTGTCTTCCTGGCGAGCGCAAGCGCCCTATACCCTATAGCAAAAACCTCTCCAAAAATAAAAAAATCATCCCCAAATTTGGAAGACATGGCACATATTATTTGGGACAACTTGGATTTTGTGGTGCCTGAGTTATCCAAACAAACACTCTTTCTCTGCCTACTTTGCCTAGACCTTCCTTTTTCACGCTGACAATGTGTTACAAGCATTATTTTAATGTTCCATTTGGCCCAGAGCACCCCTCTTAAGTAGTTTCTGTGTCTTTTTGGCACACCTCCATTGTTGACACATATATAGAGCATTTCTCTACTTTCTGACATGAAAAACTCTCTCTTTTTCCTGTTAGCAAATATATATTTAGAATATAAGATATAGGCACAGGATAAATCATTTTTATAAAAACCACTTTATTGAGGTATGATTCATACCCTGACAGGGAAGCTATCACCCCTCACCCCATTCAATGTCCAATAATTCATGTGGGGCTTCTCACACTGCCTGCTCCCCCTGCTTGGTCACTAACATGACATTCTACGCTGCTCTCCTGTATACATTACTTCCTCTCCCTCCTTCCTCTCCCTACTTCGTCTGTGACTTCTCTTACTGGGCCACTATAGTTTCCTTTTCTATCCAGCACAGCTACTTATCTGTGTCCAAGCTAATAAATTTAGAACTTAATTGTTCAAAAATGAAAGAGCAGGAAGAGAAAGACAAGGAACAAAATGGAAAGAGAAGAAACAAATTTTAATATTATGCAGTATAATTCAAAGTGAGAAAGTGGGAACAATCTGTCATTGGAAAAGAAATTCTCCAACGACTAAGAAAATGAGAATGATTTGTAACAGTCAATCTAGAAAGTAAAGCAGTAGTTTCATTGACTAATGAAACACTTTCTAAAAACGAAGAGATAGTTGGGTTGGGAGGAAAAAAAATCTGTTTTACACAAAGTAGGCCTCTGATAACTTTGAATATAGACAGAGCTATATCCCTTAAGAGGTATTGTGCATTATAGATAGTATCGCTATACATATTGAATTTTCAAACACAGTAACAACTATAGACCATTTTATTCTTCTCAAGTAGACTGGTGAAATAAAAACACAATTAAATCTAGTTTTAAAGGTTAGGAACCCTCTCTATATATGTTTGTGACTGTATTCATATATATTCCTATATCAGAACAAAATATTTTAGCAAATTATATGATCCTATTCTTTCTGTTTATAAAATATGGTCATTGTAACCACATAATTTTGATCTGACAATTGACTTTTTGTAAAAATTACACTGGAATAGGAAAAAGACTTTCTAACCCAGCATCTAAGTCTAAGTCTCACCATCTATACCATATTTACCTCATTCTGGAAACATAAAGAGCCCATACTACTTAATAGTAATTACTATGTTACTATAAAATAATAGTAGAGTTAGTGCAAAGTGTTTTAAGTGTATTCTGCCAAACAGTAGACAACTCTAGAGTATAGAAACTCTCATTAGTAGTGTTTCAGTCCACTGTTCTGTCACTAACAACTGAAAAACACAGTGAGTTATTTGAAAAAAATAGAACCATTTAACTCACAGTTTTGAAAGTTCAAAGTCAAGGTGCAGCATCAGGTGAGTCTTGGTTAGTGGAGACTTTCTAGAGAGTCCCAAGTTGGTATAAGGCACCTCTTATGAGAGCATGGGTATGTCCATGTGTCTGTATGTTCTTCTCATTCTCTCACCCAAATGATCTTATCTAACTCTAATCACATCACAAAAGACCTCACATTTTAATCACATATACCAATGAAATTTTCATCTTATTTTTTGCTTGTTTTTTTTTTTTTTAATTTTCCTGATGCTGTATGTGCTTCCCAGAGACAGAGAGAGAGAGAGAGAGAGAGCGCAAAAAAGTACCCCTCATGGGACAAAATCACTCCACAATACTTTCTCCTCCATTTCTCTCTTCTTTCAGATTTTGGACACACATGCACACAGAGTGTCAAACTGCCAAGTCCAGGACTCAAACTATCTGGTCAGCCATATGAGATCTAGCTACCTTAACCACCAGGCCACAGGCTAGTTAACTACCTTCTTAACATCTTTACAAATTTCAATACATACATTTCGAGAAGAACGCATTTAAACCATACAGTCAAGTTATGTTACTTTTTTTTTTTAATAGTACAGCTTTTAAACAAAAGGCCAAGAACCCTGATATTAAAAACCTCTGAGTCTGAATTTCTGACATCAGCACTCCTGATCTAACTAATGTAGAACACTACTGCATCATACTGCCAAAAGAAGACATGGAACTTATTTATAAATATTTTATACTATTAGGAGCAAATGCCAGAAGAAAGAAAACAAGCGCTTTATGAAGTTTCTTAGGATATGCACTTCTTATTTTGGAATAGAAATTGCTGACACTCTTGGGTTATTATCTGGGGACCTGGAATTCTAACAATGTGTAGTGGTTAGAATGTGGCCATGACAGTGGAAAGCCAGGCTCCAAACCCCACTCTGTAACTTACATAAGACCTTGAGAAAGTTATTTCACTGTCATGTGCCTGATTTCTCTCATCCATAAATGGAAATGGTAATAAATGTCTGCTTCCGTAGGACTAAATGAAATAATAGAAATTTCACTAAGTGCGTGCCTGGCATATGGTAAACACTCAATTATTATAATTAATTTTGATTGTTATTATTGCTGTTGGTGGTGATGTTTTTATTTCATCGCCTCTAGCCATGCCTTACATCTGCTACATTTTTTCTAAGTTTAATTAATGTAATTGTTAAAACTTGAAACTTAAGGAATGACAATTCCTGATAAGAATAACTCATCCTTAATTATGAAAGCTTATAAAATCCTAGTGCATAAAATCAATCAGGCCAACTAATATGCAAATATACCATGAGTACCTCCTATGTGCCAGATGCTATCTTAGGCATTAAAGAACCAAAAGGAAAAGCAAATACACCCCTTGCCTTCACTGAACTCTCCTTCCTGGTTGTTCAGTTTGCTTCATGTCATGAATAACTAAAGAAATACTGAGATATAGTGCCTGTTCTCTGGCCTGCTTACAGACATAAGAACCCTACCAGCAGGTGGTAGTGGTTAAGGCACTGGACTCCCACGTGGTTGACCATGGTCAGAGTCCCAAACCCAGTGGCTTGAAACACATGGGGTCCATGTGAGTATGTGCCCAAAATCCCAAAAGGAGAAGGAATTGTGGTGTGGCCATATCTCTGGGGGGTGATTTCTCACTTTCTGTCTCTCTCTCAGTCTTTCTGGCAAGTGCATGATCTCTATAGCAAAAATCTCTCAAAGGAAAAAAAAGGAAAGAAAAAAGGAAAAGAAAGAAAAAAGAACCCCACATGACACAGTCAAAGAATGATTTAATGGTAGACCACATAAGACTGACTCTTAAGCACAATGACCCAGTGAGAGAATCTCAGCCCGAGGCTGAGAGGGTGACTTCCTCTGGATTGGGTCCTTGAAAATGAAAGAAAAATTAAATTAAATTAAATTAAAAAGCAGGAAATGCTAAATAAAACAGTATTCAATCTGAAAACTAGAAGCAATAAGACTATAAGCTTCACGCTTGTGTTTATGATTATTGAAATAGTTCAGATATTCTGTGAGTATCAACCCATAACATGAACATCTGTACATATACTTTGCAGTTTAAGAAATAAAACACAAATCTATCAACCGAAGTCTATGGATTACTTCTCAGTGATTATCACAGGTACATGGATCTGGGCACTTGACCAATGGACTATACCGTAACTAGTAAAGGGTCGTCCTAGATAGGATTATTCAAGTGTTTTAAGGATAGACCTGGCCAACAACACATAAAAATGCTTTCTAGTGAAGCAAAACGCCTTTAATGAGCTAAAATCAAACCAAAAAAATGGTGTTATCTGCCTTTGAGATCATTCTAAAGTTCAGAAGCAAGCAAGAGTCTTGCCAAGCACACTCATTAGTTTATTCATTTTCTCCAAGATTTTATACTTTTCTTTTTAGAAAGCTAAGCAAACCACACTTTTGAGAGAGGCCCTGAAGCACATAAGTGAGTTGGAGACCCCTGTTTATCTTCAGCTCTCTCCACTGCAACTCACTGCTGTCTGTCCCTAATCACAGAGCCACCCGCTGTTCACGGGTGCTCTGCAAGACTGGGCTTTGTGGGCATCGTGAACAAACTTCCAGCACTGGCTTTATCCCACACTGCCTTTAAGCCTTAACTATCTCATCTGCAAAGTAGAGATGATGATGATGATATCCATGTTTTAGAATTGCTTAAAACATGAAATGAAACAATTCCTCAAGGTGTCCAGTGCAGTGCACAGTGCACAGCCTATGGTTCATATAAAGTAGTGGCTGGGCCAGCTCAGTGGCGCAGCGGTAACTTACCCTCCAGACAAGCCATACTAGATCCATAGGGAACACGACTGATTTGGTCTCCCAACATTGGATACACTGGGTGTGCACCTGTGATTCTGACTGGCTAGGGAGGCTGAGGTAGGGGAGATTATGATGTGAGACTCAGTTGAAGGTGTTTGTCTCCCTCTGTGTCTCTGCCTCTCACTCTTCATGAAAGAAAGAAACTTTAAAAAGTCCTTGCTTCTGTTAGTTTTTATTGGAATACTATTATTTGAAAACCCCAAAGCCCACTGCACAGTTCCGACCCTTTGGAGTTTTGCTGGGTGAGTGGGTGAGTTTACCTGAAGGAAACAATGTGGCTACAGGGTGTGGGGGATGGTCAGAAAGCACAGGCTATTTGTAAGAGCCTTGACCATCGTATTTGCATATGGGTTTGACCCACAGAAGGCCATTATGGGAATTACCTGAATTGTCTTCTGACTCTGTGACTTTTCTTTTCGTTTTATTGCCACAGCTCAGCTTGTGCTTGCTGCTTCCTCCACAGGGAAAACTACATTCAGCTTCAAACAACTGACTGCAAAGACTGAATGTTCTGATCTCTCAAGGGGTGTCTTAGTCAAGCAGCTGGAGTGGCTTCTTAGTGGCATTGTCCTCTGGTGATAGACTAAGTTAACAGATCAGAGGTTCCTTGTCACTTGTCAAAGAAGGATTACACTTTACATTGATAAGAGGACTAAAACTGAGTTTTTATTTTCTAAAAGAAGTCCTTTAATGCCTCAGCTAAGGGAGCTTTTTAAAAGTAGACTCTTTCAGAGGAGCAGGATGCTGAGGCCTTTGTTACCCTAAAGCAAAAATAGTTCCAGTTAAAAAGCTCACAAACTATTTGAAAAAGATATTTTAAACATTAAAAGAAGAAAAAGACAAAGAAGGGAAGAAAACAACAAAAAAGAAGTGGACTATTTCCTGGCAGGCTAGGGCAATGGTAGTTGTCTCAGGTTTGCTGTAAAATAATGTCTTACAAAAAGCTCAGAGAGGGAAGTTCTCCAGATTCAGATTCAGTTCTGAGGATTCTATTTTGTATCCCCTGGAGGGGACATGGTTTGCTCTAAAGAGTCAGATTATATAGAGCCTTTTGCAGACTTACTGATTCTGGTGCCAATGAAAATATTTTTGAATCAACTCAGTGACATTTTTACAAGGCGCTTGAAAATTCTCTATAGCAAAAGCCAACTTCCGCAAACCCCACAGGCCATTCCTTCAGCCAAGAACAACACTGAAGTGAACAAGCGCGCTGGACAGGACAGGTCGGAAGTGTTTTTTCTTGTGGAAAGTGCGGGAAGATTTATCAGCACATCTCTGACCTTTTCATCTGTTTCATATTCTGACTCTGCAAGACCCTTCTTTGAATTTTCCATCAGGATGGGTGGACAATAACTTGTTTGCTGATGAGATTTGGTGAGACCATAGGCCACTACTGAACTCTGAGTTAGCACAGGAGAAAGCTGCTTTATGCCCAGACCTCCTGGTGAGGGTTGGCTGAGCTTCTGTACTCCATGACACTGAAGGGACTTCCTAGCAGAGGCATCAAAACACAGGCCAATGGCATTGCAATAATCCTACCCAGCATTCCCCCTGAGCCTTCCTGCCCTGTCCATAGCCCAGCCAAGTTGCTCTTTCCTCTGGTTCTTGAGTGTATCAAGTACCTTGTACCTCAGCCCCCCCCCCCCCCCCCCCCCCGTACTCTCTTGTCTTCCCTGAAAGCTCTTTGTCTTACTCTTAGCACTTCACCCATAAGCCTTCCCCACCTTTCATAAAACTGGTTCTTTCTCAGTCTTCAAACAAATTTTAAATTCTTCAATGAGGATTTCCCCACCCATCAATGTAGGTAAGACCATTTTAATTCTCTTCTGTTGCAAATGTTACAGTTTCTGAAAACATCCTTAACAAAGTCTCTACTACTACTCCTGGCGACTGGTAGCTCTCTGCTACACAAAAAGGCCCATTTTATTTTGAATAGATTTTGTTGTTAGAAAATGATTCTTGCATTTGCCTGTGGCCTGGTGGTGAAGGTAGTTGGATCCCACATGGCTGACCTCGCAGTTTAAGTCCCAGACCCAGCAGCTTGGGAAACATACAAGGTACATGTGCATGTGTGCCCAGAGTCCTGAAGGGAAGGAGAGGTTAAGGGAAAGGAATTGCAGAGTGACCATGCCCCATCACGGGCAGTGAACTCTCACTTTTCCACTCTTTCTCTCTCTGTTTCCCTCTGGTAAATGTAAGCACCCTAATACAAAATTTAAAAAAAGGAAAAAAAATGATCATTGATCAAAAAGCCCTCTCAGAAATGATACATTTATGCTGATAGTGTATGACACATGAGTTATTTGGAGAGAGGGGCGAGGGATGAAGGTGCGAACTCCACACGAACTAGAGAACATATACAAGGGTCCTGAGATCAGAAAAGTCTCATCACACTGGGAGAAACTGAGTAAAAGTGGTATTCCTGGAATGGAAGAAAGGAGGCTGGATAAGTCTGCAGATATTTAATTTGCATATTAAGTTTCTAAATTAAATCAATGTAAAAAGATAGAAGCAAAATGGTGGTGTGATTTGATGTGACTTTAAAAAAATAAATAGAAGGTTCTATCACTTGGTGTGGCTGGGTGGGAAATGGCAAAGAATGGAAGTGCAGAGATGAGTTAGAAGTTGGTCCATGAATAGCTGCAGAAATATCTTCCATGTTCCATCTGTCTCACCATGCCCACCCATTGTGCTTTAGTTCAGGCCCTCCTAACATCCTTACGTGTCTATCTTGCTGGTCTATGATTTCTCCCTTCACAGCTGGCTTCCTTGTGCAATGTGTATGTGTGTCCACTTCTCATTACCAACAAACTCACAGGAGGTTTTAGAGTTAACCTGGAATAAAACTCCAGAGGTGCTGCCAACCCGTTCTATGGCTACAGGTGGGCTCATTTCTCTTGCCTTCACTTCTATCATCAGGAAAATGAGGATAATGTTATCTACTTTGTAGGATTATTCTAGTTCATTAACTTTATGACATTCATAAAGCACCAACTATAGGGCTTAGCACATAATAAGCAGTGACTCTTATAATTTATTTTTAATTCCTTTATAAAATATAGGTTGTGTAGCTTTTTTGGTGAATAGGATGTAGAGGAGTAATCTCCTGGCTTGGGATACAAATTATTTCTTATATACCTTGACAGTACACTGTGTTATGAATTCTATTTTTGTATCCTGTCTCTACAGTCCAGGCACACTGATATTCTGACATTGCTTACATCTCCTTACATTTCTATGATTTTTGTACATACTGTTTTCTATTTGTGTGATATCCATCCCTATTTATTCCCCTGGAGAATTCTGACTCCTGTTTCAGGACCTAAGAACAGTCTTTTCTGTGAGGGCCTTCGTAGTTCTCTCAGAGAGACTTAATCACTTCCCTTACCTGTACCCCCACAGAACTTCATTAATAATTCATCAAGTTTCTTAATAAGTAATGTTATATTTTGCCTATTTACATGATCTCACTAGACTGCAAACATTGTGAAGGTAGAAAAGCAGTGAATCCCCAGGTACATTTTTCACATAGGTATTTCCCCACATAATATATATACTCATCAAACTGAATGCTCATTTATGCTTACTTATATAATCACAAATATTTTGAATACCTAAAATGAGCCAGCTACTGTGTTCTTTCCAAAGTCAGGAATTAAACATGCAACAGGCTCTAGTATACCTACACTATATATACCCAGAAACTTCAAATTATTAATGACTTTATAATCAGGAAATTCCCTAAGCCTCTGTTGCTTTATCTTTATCATTTCTTCATTAGATATTACTAATGCCTAACTCATTGAGTTTATAGACACACAAATGAAGTTGAAGTTATGAAACTCTTATACATACACAATCCTATCACACTATGGAGGGCACAATTTAATTTAACATAGAAAAAGCCAAGTAGGGAACCTGCAGATGGCATAATGGTTACATCACTGGACTCCCACATGGCCAACCATGGTTCAAGCCCCAGACCCAGAAGCTTGAAACTCATGCCAAGCGTGTGTGCATGTTTGCCTAAAATCCTGAGAGGAGACTGAAGAACAGATTGTGGCGTGGCCATCCCCTCTGGGAGTGATTTCTCACTTTTTGTCTCTCTCTCTGGCAAGCATGTGTGCCCTATAGCAAAAATCTCTCTCTCTCTCTAAAAAAAGGGAAAGTCAAATACAAAACATATGAAGATTTATAGTGATGAAAATACACATATAAATATAATATAGCGCAATACAGAAATACAGAACATAGAATTCAGTGCACATAGAAGTATATATATGCAATTTTTTTAATACACACACTAATAATAATTGAAGGCAAATCAAGGCATATTTTATCTAATACATTAATATATTAATATGAACTTAGATATGTAATTAATTAAATTCATAGAAATAAGACAGGGACAAGCCCTATGAATTCAGATAGTCAAGGGTGCCAACATGGCAAAGGAATAGGCAGGACTCATGAAGTGAGGGGCACCCTGTGCTTGCCTGTGGAGCTCTAGGTACTGCAGCACCTTCGGAATTGACGGAGTACCCAGGGCATTCTCCAGGGCAGCCTATCCATTGCTCCAATTTATGCACAATGAGAGGAAAAGACGAACCACTACAGTTGTGCAATGACAAAAGTTCACATTCTCAAAATAGTGACAATCTGAACAATGTCATTATGAAACCTTAAATACAATTAAAAATCAGCTTGGCTGGGGCCAGCAGATGGTGCAATGGTTAAGGGCTGGACTTCCACAGAAAGTTTGAATTTTAGAGCCAGCAGGACAGCTTGAAACATGTCAGGCATGTGTGTGTATGTGTGCAAGATCCTGAGAGGAAAATGGAGTAGAAGGGATTGCGGCATGGCCATCCCTCAGGGTGGGAGGGATTTCTCACTCTCTCTCGCTCTGTCTCTCTGGTGAGTGCATGCACCCTATAGCAAAAATCTCTCTCTAAAAATAGCAGTTTGGCTAACAAGAGAAAGAATATCATATGATGGGTAGTTGAATCAAAGGAGAATTGAATTAGACCCACACTTGCCAACTGTTTCTAAACTCTCATATATACCCCTAAAGTCTCCTATCCACCTGCCCTTTGCCTTGCAGGCAAGTTGTGAGTTTTGATTATGCTGACTTGACAGGGTGCTCTGCAATGATCCCACTCATTCTGTCTGCCTCAGCAGTGGACAAGGTTGTCCACTCTGAATAGTGATGGGTTCTGTGAACACCTTGGCCAGCCACTGCAGGCACGTGACCAGCCAAACCACCTGCTGGACCAGTCAATGTGAAGATCTGATCTTCCTGATGGGTTAAAAAAAAAAAATTGATATCTGAGTCAGGGCCTATCATCAGGAACTGAGTGAAGCTTCATTAGTAATTCTAATTAAAATGTTGAAAATAGGGATTTTCTATAAATCCTATTCCCCATCACTTAACCCAATCAAGATTACTTCCAAATCCTCTAGTTCCCTACTCTCGTAACAGACATGAAATTTCCTTTGCTGTTTCTGTATGACTGGAGTGACATTCCAATTCTTTATATGATTATTGTATACACAACGAAACCTTCCAATACCCCTGTGGTTTTTCTTCTGCTTACAACAATGTTTTTTGCAGTCATTGCACCTGTCAATCACCCACCAAGGGACCTGGATACAATGAATAAATATGAATTTTAAAGAAAGAGATGTGGCCAGAAGAAAAACTACAAAATAAAACACTGTATGGGAATGAAAATAAGAGAAGTTCTTGCCAGAATAACTCTACTAGAAGAGCATCAGAAGGACACTCTTAGAGCAGAAAGGAAATAAAAAATCTTAATATATTAAGAGGGAAGAATGAAAAATAGAAAGTGCAAAATAGAGGTAAATGCAATCCTCTTAAGTTCTCTAAATTATTATTAGTTGGAAAGCATGACTATCAAAATGTACAGCCTCATTAATAATAATTGCTTTCAAAATAGAAACAATAATGATAAAGAAAATATATTTTGAAAACAATTTTACTCACATATCACAGTTTTTGTTACTGCTATAATTGCCTCAATTAAATTAAAGCAGCCTAAGACAAGCTTAGTTTTCAGAGAACCAAGAAAGTCATATAACAATGTTCAAAAGAATCATTTTGTCATTTAAAGACAAGGCAACTATTATATCTTCCTTTTCAGTTTGTTTTATTTCCCAGAGAGAGCAGGTTGCAAAGTAATAATTAGTGCTAGTATCTTAAGAGTCTTAATTAATAAATGATCAGTTCTAGATTGGGCTAATGGCTGTACAATGTCTTACAATGAAGTTTCCTTTTCTAAATACAATGTTGTTGTTGTTTGTTTTTTGGATTTTTGGATTTTTGTGTGTGTGTTTTTGTAATTTTCCAGTGGGCTCATGTGGTCACTGAAGAGAGGAAGGTGAAATAACACCTCATTCCAAGGGGGATGGTCACATCACAGTCCCTTCTCCCTTATCTCACCCTACTCTTAGGATTCTGGCATGCGTGTACTCACACCCAGTGTGTTTCTCAAGCTACTAGGTTGAGGACTCAGACTGCGCAGTTGACCATGTGGGATCCAGCCTTCCTAACCCCATGCCCTTGGCTGGCCTCTAAATCTAGTTTAAGTCTCAACTTTTGCTGCTTCTTTAAAGTAGCAAACTTTAGGTGGAAGAAGATTCCTATGTACTAGGTCATAAAAAATAAATAACACCTTAAACCCAAGGTAGGAATTAACTAAGCTAGTTAAGCATTCATAGTTAACCAGACACTGTACCATACCTCTGTGTGTATTCTTTCATTCCATCCGCAGCACTACCCCCGCAGCAGTTTTTCTATACATCTCCTTACCTCTAAACACATCAGATTATTACTTCAAGTTCTTGTATACCTTGTTTGCTGCTTCTCAAGGACTCTTGAATATGTTGTTTGCCATGTCTGGAACTTCCTGCCCTCCTTAACTAGTAAATGCTTGGGACCAACAGTTATCGTAATGGCTATGTCACTGGACTCCCATGTAGTCCACTGCGGTGAGTCCCGGATCCGGTGGCTTAAAACTCACGCCAGGTGCGTGTGCGTGCTTGCCCAAGATCCCAAGAGGAGAATGGAGGAGAAGGGATTGCGGCGTGGCCATCTCCCCTGGGGGTAGATTTCTCGATTTCTGTCTCTCTGTCTCCCTCTGTCTGTCTGGCGAGTGCACGCGCCCTGTATCAAAAAGAAAAAAAAAGAAAACTCTCAAAAAAAAAAATTCTTGTTCATTCTTTCTTTCTTTTGACATATCAGAGGAAAGTAGGCCCAACAAGAACACATAGCCATAGGTAACTCCCATCTGCCTTTGTAACTTTCATCGCTTGTGTTGCTCTTGGTACTGCAGCACTATCCGAATTTACAGAGTACTCATTGCACATTTTTCAGGGCAAGTTCATCCTTTGCTCCAATTTATGTACAATGATAGGGAACGAAGGTTTATACTTAATTTTCCAAAATCTATGATCCTTTACAAGACTGTAAAGTCCATGAGGGAAAGGATCATGTTTGTCTTCTTCAGAGTTCTCCTTTTCTGCTCCTACAGCTGTCAAAGTTTGAGTCTACCTCCTGCATATGACATTTTTTTTCAAACTTTCCATTTTTGTAGCTATAGGGCTTCAATGTGTGTATCTAAAGAAGTGTTGTCTATTTTCAAAGCCTTCTTCAAAATAATCAAATATAGGGCACATGTGTTTTTTACAGTCTTCCGACCTAACCGTCTTACATATTGGGATTCCAGTTTTTCTCATGCAAAGCCTGAGGTATCCTATTTCTATGAATTAAAAACTTTTTAAACATAAAATATTGGCCCAGCCATACTGGTACAATAGAACTGCAATATCTATCTGCAAGGCTGAGAAGCACATGGATGACTGGGGTTCAGTTGACATGGGGTGCCTGTGTGTGCTCATGATCCCGGCTGGAAGAAAGGCTGAGGACGAGAGCGCTGCAACCCAAGAACTTGCACCGGGTGCTTCTCTGTTTCATGAAAAGAAATAGCAAACTTAAAATTAAAAAAAAAACACAAAAGACATTTTTAAAAAGGTATCATTCTTTGTTTTACACTTACTCCTTTTTGGCCATCTGTGCATACATACATAATAGTATGTCTAAACATAGACCTTCTTGGTCTTCTTTGAGTTTCTCCCTGTTATGCTTGCTTTTTCATTCTGGTTTTCATGTTTTGTTCTGTTGTACTATTTGACTGTTTTGGGTTTTCTTTTCCATCATTTTGCCATGTTTTGGTGTCTGTATACTTTAGACACTGAAGTCTGGGTATATATATACACAGGAAAATGCACCTAACAAAGTATTCAGCTTGAAGAATTCTCAAGAACTGAAGACACCAGTTTAATGTATGACCAAATCAAGAAACAGAACATTAGACACTCCCTAAAAAGCCTTCCTTCCTGCATCTGGCTAGCTACCTCTTGTTCAAGGAAAGCCACTCTCTTGACTTTTAACTGTAGGTGTTTGTTTTGCCTGTCTTTGTATTTTACAGAAGTGAAATCCTATGGCATGTATACTTTTATATTTGGTTTCTGTTATTAAACATCATGTTTATAATTTTATCATTTTGTTAACATGGGTTTACAGGTGCTCTTATCTCAATGTTGGTATTCAAACATCTGATGCCCCAGTGCATTTTATTATTGATAGCCTGAGCGGTTTCAAGTTTTAGGTGACTGTGAAAAGCTCTGCTGTGAACACTCTAGTCTTTTCTGTTGAATATATACTAAAGATACTGGGTCAACAGTGATGAGAGTTCTGATTACTTCATGTCGTATCCAGTACTTATTATTGTTACTCTTTATTTCTGAAGAGTACTAGAAGTCTTCAAAAAGTTCATGGAAATATGTATCATGAAAACAGTGTGTGGATTTCAAATATTCTTGTGCACCAAAATAAACTCATCTTTTAATTCCATTTTTCCACAGATGTTTTGAAGTCCCCTTGCATACAATAGAACTTCATTATAATTTTCATTTCTGTCTTCTTGATAACTAATGAAGCTGAGATAACTTCTAAATATTTCTTAAGAATTAGCCATCTTTTTTTTTTTCCCCTTAAAGTTTTACTCGGGTGTGTGTGCTCACCAGAGAGAGAGACAATGAGAGAGAAAGTGAAAAATCACCTCCCGGGGGAATGTTCACGCTGCAATCCCTTCTCCTCCATTCTCCCCCCAGAATCTTGGGCATGCACGTACATGCACACACTATGATTTTCAAGCCACCAAGTCCAGAACGCGAACCATGGTCAGCGATGTGGCAGTCCAGTGATGTGAGTCCAGCGACACCATCTGCTGGCTCCACCATCTTGTTTTTTATAAAGCATTTGTTCAAACCTTTTGAACATTTTGTACTGAATTGCTCACCTTTCTAAAAAAGTATTCTTTTTTTTTTTTTTTTTTTTTTTGGAGAGGTTTTTCGCTATAGGGCGCGTGCGCTCGCCAGACAGACAGAGAGAGACATAGAGACAGAAAGCGAGAAATCACCCCCCAGGGGGGATGGTCACGCCGCAATCCCTTCTCCTCCATTCTCCTCTCGGGATCTTGGGCACGCACGCACACGCGCCCGGCGTGAGTTGTAAGCCACCGGGTCCGAGACGCGAACCGCGGTCGACTACGTGGGAGTCCAGCGACATAGCCATTACGCTAACTGCTGGTTCCCAAAAGTATTCTTTACATAATGTGAATGTAATGACTATATTAGGTTGTTGGGACAATCATGATGTATCTTACCATTAAAAATTTAAAAATGCATTATGACTTTTCTGACAACCCAATATATATTTCAAAATGTATTCTTCCACTTTTTGGGGGTTATTTGTCAGAAATTATTTTATAATAGTTTTAGATTCACAGAAAAGTTGTAAAGGTAGCAGAGAAAATTCCCACACCCCCCTCATTCAGTTTCCCCTATTATTTAACCTGTCTGAGTAATTATGGTACATCTGTCACAATTAATAAACCAATATGAATAAATTATTACTAGGTAAATTCCATGTTTATTGGATTTCCTTTGGTTTTGTCTGAAAATCCAAGGATCTGATCAAAGATACTGCATTACATTCAGCATCAGGGGCTTCCTATGCTCTTGTTGCTGTGCTGGCTTCTTAGACTCACTTCTTTTTTTGATGACCTTGACATTTCAAGGAGTACTGGCCTGATATTTTGTGGAATGTCCTTTTGTTGAAGTCGTCTGATGTTTTCCTTGTAATGGCATAGTGGCTATGTGTTTCAAGAGGAAGATCACAGAGGTAAAGTGCTATTTTAATATCATGATGTCTTGGGTCTATATTAATACTATCAACATGAATGATGACTTTAATGTTAATATTGATCACTTTGCCGAGGCAGCCTTTTTAAGGTATCACTATTTTAATGTGACTCTTTCTCTCCCTGCCCATACTATATTTCTTGAAAGGAAGTCTCTATGCTCTCTCCACAGCTAAGAAATAGGGGCTGACGCAGCTGCAGTAGTATGCACTGCTAAGACATTGTGAATTGCAGAACAGGATCATATGGGACTCATGCCCAGGTTCAATTTCCAGTCCAACCTAATGGTTTAGGGCAATGGCTTGCAAATGTAAACACAGAGACTGAGGCAGAAGGATCCCAAGCTCTAAGTTGCTCTAGGAAGCAAAGGAAGACCCAGTCTGAAAAGGGGCTGGTGCCTGCCTGTGGTCCCAGCTGGAAGGTTGTGTCAGGACGATTCCAACATAAGAGCCTGTCTTTTTCTTTCTTTCTTTCTTTCTTTTTTTTTTTTTTTTTTTTTTTTTTTTTTTGAGAGGTTTTTCGCTATAGGTCGCGTGCGCTCGCCAGACAGACAGAGAGAGACATAGAGACAGAAAGCGAGAAATCACCCCCCAGGGGGGATGGTCACACCGCAATCCCTTCTCCTCCATTCTCCTCTTGGGATCTTGGGCATGCACGCACACATGCCCGGCGTGAGTTTTAAGCCACCGGGCCCAGGATGCGAACCGCGGTCGACTACGTGGGAGTCCAGCGACATAGCCATTACGCTAACTGCTGGTTCCCAAGAGCCTGTCTTTAAGAAAAAGAAAGGAAAGAGGGGACAGCATGTGGCATTGTGGTTAAGGCACTGGGTTCCCACATGGCCAACTGCAGTTCAAGTTCCAGACCCAGTGACTTGAAAATCACGTCAGGCATGTGTGTATATGTATGCTCAAAATCCCAAGAGCAGAATGGGGGAGTAGGGATGGCTGCAACCCCTTCTGGGAATTTCTCACTTTTTCTCTAACTGTCTATGTCCAGTGAATCTATGTACCTTATGACAAAACCTTAAAAAAAAAAAAAAAAAAAAAAAAAAAAGGACAGAAAAAGACAAGGAAAAGGTTATATGGAGGGGTAAGGAAAGGGAAGAGAGAAGAAATCGAGGGCAGCTCAAGAGAAACCAAATCCCACAGGAGGACTCCAGTGTGAATCTCTGGCTTGGTCACCCTGAAACATGCCAGTCAAATGCAAGAACCCAGGATCTGAAAGGCCAGAGGACTGGAGGAAGAAGAGTACAGCACGGCCTGGTCCTGTGATGGATGCCCTCTCCCCGTGCTGTACATGCATGTGCTCCATCATGAAAGGGAAAAACAAAGAGACTTTTGTCTCACCTCCTTAAAGACAGACAATCTACATGAATTATTTCACATGGGAGATTTTTTTATTATTCCGTTCTTATTAACGTATTAATATATTATAGTTTAGCTTATAATTCAATACAATTTTATTGTTCACATGGTTCACATTCTGGCCATCGGGAACTTTTTCAGTTGATTTCTGTGACCCTTTCGTATTTTCTTATCATAGTATTTCTTTTTTTTTTATTACTTCCCTACTTTCTAGCACCGCAAGATGGTCTAGATTCATCTCGTATATTCCCTGTCCCCATCCTAGAATCAGACACTTCTCCAAGGAACTCTGGTTCCTCTTAGTGGAAAATTAGAAATCAAGATCTGGGTTCTAGGAGTACTTGTGACAGCATCATCTTTGCTGTCAGGTGCCTTCAGCTGATAGAGCAAGGAAATATATCTATGATATTAACCCATGTAGATATATATATAAATAAATGTCTGTCTGTATGTATCTCTATTATTAAGCTACATGAGAGTTCATACTGACGTATCCCATTCTTATTCGTTACTGCATGTGTCATTTCAGCCTATCCACCTAGCTTTGTGTAAACTCCACTCTAACGAGGAGAAACCTGGCTCCTATCCATGGACATCCACTTACTTCATCGTTTTATTCTGGGATAGACATTTATAACTTTTGTTAGCATTACAACTATATCACGTTTTAAAGTACTAATAGTTGTTCTTCAGTTGACAGTGTACATTTTTAACGAATCTCAGCCTACCTTCAAATAATGCCATGCCACTGCACATGTAGTAAAGGTAGCTTATAACAGTTTTCTAATTCCTCCGTCCATCCCAATGAAAAGCTAGTCACTAATTTCATGTATTCATTCACTACAGTAATATCATTGCTTTTAACATATTATTTAGATCAAATAACAGTAAGAAAAATAAAACATTTTATTTTGTCTAAATTTGTTCCTTCTTTCCTACTCTTGTTTTCTCTATAGATACCTAAGTTTCTGGCCTGTGTCATTTTCTTTTTTATTGAATAACTTTTTGTAATGATTCTTTCAGGCCACGACTACTGGTTATGAATTCCCTCTATTTTTGTTTATTTGGTAAAATTTTTTATATCCTCTATTTTGAAATAATTTTTCTAGATGTAGAAGTCAAGGTCAATGTGTTTTTCTACCTCTCTCTCCACAACTCTCCAAATTTCACTTCGTGATTTTCTGTCAAAGTTTCTGATTCAAATATAATTCCTATATTGTTCCTCTTGAGGTAAAATTCCTGTATTTGTTCTTCTAGAGGCTTCTTTGAAAGTTTTTTGAGACATGTACATGTCAAACTTTTCACATGTCTAGTTTCATGTTTTCTGAGTTTCCTGGGTCTGTACTTTGATGTCTGTCATTAATTCTAGAAATTTCTTCATCATTATTATATTTTTCTGCTCAGTCAATTCTCTCTTTTCCTACTGGTATTCCAATTGTGCATAAAACACAACTTTTGACATTTCTGATGCATGTTTTGTTCCCCATTTTTTTCTCCATATATTTTAGGATAGAAAATTTAAATCAACCTGTCTTCATGCTCACTGATACTTTCCTCACCTATGTCCAATCTACTGATGACCCCATCAAAGACACTCTTTCTTATTACATTGTTTTTTTTATTTCTAGTATTTCTTTTTGATTCTTTCACAGAGCTCTTAAATCTCTGCTTACATTACTTTTCTTGTGTTCCATTTTTTTCTTCATTATCTGTGAATTACAGACAATGCAGAAAATAAAACATAATAGGTGAACCATTAATCTAATCTATTATTCCAATTATAACTTTATTTTTCCTGTTAGAGGACTTGCATACTCAGTGGAGAGAAGGAAAGTAAAAAAGTAACCCTTTCATATAGAATGGTCACACCGCAATGTCTTCTCCTCTATCTCTGTTGGGTACACACACACACACACACACACACACACACACATGCCTGGCATATTTTGAAATCTGTTTGATCTGGGACTTGCACCATGCAGTTGACCATGCAAGATCCAGCTGCCTCAACCACCACACTTCCTCCTCGAGATAATTTCTAAGGAGAGAGTGAAAAACTAGCACTATAAGTAAGAATAGAAGATTAAATCTCCATGATAATATTATTCAAAGATGAAGTTAGAAATAGCCATCATCCATTGGAATCAAGTAGCATAATTATGACAACTCTTGTTTCTGCCTGTGACAAATTAACTAGTACTAATATTCACACCACAAACAATTACAAAATTTGACAAAATACATGCAATGACTATTTTGACACTGGACTTTAGATAGCACAGAACTTCTTTCTACTGACTAAAGTAGAAAGGTCATACTTTAAGTATAAAGCATTTCTAGAATAAGGAATGATCAAAATTTGTCCTAATAAGGCTTAAAGTCAAGCCATGAAATGATCCCAGTTATTACAAGTTTGCAATAGATACTTATACTGATCACTCATTTTGGGGGACTATGAGAACATTCTTTAACTTTTTTTTTACAAAGCAAATTTACAGATTTTTTTCAACAGAAAACTTTACATTCTTTTGTCTGTTAAATGTTTCTGCCCTTTGCCCTTCTCACCCACTCTACCATCTACTCTCCTCCCTTATAGTCTCTGGGACCTACACTTCTCTACTATCATATATTCAGATCTTTTAATTTCTACCATAAAGTGCAGACAATTGATATGTAGTGAGTGGGGATATACAGTTTGTCTCTTGCAAAGTCTGGCTCACTTCTCTTAACAGTATGTCCTCTATATTTATACACTTGGAATCAAATGAGAATATTCTAAAACTGTGGTGATGGCTGCACATATCTGTGAATATCCTGTCATTTATTGTGTGCTTTAAATAACTGAAGTATATGATATATAAATTATTTCAATAAAGCTGTCAAAAATGTTAAAATATATACTTGATTATGTTATCTCAAGATACAAACCCCCTTAATGGCTTCTCAGTCTATTCAAAATAAAATTCAGACTGATAATAAATTAATAAGAAATTAAACAAATGAGAGTGGTAGTGCTAGGGACTCTACCTTCTTCATGTGAAATAGCAACATCATAGCTCATTCTAATAATGCTCTTTAAACTCAGTAACTACCCATTGTCTCCAAGACTTTGGTCTTCCCCTGTTTTTAGGAGTCTAACCATATACTGACATCTTTTCCTGATCTCTCCCAGACTTCCTACCAAGATAAAAATGACCTATGTCTCCATAACTCTCCTTTTTCTGTACCTACATGTAACTAACTACATGTAAGTCTTACATTTTGCTAAATTAGCTGCTTTTATGTGAAACACTCCTAGTGGCTTTTTTTAGGCATTCAGGATATAGGCTTTTCCTATCTGCCTTAATAGGCCTTCTTTGCTGCAGTTTTGTCCACGGATAAAGTAGGCAGAATAAAAATGGTAATCTATAGTCTTAGTTCAGAATCCCAAAAGATTAAGAACTTGTCACCATAAGCCCTATGTGAAAATTTGTCACACACACACATACAGGCACAGACATTCATGCTTTATTTAATCATTGTTGATGCCAAGCCAAGGGGAAATTTAAACTATAATTTTTTTTTCATTTATAAGTAATCAGGAGCAAAGGCCAGGATTACAAAGTGGGTCGTTTCTTCTCCATTTTCAGAGTGCAACATCTCAGTTGAATTTATAAGAACATAGGGTAGCTGTCTCCTCTGTGACAGATTGTTTCCAAATCTATATTTTCAGTCCTGAGCCCTCCCTGTAGGCTCACTACTTACTCTTTGCTCTTTATTTCCACCTGGGAATACGTTGGTATCTGGATCTTTCTAGGTCTCAATTCTAAATAATTCATGACATTCTTTTTATTTTTTTTAATTGCCAGAGGGTTAATACACTCATCAGAGCAAGAGAGAGAGAGAGAGAGAGCGAGAGAGAGAGATCCTCACCCCTATGGGGCATAGTTGCATCACAATCCCCGTTGCTCAGGATTTGGGGCATGCATACTTCCAGTATGTTTCTGAAGCTACCAAGACTGGATTTGAACCACACTCAGCTCTGTGAGATCTGGCTCCCTTATGCACTGTGCTATAGGGCCAGGTCTATGACATTCTTGTACATGCTGTTGACATGGTTTGAAAATGTGTCCTTGAAAGCATGTGTTAGAAATTTAATTTCCAATATAACGGTGTTTGGAGGGGATGCTAAAGGGAGGTGTTTTGATCATGAAGGCTCCACTATCATGAATAGGCTAATGTTAATTACAAAAAGGCTTGAAAGAGGGGCTGGGAGCTTCATCTTTTTCTCTTGCCCTCCCATCATATGATACCTTCCACCATGGGATGATGCAGCAACAAGACCCTTGCTAGGATATTGACCCTTGATCTTGCTTTGGCTCAAATAAGAGCCAATATGTTTTTTTTGTTTGTTTGTTTTTTTCATTGTAAATTACGAAGCCCCAAGTATTCTTTTTTTTTAATTCATTTTATTTATTATTCATATTGTTTAAGTTTTTGCTATAAGGCACTTGCACTCACCAGAGAGAGGCAGAGAGAGAGAGATAAAAGGAAAGTGAGAAAGCAAGTCACCAGGTCTGGTGCTTGAACTGCAGTTAGCCACACCACCTGCTGGTGAAATATTCTGTTATAGAGCTCAAACGAACTATGACACTCATACACTTCTGTAATAACATATTTGGCTTCCTCCTTTTCACTTTATCATTTACAGCATTTAGTCTCTTGATTCAAATCCTTATTTTAGGACTTAATTCTGGAGAGTTAAATTCAAGACAATTATTTGGCTCATATACTGCTCATAGTTTTTAATTATCTGCAATATAAAACCCAAACTTCTTAACTAATACAGCCTTTGGTGACTCATCCAAATTGTCATTTCTAATGTTCTTTCTCAATACATTCACCATGGGACACTTTATTATAGGCAGATCAGTTCTGTGCTCTTCCATACCCACCTCACGTTCTCCTGTCCCTGCTTTTCTTCTCGTATTATTACTCCTATTTGGAATTTGCCAGTGTAGGATGATTAAAAGCACAAGTTCTGAAAACACGCTTCACATTCATATCCTGGTTCTGCCACTTACTAATTATGTGTTCTTTATCAAACCGCTTAGTCTTTCTATGCCTTCATCTGTTCATCTATTTCATGGGAAAATAATGGTATTAAACTCATAATGTGGCTGCAGCAAAAACAAACAAACAAACAAACAAAAACAAAAACAGGATATCCAGGGTGGGGCCCCATTATTAGTAAATATGCAATAAATGCCACTTATTATTTTACCATCCCTAAATTTTACTAATCTCCAAAGCTAAGATCAACCCTTCCCTTAACAGTACTTTTTTAAACCAACAACTATACATAAGCATTGCTACCTTTGAAGTCTCTGTTCACCTGTGTTTTCTACTTTGCATTTACTTCCTATCATGTATTATAAGTAAATACATTTAATTCCCCTAGCAACAGTAAGCTCTTTAAAAAGAAAGATAAATTCCCTTTTATCCAATGCAATGTTTAACACATAGTACATATTCAATAAATATTTAATGAGTAATTTTATTTCCACCACAAAATAAAAAGATACAGCACCTTTAATGCACATCAAGTTATAAGATCTTAACCAATTTCACCACAAAATCAATAGAAAAATCTCCAATTAAGAGCTACATCTGACCACCAAGGAATAAATCATAAGTTCAAAATGCAGAAGGTGTATAATAGTTTAACTTCATTTGCTTCTCTTTACCAGGTATCATGACTGATTCCACTGTGGAAATTTGCTATGTTACAAGGAAAATAATACAACAAAAGGAAAACCTAGGCATGGCTTTGTTGTTGTTTTCCCTGGTGCACAACCTCTAGGCCAAAATATTATTTCCAATTACCCCTTATGTTTATAATCACACAGAAATTCTAATGAGCCCAAACACTCACAAAGAAACATTATTTTAATTCAAACATATGTCTCTCCCCAGTCTTTCTTCTGCTTCCAGACTCAGAATCTGTTTCACTCACATAAACAAATAATCACTGTGTTAAGACGGTGATTTGGAGGGCAGTTACATGGAACAGCGTCTGCTCGATAACTGACGGTGCCTATTTATCTATCATATGAGCTCAACGCTCTAACCGCAAGTCACTGCCAATTTTGGAGACTCGGCTTTCACCATACTTTACAGGAAAATCTAGGATGATGTTTCTACCAAACTAATAAGAGTTGGAGCTCAGGGTTTTTTTTCTTTGTTTGTTTGTTTGTTTTCTGTTTAATTTTCAGTCAAAATACAATTGTTATTTTAGAAAAATGGAATTTTTATAAAACTCTAATACAGAGCATATTTATTTATTTAGTGGAGAGATATTTACTATAGGGTACTTGAGCTCATGGGAGAGATGGAGAGAAACAGAGAGACAGAAAGTGAGAAATCACCCCAGGGTAAGGGCTACCCCACAATCCCTTCTCCATTCTCCTCTCAGGATTTTGGGTACAAACACACACACAAACACACACACAGCGTGAATTTCGAGTTGTAAGGCCCAGGACTTGAATTGTGGTCAGCCATGTGGGAATCCAACAACATAACCATTATGCCATCTGCTGTACCCAGAACATATTTGTAATGTATCTGCAGAGTATGGGTCACCGTGCTGATTGCTTCAGGGATTGTACCAGAATGAGACAAAATTTCTGCCCTTATAGGAGCATTTTAAAATTTTAGATGAGTGCCCAAGCATATTCAAGATCATAAGAAAACCTACGTATGAAACTTAAGTGTCATTGGAATTAATTTTTTTTGGTATTTTTAATCTTTTCCATTCTGACAGGAGTTAGGGTGGTATCTCATTGTAGTTTTAATCTGCATCTCCTTTATGATGAGAGATGTTGAGCATTTCCTCATATGCTTTTTTGCTGTTTGTATGTCTTCCTTAGAGAGATTTTTGTTCAGCTCATTTTTCCATCTTTTAATTGAGTTAATACTTCTTTCTTCAGGTAAGCCACTTGAGTTCCCTGTGTATTATGGCTATCAGTCCCTTATTTGAGGCATAGTTTACAAAAATATTCTCCCATTCTGAGGGATGCCAATTCACACTAATTACTGTGTACTTTGCTATGCAGAAACTTAATATGATATAATCGCACTTTTCTGTTTTGGGGATTATTGCTTGTACTTTGGGTGTCTTATTTAAGAAGTATTTACCTACCCTAATGTCTTCCAGTTTTTCCTAGCTTTTTCCACCAGTAGTTTTATAGTTTGAGGTCTTGGGTTTAGACCTTTGATCTATTTTGAGTTGATTTTTGTTAATGGTGAGAGGTAGGGGTTCAGATTTATCTTTCTGCAGGTGGATAATGAGTTTTTCCAGCACCATTTGCTAAAGAGATTTTCCTTTTCTCAATGGATTGACTGATACCCTGTGTCAAAAATCAGTTGGCTGCATGTTTTGGCATTTATTTTGGGGGTTTCTATTCTATTCCATTTGTCACTTATCTGTTTTTATGCCAGTACCATGATGTTTTAATGATCACATCTTTATAGTATATTTTTGGGTTAGGGAGTGAGATGTCACCCACTCCACTCTTCATGTGCAGGATTTCTTTGGCAATATAGGGTCTTTTATGATTCCAGACAAATTCTATGATTGTCTTTTCTAGATCTGTGAAAATTGTCTCTGTTATTTTGATTGATTGGAATTGTGTTAAATATGTGGATTAATTTGAGTAGAATTACCATTTTGATTACATTAATTTTTCCAATCCAGGGAAATGAGATATCTTTCTACTTATTTGTGTAATTTTCAATATATTTTAAAAAGATTTTCAGAGTTTTCTTTCTAAAGGTCTTTGATTTATTTAGTTAGGTTTATCCCTAGCTATCTTACACATTTTGTGGCTATGATAAAACAGATTCCTTTCTTCATTTCTACCTCTGTCAGCTTGTTGTTCATATATAGAAATGCCATAGAGTTTTGGATGTTGATTTTTGTATCCTGCCACTTTACTGCATTCATTTATTACTTTGAGAAGTTTTTCCATGGAAACCTTGGGTCTTCTACATATACCAACATGTTGTCTGCAAATAAAGTTTATTTTCAACTCTTGTCTATTTGAAGGCCTTTTATATTATTCCCTTTCTGACTGCATTGGCTAAGATTTCCAGCACTATATTGAAAGGAGTGTAGAAAGTGCTGCCCAAGGAAATTTGAATCATATTCTTCATTGCTTCTAAAATAAAGACTCTGTTAAAGTATACTGGCCTGAGAAAGTCTCTGTACTCCTGCTCTGGCTTCTGTAAAGAAACTCCAACCTCACTTGGAAGGCTGAATTCTTGGTTAGTTGCTAAGATACAGCCAACTAGAAAAGGTAGGCTTCAATCAATCACAGACATCACACCTTTTAAATTCTGTCAATGCCAACTTCAAGATGTAACCAATCATATTATTTCTCTACCTCATTCCCTCATTTCCATTTTTGTATGTCACTTTCCTGTTCTGAAACATAAGTATGCCTGACCATGAGTCTACCTGGTGTCCCTTGGAAGCCATTTGGGGGAAGCAGGGGGGATTCCCTGATTTGAATCATGTTTTTGCTCAATTAAACTTTAGTAAATTAAATTGTCTGAAGTTTGTCCTTTAACAGCTCTAAATTGATTTAGTAAATAACTACATGGCTCTGTAATAACATGTATAGAAGATGTAACAGCTCTCTGAAAATGGAGACATTTCTTCTGTAACTGTCAGCATTTAGCTGACCGAAATTTAGTTCTAAGAAATTGGCATTCACTTTCAGTGTCAGAACTCACCATGTGCACTTCTGTGAAATGAACCTCCATGAAAACTAAAGGTGGTTCCAAGACAAAAAAGGTTCTTTTACTCTGAATACCAGGTTTATTTTTGCTTATCCCCCTCCCTATCCCACTTTGTTGCCTTCTCCACCTAACACACTCTGCATGGCAAAAGGCTTCTTCAATGCAAAATTTTCTGTTTCTATGGTGTCAAAGCAGAGGTCATAAATTAGAGATTGATGGTAAGATTGGTAGTACAATTAAAGGCTTCCATTATTTTCAAGCAACTGTACTAAGAATGCTACATGTATAATCCCTTGATACTGTCATAAAATATCTTGTGATTCGGGCCACCTGGTGGTGTGGTATTTAACGTGGCTGGATTTTACATGACTGACTGTGCAGTTCAAATCATGGAACTGGTGATAAAAAATACTCCAGATACATGTGCCTATGTGTCCAAAATCCCAAGAATATAATGGAGGAGAAGAGATTGTAGTATGGTCATCCCCCTTGAGGAGTGGTTTCTCATTTTCTCTATTTCTTTTGTCTTTCTGTTTATCTTGGGCACATGCATTTGCTCTGTAGCAAAACAAAAATAGGTAACTAAATTTTAAAAATTTTTGTAAGTTATGTAACATGTTTTTATTATGCAGATGAAAAAACTGAGGCTCATAAACATTAAATAAGTTGTTCAACTTTCTCCACTGTCAGAGGTCAAATCGAATAAACTTGATCTGATTTGAAGCCCTACTCCCAAACTATGCCTTGGCAGTAATCTCTGAGTTTTCATGTTCTGAGATCTTTAGATGCTTAATAAAAACATTTCGATTGGACATTCATCCGGTTACCACTATTCCCAGAGCCTGTCTTGCTGCAGATCAGGAAAAAGTGGCAGCTAGTGGGGGAAGCTGAGACAGGAGACCACATCAGGTTTCTTCCTGCCTCTCAAGCCATCCCAGGTACATCTGTCCACTGCCATTATCCCCTGAGCCTGCACTGGTGTGGACCAGGGAGATGCAGCAGCTAATGAGGAAACCTGAGAGCAGGAGAGAGCTCCAGGCTTCTTACTGCTTCCCAACCTGTCCCAGGAATATTTTGAGACTTCACAGTTTTCTGGGACCAGCAGATGGCATAATGGTTACATTGCTGGACCCTTAAATAGACTACCATGGTTCAAGTAAGGGACCTGGTGGCTTAAAACTCAAGCTGGTGCTTGTGCGTACATACCCAAAATCCCGAGAGAAGAATGGAGAAGAGATTGCAGCATGTCCATATCCCCAGGGGGTAATTTCTCACTTTCTGTCTCTTTGTCTCTCTCTGTTTCTCCAGCAAATGCATACACCCTAACACAAAAATCTCTCTAACAAAAAGAAATAAAAGAGCAACTTCATAGTTTTCTGATCCTTGCAGCACACTATGACACATGGCTTCTTTTCCCTCTTCCAGCTGAAAATGTCCAGGTTAGTTCCAGGTGCAGCAGTCTCAAGAGACTGGGAAAGGAACCATCACCTAAAGGTGACTATATACACTCTCTGACTAGAAGATAAGGTCCTCTACTAAGAACACATATGATAAGTAAAGCTCTTCTTTCCCCTCCCCCCCCAGAAACTATAGATTTGAAAAAAAAAAAAAAAAAAGCAGGAAGTAGTGTATAATCTACCAGATGAGTAGAAACCAGTGCAGAAGTGCACAAAGTAAAACAAGGGGAAAACAAGGAAATAATTCTTCCTCAAAGGAGCAGAGCAGCTCTTCTTCAATCATGGAAAGCACAAAAGACTTTGCAGAAATGTCTAAGAGACTTCAAAATATTCATGGTGACAGAGATGAGGAAGTCTTCTAGAATTTGAAGAATGGGAAGATATATTCAAAGTACCAAAAGAAAAATAATTGCAACTAATATTACTATACTCAGCAAGATTATCCTTCAAATGGGAAGAAAATATAAAGATATTCTCGGATAAACAGAACCTGAAAGAATTTACCAACACCAGACCAGCTCTTCAAGAAGTTCTGAAGGGAGTATTATACCAAGATAGACATCTTTAAAAAATCAGTCAGAACTATTAGAGATGAAGACAGTAATATAGAAAATCAAGACCTCTCTTAAAAGTATGAATAGTAGACTGTACCATACAAAAGACAGAATCTCTGAGCTGGAAAACAAAAGCTTCGATTTAGATAAAACCACCAAAAATAATAAATTAAAAAATGATAACAACATATGGGAAATATTAGATACTATGAAATGCCCAAATATTCGAATAGTAGATATTCCAGAAGGTGAAGAACTGGACAAGGGCGTAGAAGGTCTATTCCATGAAATACTTGCAGAAAACTCCCCAAACTTAAAGAAGCAATCAAACATCCAAACCCAATAAATGAAATGAAAACCAAATAGAATCAACCCAAGAAGTTCATCACCATGGCACATCATAGCCAAAATGGCCAAAACCACACATCAAAACAAGATACTAGGGACCAGCAGTTAGCGTAATGGCTATGTCGCTGGACTCCCACGTAGTCGACCGCGGTTCGAGTCCCGGACCCGGCGGCTTAAACTCACGCCGGGCGCGTGTGCGTGCGTGCCCAAGATCCCGAGAGGAGAATGGAGGAGAAGGGATTGCGGCGTGGCCATCCCCCCTGGGGGGTGATTTCCTGCTTTCTATCTCTCTGTCTCTCTCTGTCAGTCTGGCGAGCGCACGCGCCCTATAGCAAAAACCTCTCCAAAAAAAAAAAAAAACCAAGATACTAAAATGGCAAAAGAGAAATATCCAATTACTTACAAAGGTTATGCCATCAGGCTAACAGCAGACCTCTCAGCAGAAACAATGTCTGCAAGGAAAGAATGGGAAGATATATTTAAAGTACCAAAAGAAATACAATTGCAACCAATAGTACTATACCCAGCAAGATTATCCTTCAAATGGGAAGAAAATATAAACATATTCCAGATAAACAAAACCTGAAAGAATTTACCAACACCAGACCAGCTCTTCAAGAAATTCTAAAGGGAGTGTTATACCAAGAAAACTATAGAGAGATACAGAGAAATAAGAGAATAAAAAACAACCACAAAATGGCTAACATAATAGTAGGCACAAGACTGGAAATATTAATAATAATACTGAATGTTAATGGACTAAATTCTCCAATCAAGAGACACAGACTGATTGAATAAGTAAAAAAAAAAAAAAAAAATGGAAACCATCTATCTGTTGTGTACAAGAAATGCACCTCATGAATAAAGACATACATAGACTAAAAGTGAAGGGCTGGAAAAAGGTATTCCAAATGGAAACCAAAAAAAGGGCTGGAGTTTCAATACTGATTTCAGACAAATTAGACTTTAAAACAAAAACTATAAGAAGAGACAAAGAAGGGCATTATATAGTACTAAAAGGGCTAATTCATCAAGAAGCTATAACTGTTATAAATATCTATTCATCCAACACAAGAGCACCCAAATACATGAAGGAAAGCCTGCTAGATCTAAAAGGCGAAATAGACTGCAGCACACTAATCGTTGGAGATCTCAACACCTACTATCTCCTTTGGACAGATCATTTAGACAAAAAATAAGCAGAGAGATACAGGATCTAAACAATACCATAAATGAAATGAACTTGAGAAACATCTGTAGACCTTTCCACCCAAAACCCACAAAATATACATTATTTTCACCCCTGCATGGAAACTTTTCAAACATTGACCACATGATAGGGCACAAAATAAACATTTACAAATTCAAAGGCATAACAACATATCCAGCATTTTCTCTAACCATGAGGGAATAAAATTTGATATTAATTTCAGAAAAAAACTTGAAGATACACAAACACATGGAAGTTAAACAACATACTCCTGAATGAATTCATAACTAATGAAGAAATTAATACTGAAATCAAAAGATTCATTGAAACCAATGATAATATGCACACACATTTACATAATCTTTGGGCATGGTAATAACAGTCATAAGCAGAAAGTTCATAGCAATTAGTGCGCATAAGAAAGTATGGAAAGGTGGCAAATGGACAACCTAGCATCATGCCTCAGGGAACTGAAAAACAGCAACAACAAAAACAACAACAACAAAAAAAAAAAAATCCAAAAAGTACCAGGAGAAAAAAGAATAAGAATCTGAGCCGAAATAAATGAAATAGAAAATAAGCAAACTATACAGAAAATAAATGAAACCAAAAGCTGGTTCTATGAAAAGATAAACAGATTGACAGAACATTAGCAAGATTAATTAAGAACAGAGAAAGTAATCAAATAAAGCAAATTTGCAATGAAACAGGCAATATTCAACAGACATAATAGAAATACAAAACATCATTAGAGGATACTATGAGTTACTATATACCAACAAAAAAGAAAACTTGGGTGAGACAAACAAATTCCTGGACAGATATATTCTACCAAGATTAAATTAAGAAGACACAGAATGCCTGAATAGACCAATAATAAGCAATGAGAGTGAAACAGTAATAAATGGCCACCCTACAAAGAAAAGCCCAGGTCCTGATAGCTTCACTTCTGAATTCTACAAAACTTTTAAAGAAGAGATACCCCCCCATTCTACTCAAGTTATTTCTATAAATAGAAATCCAAAAGAAAAGAACCCTCCCAAATTCATTTTATGAAGCCTCTTTCACCGTCACTCCCAAAACAGATAAGGACATGACAAAAAATAAAAAATAAAAAAATAACAAACTACACGCCAATATCTCTGGTGAATATAGATGCAAAAATTTCCAACAAGATAATTGCAGAATCATATCCAACAACATATAAAATGATTATACACCATTATCAGGTAGGCTTTACTTCAGTAGTGCAAGGGCGTTTCAGCATATGCGAAAGTATAAATGTTATACACCATATAAACAGAAAGATAAAAAACCACATGATCATATCAATCAATGCAGAAAAAGTATTCAATAAAATATAACATGCTTTCCTGATTTAAGACTTTTAGAAAAATTATCATGGATCATTTCTCAGCACAATTAAAGGCATCTGTTAAAAACTCATAGCTAACATCATACTGAATGGGAAAAACTAAAAGCTTTTCCTCAAAAACTGGTATAACACAAGGCTGCCCACTTTTTGCACTCCTTTTCAGTATAGTGCTCAAAGTCCTAGCCAATGCATTCAGAAAGAGACTAAATAAAAGGCATTCAAATAGAAAAAGAAGAGGTAAAATTATCTATTTACAGATGACATGATTATATCATAATAAGACCCAAAGGCTTCCATGAAAAAAATTCTTGGAAGTGATAAATCGACATAGCAAAGTGGCAAGATACAAAATCAACATACAAAAATCTATGGCATTTCTATACACCAACAACAAGAAGACCGAGGTAGAACTGAAGAAAGTAATCCCATTTACTATAACCCCAAAAAGGACTTATCCTGGAAATAAATCTAACCAAAGAAGTCTAAGACCTCTAGAAGGAAAACAATGAAAATATAGAAAAAGAAATCCAAAATGACACAAAAATGTGGAAGGACTTCCCATGTTCCTGGGTTGGAAGAATTAATATGATCAAAATGGCAATTCTACTCCAATTAATCTATATATTTAATGTGATCCCAATCAAATTTCTAGAGACATTCTTAACAGATCTAGACAATACAATTATAGAATTTGTCTGGAATCATAAAAGGCCGTCTATTACCAAAGCAATCCTGTGCAAGAATAGTAGAGCAGGAGACATCTCACTCCCTGATCCAAAAATATATTACAAACTGTGATAATCAAAACAGCTTGGTGGGGGAACCAGCAGTTAGCATAATGGCTATGTCGCTGGATTCCCACATAGTCGACCGCGGTTCGCGTCCCGGACCCAGTGGCTTAAAACTCACGCCGGGCGCGTGTGCATGCATGCCCAAGATCCCGAGAGGAGAATGGAGAAGAAGGGATTGCGGCGTGACCATCCCATCTGGGGGGGGGGTGATTTCTCGTTTTCTGTCTCTATGTCTCTGTCTGTCTGGCGAGCGCACGTGCCCTATAGTGAAAATCTCTCCAAAAAAAAAAAAAAAAAAAACAGCTTGGTGGGACCAGCAGTTGGCATAATGGCTATGTCGCTGAACTCCCATGTAGTTGACTATGGTTTGAGTCCCAGACCTGGTGGATTAAACTCACACCAGGCGCATGTGCATGTGTGCTCAAGATCCCAAGAGGAGAATGGAGGAGAAGGGATTGCGGCATTGCCATCCCCCTTGGGGGGGGGGGGGGTGATTTCTTACTTTCTGTCTTTCTGTCTTCCTGGTGAGTGCATGTACCCTATAGCAAAAAACTCTCCAAAAAACCAACAAACAAAAAAAAAGCATGGTATTGGCACAAAAACAGACAGGTGGACCAACGGAATAGAATAGATCCCCAGAAATAAACCCAAAAATATACAGCCAAACAACCTTTGAAAAAGAGCATAGTCAATCCAATGGGGAAAAGAAAACTTCTTTAGCAAATGGTGCTGGAAAAACTGGATATTCACCTGCAGAAAGATGAATCTGGATCCCTGTTTCTCACCATTAACGAAAATCAGCTCAAAGTGGATCAATAATCTAAATCCAAGACCTCAAACTATAAAACTACTGGTGGAAAATACTAGGAAAACTCTGGGAGACACTGGAGTAGGCAAAGAGTTCTTAAATAAGACTCTCAGAGCATAGGCAATAATACCAAAAATAAACATATGGGATTACATCAGATTAAAACGTTTCTGCACAGGGAAAGACAAAGTAATTAGTGTGAATCAACCACCCTTGGAATGGGAGACTCTTTATTTAAACTATGTCTCCTATAAAGAGCTGATAACCAGAATTCACAGGGAACTCAAGAAGGTTACCTGAAAAAAAAAAAAAAAAAAAAGATTAACCCAATTAAAGGATAAGAAATGATCTGGGAAAAAAAAAAAAAAAAAAAACTTTCTAAGGAAGACATATGAATAGCCAAAAAGCATAGGAAAAATGTTCAACATCCCTCATCATAAGAGAGATACAAATCAAAAGCACGAGATACCACCTAACACCAGTCAGAATGGTGAAGATTGAAAAAGCAAAGCAATAATGATAAGTACTGGCCAGGATGTGCTGAAAAGGGAACCTTCACACACTGTTGGTGGGAATGTAAATTAATTCAGACACTATAGAGAATAATTTGGATATTCCACAAAAATCTACAAGTAGAACTATCATATGATCCATCTTTTTCTAACAATTTATCTATTTGTGGCACATATACTCTATGGAATACTACTTGGCCATAAAAATACAAGACCTTGGCATTTGATAGAAAGTGGAAAGAGGAGGGTCTGTGGAAGGACATTTGCAGGAGGGACAGGGAGGCAAAGCATTAACGGCACAAAGAGGTGTGGTATTACCTGTTGAAGATATTTCGTAGTTTTATCAACAGTACTAGGGAGAAATGTTCACCTGTTGAAATATCCATTTTGTAAGACAAATAATAATGTCATTGAATGTATGGAAGAAAATGAAATAAAAAAAATAAAAGAAAATAATAAAAGAAAAAAAAAGAAAGTGGACGAATATGGACGCTTTATTGCTGAGCAAAGCAAGCCAGGCTATGAACGAGAGACAACGTACATCTCTAGTTAATATATACCAATTTCCTGTACTCTGCGTGGAAACTGAAAGATCAGTGTATAAAGAAGCATGGGACATTGTTATGGATACTGAAGTCAGTGTGAGAAGAGGGTTGGAGAACGGGGAGAGTGAGAGGAAGGGAATCAAGGAGAAATAAAACAGAGAAGCAAGATATTTATAGGACACAGAAATGGATGATTATCTGTTGATGATAACATTTTTGGTATCTTCAACTTGACTGATGTGAAGTATATTCATGTTGGGTAAATTCACTTTACAAGTTGTTGTGATGTATAGTGACTGAAAATATAAAATAAATTTTTAAAACTTGATTGGGTCAATGGAGAGCTTGCCCAGTAGCTTTTACTGACACGGAAGCAAACATAAAAGTGCCCAAGGTAGCTAAACCAATGCCTGACCAAGTCCTTGTTCTTGAGAAAAAGTTAATTGTGACAGAGAGATCAGCATTTGCTCTCTATAATTGGAATTCATATAAATATTTGCTCTGAAATATGCTATTTCTACTGACCACATTTATGCAAAATAGATGAAAGGAAAAAATTCAAAGAGGTGAGATTTTATGAGAACTAGACTAAGTCAGGGTGAGAACATAGGCACCCAGGACAAGGTCTCCAAAGGAGCTCTGCTTCTCAGGAAATGTTTAAATCGAGCCATAACTAAGATCCTGTGGTTCCTGGGGTTGAGTTAAAGGACTTGGCAAACCAGTGGTCAAACTACAATTTTTCATCACTGAAGTTTTATAGGGCAACTGTATACAGGAGAGGCAAGAAGTGCTATTTCAATGAAAGAAATATACTAGCATTTGTTAAAAGCCACTACAAGTTGGTATTCACAAGCTTTACCTTTCTTAAAAGGTAGTGCAACTATTAGTATTTCCTGGCAGCTATTAGTATTCTAATTTTAACAAAAAGGAAATTGAGGTTCAGAGCAATTATATAACATTTCTCAAATTACCAAATTAGTAATTTTCTTTTCTTTGTTTTTATTTTTACCTATTTATTTTAGCACACACCTTTTAGTATATTAAAAAAAGTCTCAAACTGACACATAATAATTGTACATATTTGAGGTGCAGTATGACTTTTTTCTCTTTTTAAAATTTGTTTTAATTTCTTCTATACACTTAATTACTACACATCACTATAACTTGTAAAGTGAATTTACCCAACATGAATATACTTCACATCAGTCCAGTTGAAGATATACATGTTATCATCAACAGATAATCATCCATTTTTCTATGCCATAAATATCTTGCCTATCTATTTTAAATCCAGAATTAAAGCTTTTTTTTCTCACTTCAGATAACATCATACACATGCTCACTCCTATATTTGGGAGTACAACACACAAACACACACATACACACACACACAACCATTTCCTCAATGGGTATACAGTTTTTTAAAAAATTTCTTATAGATATTTTATTGTTTGTTATGTTTGTTTTAGTTAGAGATTTTGTTTTGGTGTGAAAATTGGTTGAAATGGCCTCTTTTTCTAAGGAAACCTATGAATCTTGATGCCTGATAATCGAGTTTTTGAGTATGGTGGGTTAGAAATGACTTTCAAAAAGAAAAGTATAGCCTAACAATTGTTGGTCTTTTTGTTACTCAAGAAGCTTATATGGACTTCTGAATTACTGACAAAAGGTGAAAAGTAGCTTTAGGAACATTTAAGTAAATGTAAGCACGCAATACCCATGAATAAGGACCCAAAAGACCACAATAATTCAATTACTGGTCCTCTTTTTCATGCAGATAAAAGGATGTTTACATTTACTAAAACACTCTACTGTCTTCTTTGTATCTAATACCAGCTATGTGACTTTGGGGAAGTCAGTATTCTAGATGTCTTTATCTTTGAGCCAGCAAAGTGAGAAGACTCACCCCAGCTAAGGACAAATTGATTTTTCAGAGGTAAGTGGAGGAAAAAGTTATCAAGTCAGTCCCCTGGTAGTGAATAGGGATAAACCCCAACATCTACTTAGTTCTTAGTGACTACTTGAGGGTGGAGAAGCTACTGCAGTTGGAGCATCTGCTGTAGGTGTTAGAAACGTAAGTACACAGAGACAGGTAATATAAACGAGTGGTGTGAGAGAAGAGTAAGCAGTGGCATATGTGATATTGAGGACATTCAGAAGGCAATTTTGCAAAGCGACTGAGAGCACTAGAATTAGGAATCAGAGTATGTAGAATTCAGTCCTGACTCTACTTACTAATTGTGTGTTTGGATATATTAACTACACAGAAAAGGCCTTGAGTTTGCACACCAGGAACTCTGGGTATGCCAGGCACACATACGTGTGCAGATGCTCTAGGCTGGCCAAGACTGGGGGTGGATTGTGGCATGAAGATGGATATTTAATGGTACCAAGAAAGATAGGCTAAAAGACAGAGTTTTCATATATTTCACTTGCCTATAAAATTTGCACTGTGTGTGTGTGTGTGTGTGTACATGTGTGTATTTAGTTTTGGTATAGAGTATGTGCACTCACGAGAGAGAGAGAGAGAGACAGAGGAATAGAGAGAGAAAGAAAACTGAGAAATCACCCTGGGGGAAGAGGATTCGGGGGAGTATGGCCACACTGCAGTAACTTCTCTTCCATTCTCCTCAGAATTTTGGGCTTGCTCACACATGTGCCAAGCATGATTTTCAAACTGCCAGGACAGGGACTGTAATCACTCAGTTGTCCATGTGGGATCCATCTGCCTTATCCTCCATACCATCTGCTGGCTCTGCACACTAAATTTTTCTATTTATTTATATATACTTAATTCATGTTAATAATCTCTGCTTTCAAAGAGTTTACCAGTTGAGCTTCCAGCTGGCATAGACTATGATGTTTAGTTTTGGTTTCAGCTTGACTGAATTGAGAAATACCAAGAGAAAAGCATTACTCTGGGTCTTTGTAGAGAGATTAAGAGACGAGATGTAGAAGATAATGCCCTTGATATGGACAGGAATGATCCAATCAACAAGGAGTCCAAAGAGAATATAGAAGACAAAGGGGGAACCAGCAGTTAGCGTAATGGCTATGTCGCTGGACTCCCACGTGGTCGACCGCGGTTTGCGTCCCGGACCCGGTGGCTTACAACTCACGCCGGGCGCGTGTGCGTGCGTGCCCAAGATCCCGAGAGGAGAATGGAGGAGAAGGGATTGCGGCGTGACCATCCCCCCTGGGGGGTGATTTCTCGCTTTCTGTCTCTCTGTCTCTCTCTGTCTGTCTGGCGAGCGCACGCGCCCTATAGTGAAAAACCTCTCCAAAAAAAAAAAAAAAAAAAAAGAAGACAAAGGATTTCTTTTGAGACAGAGCAAGATAAACTTCTGTTGCCTTGGACATAGAACTTGTCTGCCTTCAGATGCCAAGACTTACACTTTCATCTTCACTCATCCTCATGAGATCTTAGGCTTTCTGCCTCAGACTGTGAGTTACATCATCTTCTTTGCCTCTGATGCCTTTAGACTTGGACGAATCCATGCTAGCAGATCCATAGGATATCTACCCTGCAGTAGTGGGGCTTCTCAGCCGTCATAATCATGTGAGTGGATTCCACATTAAATTCCCTTTTATACGGGTACATACGGATTGTTCAGTTTCCTGAGTGAATCCCAACTAATAAAGATACCAGGAGTGTGAGGAGAGCTCAGCTAAAGAGGGCTGGGGTACATAGTGGGGATGCCTACCTAATTTGCAAGGTAGTATTCAGGGAAACCTTCCTAGAAGAGATGACAGAGGAAAAACAGAAATAAATATCATTTAGTGAATAAATAAGAGAAATGTTTTATGAGAAAGATTCTCTCACTTAGAGACCTTCCTCCAAGTTCATGCCTTCTCTGTCATTATCTATGGGATTTTGGAAGCAGTCTGATATTCTGAAAATACATTCTTCCAGGAAACAGCTAGGCTGGACCACCTAACTCGGGAAAAGGAGTGGTGACTGGAGTAGGTGGCATCTCACTTCCTGACCCCAAAATATATTACAAAGTTGTGATAATCAAAACAGCATGGTATTGGCACAAAAATAGATATGAGGACCAATGGAACAGAGTAGAGACTCCAGAAATAACACCCAAAACATACAGCCAACTCATCTTTGACAAAGGGTACCAGTCAATCCAGTGAGAAAAGAAAAACCTCTTTAGCATATGGTGTTGGAAAAACTGGGTATCCACATGCAGAAAGATGAATCTGAACCCCTATCTGTCACAATTAACAAAAATCAACTCAAAGTGGATCAAAGATCTAAACCCAGGACTGCAAACTATAAAACTACTGTTGGGAAACACTGGGGAAACTCTGGGAAACATTGAGGTAGGCAAAGACTTCTTAAGCAAGACCCCAAAAGCACAGGCAATAATCCCCCAAATAGACAGATGGGATTATATCAGATTAAGGAGTTTCTGCACAACAAAGGACCGAGTAATTAGTGTGAATTGACAACCCTCAGAATGGGAGAGAATTTTTGTTAACTGTGCCTCAAATAAGGGACTGATAACCAGAATACACAGGGAACTCAAGCAGCTTACCCAGAAGAAAATGATTAATCCAATTAAAAGACGGAAAAAATGAGCTGAATAAACAACTCCCTAAGGAAGACATACACACAGCTAAAAACATAAAAAAATGCTCAACATCCCTCATTGTAAGGGAGAGGCAGATCAAAACCACAATGAGATGCCACCTAACCCCAATCAGAATGACGAAGATTAAAAAAAAAGAAATAATGATAAGTGCTGGAGGGGATGTGGTGAAAAGGGAACATTCCTACACTGTTGGTGGGAATGTAAATTGGTCTCGCCACTGTGGAGAATGATACAGAGGTTCCTCAAAGACCTTCAAATAGAACTACCATATGATCCAGCAATTCCACTCCTGGGCATCTACCCAAAGGACAGGAGAGCACTCAGTCAGAAAAGCGCTTGCACAACTATTTTCATTGCAGCATTATTCATGATTTCTAAGACAAGGAACCAACCCAAATGTCCACAGACCGATGATTGGATTGAAAAGTTGTCACACATATATTCCATGAAATACTATTCAGACATAAAAAACAACAAGGCCACGGAATTTGATAGAAAGTGGACAAATATGCAAGATTTGTTGCTGAGTGAAGCAAGTGAGGCTATGAAAGAGAGACGTTGCATGTGTCCACTTAACATACACTGACTGTCTGCACTCTATGGTAGAGACTGAAAGACTGGAGAACATAAAAGTATTAGAAATTGTAATGGACACTAGAGACGAAGTGGAAAGAGTGTGTAGGAGGGGAAGAGCGTAGGAAATTTGGGAGAAAATGGAGAGGTAAGACACTTGTGGGACAAAGATAAAGTTTATTATCTGTTGATGAGGATATGTATGGTGGTCTCAACTGGGCTGGACTGAGATGTATATCATGCTGGGTAAAGCCTCTTCACAATCTAAATGATGTATAGCAATTTAATGTATGAATAATAATAAAAAGCAAATTTAAAAAAGAAGAAAAAGGATGTCTTGTTAGCCTTGGGTAAAGCGAAATGTGAAGGCATTACTTTTTTTTTTTTTTTTTTTTGAGAGTTTTTTTTTTTTTTTTTTGCTATAGGGCCCGTGCGCTCGCCAGACAGAGAGAGACATAGAGACAGAAAGCGAGAAATCACCCCCCAAGGCGGATGGTCACGCCGCAATCCCTTCTCCTCCATTCTCCTCTCGGGATCTTGGGCTCACATGCACACACGCCGGCGTGAGTTTTAAGCCACCGGGTCCAGGACGTGAACCACGGTCAACTACGTGGGAGTCCAGCGACATAGCCATTACGCTAACTGCTGGTTCCCTGAAGGCATTACTTTTATAAACTAAGCTTTCTTGGTTCATTCTAGGCAATTAATGTTTTATTTTATCTTTTAATCTATAAATTCTTCTTACCATTTTAACATTTTAGAGTAAACACAGAGAAAGCATAAGAATGATAAAAACATGAAATAAGTGTGAATGCAAGAAGAAAACATCAAAAATTTTGCAAAGTAAAGTTTAAAATCTCATTTTATCTAAATAAACAAAGATGAAGAGAAGTATTTTTAGGAAGTATGTTAAAAGACCAAAGTACTTTTCTTTAACAATTATCTATCAGAAACAGATAAACAATACTTGTAACTAAACTAAATGGACATCGAATGTGAAAAAACAATTTCAAGAGGAAATGTATTTAAAAATTAGGTATATAGGGACCAGCAGTTAGCGTAATGGCTATGTCCCTGGACTCCCACGTAGTCAACCGCAGTTCGAGTCCCAGACCCGGTGGCTTCAACTCATGCCGGGCACGTGTGCATACGTGCCCAAGATCCCAAGAGGAGAATGGAGGAGAAGGGATTGCAGTGTGGCCACCTCCCCTGCAGGGTGATTTCTTGCTTTCTGTCCCTCTGTCTCTCTCTGTCTGGTGGGCGCACGCGCCCTATAGCAAAAACCTCTCCAAAAAAAAGAAAAAAAAAAAAAAAGAAAATAAGGTATATAGAAAGGCATTTCAGTTAAAGTGGCTAGATCCAACATGTTCAACCACGTGGGTGTAGTTCTGGACCCTGTGACTTGAAATAGGCAGGTATGTAACCTAAATTCAAAAAGGCGGGAGAAATGAAAGAGAAGGGAATGCAGTGAGACTATTCTTTATAGGAAGTGCTTCCTCACATTCTTTCTCTCTCTGTCCCTATCCAGTAAGCACACACCCCCTCTGGCAAGAGAAGGAAGAAGATAAGAAATCTCAAATGTGAAAAAATAGACCAATAGACCAACAATTATGGACATTTTCTTTCTATATTTAAAGAATATATCTCAACATGGGTTTTAGAAAAAAAATGTTTAAGGGGCTGCCCTCATAATGCAGTGATTGAGCACTGTGCATAAGGGGCTGGATCCCACCAAAAATGGTCAGAATCTCAGCACTGGCGGATTGAAAAGTACTCTAGGCACCTGTGCGTGCATGCTGACAATCCTGACAGGAAAGAGATACAGAGGAAAAGAACTGCAATGTGAGCACACCCTATTTTGGGAGAGTGCTTTCTCTCTTTCTCTCTCTTTCGGTGCTCTCTGACAATTAGGAAAAAAAAGTTAAAAAATAGATAATCATTCATTGGAATCATTCAGCTGGCACTCACAAATTTGTGTTGAGACTGTGCTCAGTTACAGAGAAGCCAGTAGAAAATGTATATTAGAGCTTTAAAAATATGACTTCAAAAATTGACTTCAATAGTCAACCTTAAAAAAATAGTCCAAAGTATCAAATCAGCTTTATGCACATATACATTCTTTTCAGTTCAAATACTTAACTTAGAGATTTCACCTTACTACTGAATACATATTAGTTTTATATATTGAAACATTAAACACAAGAAGAAAATGAGGCAGCATACCAAGTATTTTGCTATGACCCCTTTCCTCAGGGAGTGTTCCATTGAATTAAAGGGGACAAAGTGTTCATTGGAACAAACTTGAGAATAAAAAAAAAAGAAAGAAAGAAAGAAAAAGCATGGATACTATAGAGAAACAAAGAAAAATAACAAAAACTTGTAAATCTTTTTGTATCTACTTTGTAATAATAAAAGTAACATAAATCTGTTGAAGAAAATTCAAATTTTGCAGGGAAAAATAAAATGGAGAGCTAAAATTGTCTCCTCCCTCAGATATCAAAAGTTAATATTTGTTCAGTTTCTTCTTCTCTCCTTTGGATAGTCATGGATTAACAAGCAGGGTGTCTTCCTAATGCGCTCGTGATTACACCACAATTTTTAGACAATAGACCAATACCATTTAAAGCTCTTTGTGATTTTTTTTAAAGAACACTTACAAGATAAATGAGCATTTCCAGGAACAAAGTCTATCTAGACATCATCTATTCTTTTTTTCACATTTTTAAATTTCATCTTCTTTTATACATTCAATCATATTACTTGGCTTACAAAATGAGTATTTTGACAGGTGAACATTTCTCCGTAGTCCAGTTGATAAAACACCATCTATTCTAATCATGTTCTTTGAATTCACAAAGTGAAGAATCAGATGAGTTTGAGTTTAGACTAAGTTCCCAAGCCAGAGTCCCAGTGTCTCCAGCATAGAAGCAGACCTTCTGAGTACTACTGAGGGTGACATAGGGAGGGATTTAAGGCTGGCTCAGGGACATAGCCAGCTTGTACTGCTCAAGTGATGCTGGGTCCATCTAGGAGACCATGGGTTTGGTTTCTGGGTTTACCTGTACACACATGCGTGTACACACTATTGATCCTGACTGACTGGGAAGGCTGGCAGTGGAGGGGGGATGAATAGTCATAGTGTGAGAGTGCTTCTCTCTCTCTCGAAATTAAACAGTAAATAAATAAGAAGAAGATAAAGAGGGACAGGATTCAGTGCATGGCATTAAAGTCAGGCCACATGGATTCAAATCTTAACCACTATAATCTTAGAGATATTACATAAGTGTTACATTCATGTGTAAATTAGGGATGATAACAATAGAAACATCTTTGTAAAGTCATGATGATGAAATGACATAACCTGTAAAAGCATTTAGCCAGTGCCCACCTCCTAGTAAAATACATATTAATGGTTATTATCACCATTTTTTTAGTCCTATGCTTTTGTCCAGCATGATGTTTAATAGCACCTAAGCTATTCACTGTACTTTTAGAAATAACTATTGGGCCAGCAAATGGCATAGAAGTTAAGGTGGTTGAATCCATAGGGGGAGGACTGTGGTTTGAGTCCTGGACCTGGCAGCTTGAAAATCCCACCAGCTGGTGTGTATGAGTGCCCAAAATCCCAACAGGAGAATGGAGGAAAAGGGATTGTGGCATAGCCATCCCTCCTCAGGGTGATTTCTCACTTTCTCTTGCTCTTTCTCTCTCTGGCAAGCTCATAAATCCTACAGAAAACTATTAAAAAAATAAAAAATAAAAAACCAACCAATCAAACAAACAGAAAAACAAAGAAACAAACTATCATTCTGTGGTTCCTCTGACATGCCCTCTCTTAAATGCCTGAAATTGCCTCAGTTTAGTCAGGGTGTGGCAGCTGTGTAGCTGAAGGAGGGTTGTTCAGAGACAGGAGAGTTTTTCATCCCAGGTCCTCCATTTATAAACTGTAGGACTTGGCCAATTATGAACCACTCTGGGCTTTACAAGCCTCATAAGAAGGAATACCAAGACCTACCTCAGAAAATTGCTAGGAAGACTAAACATAGTATCCCAAAAGGTAGCGAGCACATGGCCTTCTGGGTGGTAGATGCTTAGGAAACATTAGCCCAAATCAAAGGATGGAAAGAGTACCTTATAAGTTATGATCTGCTAAGCTTTTGGCAACAGAGACAGTTATTTGAATTTTCATCACTCTCTCTCTTCTCTGGGATTTAAAATGCTGTGTAAAGGATTTTGTGATTTATTAGCAGTGCTAGTGATGCTTAGCAATTGATTCACTCTCATCTGTAATTAGTTGGGGTGATTAGAGAAAGCTTTTCTATCACTACAAAGTTTGATTTGTAACAACCCATTAAACCCACAGGGAGGGTATTGAGAAATCGGTATCTGCCATTAACAAACACACACCTTCCTGTGCAATGTGGGGCACATCTTCTAAGGGAGCCATTTGAAACTTAGTCATCCCTGTCTGGTAATGCCAGAAAAATCTTAAGTTTTGAATGAGAACTACAATCTATAGCAGCATTTCCCAAAACCTATTATATTCTTTGGGGGATTATTTGCCCCATGAAACACTGCAGAGAATAGAAGAGGGATGATGCCTCTGCCCAAATACTTTGGGAGGTCTTGCATGAAGTAGCCCTTCCAGGAGGATTCTCAATACACTTGATAACCCTCTGTGTAGTCCATGTTTTTAACTTTGAAAGAATCTTGCCAATGTCTATTAGTTAATCTTATAATGCCATTTTTTTCCTTCCATATTCCAAAATGTCTTAATGTTCTAAAAAATGCCCCAAATTTCATGAGAATTCTTATTTGTATCAGGATATACACTGAACATTTAAGATAAACAAAATGAACATGTGCTCAATTATGATACATGATCTAATTTACAAAGAGTTAGATACTGGAGAAATCATACTTTAAATAAAAGGGGAAAAATTTTGCTCATTTAATCTATTTCCTACCCTTAATTACCTTATTCATCCTGAAACAAGAATAAACTGCACATCATCTATTAATTAATATTATGTGGATACCCAAAGAAGAATGAACATCTCTTGAACAACTGAGCCAGAGAGCACCTTGGGACCTCCACTGTCTCCCAACTGTTTCAGGTTCCATTTGGATCATCTTGCCCCCACCTTCCTCCTCTGCCATTAGCCCTGGAACCTGTGCAGTGGCAGCCAGTGAGAAGAACTGAGGCCAGGGACCACCTTAGGAACTCCACTGTTTCCTGGCGGTTCCAGGTGCTGCCCAGATCTCTTATTGTCACCTCTTTCTTCTGGCATTAGCCCTGGTACCTGTGCAGCAACAGTGAGTGAGAACAACTGAGGCAGGAGACCACTTTAGACTTTTAGTTGCCTTTTGCTCACTCAGGGATATTTTCAGACTTTATAGTCTTCTGACAGATGCCACAACTTCTACTTTCTTCCACAGTTGAAACCCTGCAGCTCAGCTGCAGGTGCACCTATTTTCAAGAAACTGAGAGGCCATTAGAATATCCAGTTCCAACAATGATGGTGCGTGTTTCAGGGTGAACATCAAGGAGACAGAGCGGCAAAGAGATCATGGCTGACCTCATCCTGCATGCATTTGAACTCTCAGAACTAACTCCAAGAAATTAGGAAGAAACATATAATTTTTCAGATGACCAGAAACCAGCACAGAGGTTCAAGAAATATGAGAAACCAAGAAAATATCTTTCTCTCAAGGGAAAATAACTCCTCCTCTTCATCATCCACAGACAGTACAATAGAACTTGTGGAAATGTCATATAACCAAATAGAATATTAATAGTGACAAAACTAAATGATATGAAAGAGGAAAGAGACAACAAGCTTCAGGAGATGAGGAAGTGCTTCCACAATTTGAAAGAAGTGAACACCATAAACAAGAATCAAGTGGAACTCTTAGAGATGAAGGCTGTAATACAGGAAATCAAAACTTCCCTCGAAAGTGTTAAAAGCACATTAGATCATGCAGAAAATTGAATCTTGGATCTAGACGACAAACCTCTGATCTAGAAAAAAAAAAATCACCAAAAAGCATGAAAAAAAATCTAATAAAAAAAGATTGATAACATAAGGGAAATACTAGATACCATTAAGTGCAAACATCCAAATAATTGGCATCCCAGGAGGTGAAGCATCTAATAAGAGCATTGATAATCTATTCCGTGACATCCTGGAAGAAAACATTTAAAACCTAGAGAAGCATTTAAACATACGAACCAATGAAATACAAAGAATCCCTAATAGAATCTACCCAAGAAAATCTCCATCGTACATTATAGCTAGATTGGCCAAAATCATAGGTAAAGATAAGATTCTAAAATGGCAAGAGAGAAACGTCAAGTTACGTAAAAAGATTATTCCATCAGGCTAAAATCGGACCTCTCAGTGGAAACAAATGCAAGCAAGGAAAGAATGGAAAGATATATACAAAGTTTTATTTTATTTTTTTAAAGAGCAATTTTAACCAAGATTACTATACTTGGCAAGATTATCCTTCAAATGGGAAGAAAAGGTAAAAAGAAAAAAAGAAAATCTCAGATATAAACAAACCCTGAAAGAATTTTCCAATAACAAACCAACTCTTCAGGAAGTAATGAAGGGAGTGCTATACCAGGAAAAGTAAATAGAAATAGACAGAAATAAGATAACAAAAAAGAGCCACAAAAATGGCTAACATAATGGTAGGGACAAGTCCAGAAATATGATAACAACATTGAATGCTAATGGATTAAATTCTTCAATCAAGAGACACAGACCAGCGAAATGGAAAGAAACAGAAATCCTCTATCTGTTGCCTACAAAAATGTACCTCACGGATGAAGACATATGTAGACTAAAAATAAAGGGTTGGAAAAAGGTATTCCATGTGAAGGAAACCAAAAAAGGACTGGAGTCATGGTGCTGCTATCAGACAAAATAGGCTTTAAGACAAAAACTGCAAGAAATGAAAAAGAAGGGCATTATATAGTATAAAAGAACTAATCGTCAAGAAGATCTAACGCTTATAAATATCTATGCACCCAACTCAGGAGCACCCAAGTATGTGAAGGAAAGACTGCTAATCAAAAAGGAGATATAAACTGCAACACACTAATTACTCAACACCCCACTATTTCCTTTAGACAGATCTTCTAGAAAAAAAATAGCCAAAGAGATAAAAGACCTAAAAGATAACATATATAAAATGGACTTAACAGATATCTATAGAATCTTCCACTCAAAAACCACAAAGTATACATTTTTCTTAACCTCAGATGAGGGTGAGAAAAAACTTCTTTTAAGATTAATCACATGACACGGCACAAAACAAGCCTTTACAGATTCAAAGGCATAGAAAACAAACCCAACATCATCTCCAACCATGAGGGAAATAAACTTGATATTAATTTCAGAAAAAAAATGTCAAAAATACACAAACATACGGAAATTCAACAACCTACTACCGAATGACCTTACAACTACTGAAAAAATTAAGCCTGAAATCAAAAGATTCATTGAAACCAATGATAATGAGTAAATGAGTTTCCATGACCTATTGGACACAGCAAAAGGAGTTGTAAGATGGACGCTCATAGCAATTAGTACATATGAGAAAAAGATGGAAAGGTGGCAAATGGACAACCTAACATTATGTCTCAGGAATTTGGAAAAACAACAATCAAAATCTCCAGAAATTTCCAGCTGAAAAGAAATAATAAGGATTTGAGCTGAAATAAATGAAGTAAAAAAAAATTTAAAGTATACAGAGTATAAGTGCCCTATATCAAAAATCTCTCTCTAAAAAAAAAGGAAGTATAATTTTAAAGTATCTTTAGCATCTGAAACATATAAATTGGTCCAGGATTTTCTTTTAGAAATCCCATCTTACGTATTTACTCCAACGTCATTATTCAAATAAGTTAACTCAATTTTTCAAATAAATAAAGCTGTATTTCTTCACCAAGAAAAAAAATTAAAAAATGAAAGCAAAAGCTGGTTCTTTGAAAAGATAAACAAAATTGTCACGCCATTAGGTATACTTAATTAAAAAGAGTGAAAGGAACCAGATAAATCAAATTCACAATGAAACATATAATATTACCACAGACATAAAAATACAAAACATCATTAGAGAATACTATGAGTGAATATATGCCAACAAAAAAGAGAACCTGAATGAGATGGACAAATTCCTGGCCCATGTATTCTACCATGACTGAATCAGGAAGACATAGAAAGTCTAAATAGATCCATAACTAGCAATGAAATTAAAACAGTAAAAAGAAAAAATGACCTCCAACACAGAAAAGAGCAGGTCTTGATGACTTCACTTCCAAGTTCTACAAAACTATTAAAGAATAGGTAATTCCCATTCTACTCAATTTCTAAAGATCCAAAAGGAAGGAATCCTCCTAAATTCATTTTATGAAGTCTCCATCACCTTTATCCCCCAAACAGATAGGATATGACAAAAAAAGAAAAACTACAGAACAGACCAGTATTTCTGATGAATACAGATACAAAAATTCTCACCAAAATATTAGCAAATCATATCTAACAACATATAAAAAGATTATACATCACAACCAGGTAGGCTTTATTCCTGGTATGCAAGGATGGTTCAACATATACAAAATCATAAATGTAATACACCATATAAACAGAAAAAAAAATAAAAGCCATGTGATTATATTAATGCAGAAAAAGAGTTTGATAAAATACAACATCCCTTCATGATTAAGACTCTTAGCAAAGTCAGCATAGAAGGGACATTTCTCAACACAATATAAGCCATATATGAAAAAAACAAGAACTAACATCATAGTGAATGGCGAAAAGTTGAGAGCTTTTCCACAAAAACTGGTACAACACTTTCGCCACTCCATTCAGTGCTGCAAGTCCTAGCCAATGCAATCAGAAAATAAAATAAAAGGCATTGGGACCAGCAGTTAGCATAATGGTTATGTCGTTGGACTTCCACATAGTCAACCACAGTTCGAGTCCCAGACCCAGTGGCTTAAACTCACGTGTGCGTGTGTGTGTGTGTTCCCAAGATCCTGAGAGGAGAACGGAGGAGAAGGGATTGTGGCGTGGCCATTCCCCCCCCCCCCCCCCCCCCCCCGTGGTTGATTTTTCACTTTCTGACTCTCTGTCTCTTTCTGTCTTTCCGGTAAATGCACACGCCCTATAGCAAAAACCGCTCCAAAAACAAAAACAAACAAATAAAAAGCATTGAAGTAGGGAAAGAAGAGGTGAAATTAATTGCAGATGACATGATTGTATACATAGAAGACCCATAGTATTTTATAAAAAAACAAACAAACAAAACTCCTGGAAGTACTAAAAGAATACAGTAAAGTGGCAGGATACAAAATCAATATACAAAAATCTGTAGTATTTCTATATACCAACAAGAAGACTGAGGCAGAAGTCAAGAAAGTAATCCCATTTGCCATAATCACAAAAAGTATAAGGTAACAAGGAATAAATCTAATGAAAGAAGTAAAAAGCCTCTACAAGAAAAAGTATAAAAATCTAAGGAAAAAAAAAAGGAATCTAAAATGATTCAAAACTGTGGAAGGACATCCCAGGTTCCTGGATTGGAAGAATTAATATAATCAGAGTTCTAATTCTACCCATATTTAATGCAATTCCAATCAAATTACCAGAGACATTCTTCACAGACCTAGAAATGACAATCATTGATTTTGTCTGGAATCATAAAAGACCCTTTATTATCAAAGCAATCCTGTCCAAGAAGGGTGGAGTAGGAGGCATCTCTCTCCTTATCCCCAAATATATTACAAAGCTGTGATAATCAAAACAGCATGGTATTGGTGCAGAAACAGACATGTGGACCCATGGAACAGATTAGAGACCCCAGAAATAAACCCCAAAATATATAGCCAACTGATCTTTGAAAAAGGGCACAAGTCAATCCAGTGGAAAAAAGAAAACCTCTTTAGCAAATGGTGCTGGATACCACCTATAGAAAGATGAATCTGGATTCCTCTCACCAGTAACAAACTCAACTCAAAGTGGATCAAAGGTCTAAATCTAAGACCTCAAACTACAAAACTACTGCTGGAAAACATTGGGGAAACTCTGGGAGACATCAGAGTAGGCAAAGACTTTTTTTTCCCCTATATTCAGTCTACAGATATTTACTATAAAATAGTGTGCCGGACTCCATACCAGACACTGGAAATATAACAGTGGGCAGATAGGGGCTACCCTTATAGTGCAAAGTGTAAGCTACAAGGGACCTATTGTATGTACTCTACTATCCTCCCCTCAACCTGGCAAGATATGTGAACACAGAAGACTCCAGATGGGTAACTGGATGGGTGATGTGCATTTTCTGATTTGGAGAACACAGAAAAAGAAATAAGAGACAAAGTGAAAAGTAAAAAGGGAGATGCACAACTGTCACACCTATGAGTCTGAAATGCAAGAACAAAGTCGGAAGAATTTGTGTGACTTCCAGTGCCAAGTGACACCAGGCTTTGAGGTACAGTCAGAAACAGAACAGGTAAAATCAGATCTAGTAAAAAGTTCAGAAGATTTAAATAACCTAAAAGCACAAGAAGCTAAGATGGAGAGCTATATTTCAGAATTCAGAATGTCGGGACCAGCAGTTAGTGTAATGGCTATGTCGCTGGACTCCCACGTAGTCGACTGTGGTTCGTGTCCCGGACCCGGTGGCTTAAAACTCACGCCGGGCGCATGTGCGTGCGTGCCCAAGATCCGGAGAGGAGAATGAAAGAGAAGGGATTGCGGCGTGACCATCCCCCCTGGGGGGTGATTTCTCGCTTTCTGTCTCTCTGTCTCTCTCTGTCTGTCTGGCAAGTGCACGTGCCCTATGGCAAAAACCTCTCCAAAAGAAAAAAAAAACAGAATTCAGAATGTCATCGACAATTCAATATATACTTCAAAAAATAGAATTATCATCAAATTGTCTACAACATAATGTAATGTTCAGTGCTGAATAAGATGAATATATGTCCATCTATAATTATTACATAATGTTATGCATTCTTTGAAAAAAAATACTATACCCCACAAAGATGTACAATGATTATATATATAAACTAGAAATTACAATAAAAAAAAAAGAATTCAGATCCATAGTGCCACTATGGATATGCCACCACATACCTGGTGGCACTAAGATTTAGTGGGAAAAGGCCCTCTCAATGAGAATAGTCATGTTTAGAAAAGTATTAAGTTAAAAAGGCAACTAATTCCCTAAATATAGTGACCCACGGATTCTGAAAACATGTCCACAGATCATCCTTCAAACTATAAATTTAATCTTTTAAACGACAAGGACACAAAGGATTAGACCATCCTGTGCAGATGACCAATACCACGACTGTGATAACCAAATGCCTTCCTGTATATTTCACTAACCTAGTCACTTGCTCATTCCTTAATGTTTACTGAATACTTGCTCAGGGGTGGAGGACACAATAAGGATAGGAGCTCCTGCCTTTTACATTGTAATGGCAAAAAGAAAAGAAAGACACAGAAATAATTAAAATGTAGGGAGGCAACTATCACACTAGAGGTTTACACTGATCGTGGGACGTGATAAACTTCAAGCTTTTTTCTGCAAAACTGAGGACTATACTTTGGCCTAAACTGTCTTCCTTCCAGTTTTCAATTTTTATTACTAGAATATCCAGCAAGTCATTTTATGAACTCTATGTGAGGTTTTTAAAATAAAACTACCCAAAGCACAGTCACTAATCCCAAAAATAGAAAATGAGATTAATTCAGATTAAGTTTCTGCACAGCAAAAGACACAGTAATTAGTTTGAATCAGCAACCCTTGGAATGGGAAAATATTTTTGTAAACTGTTTCACAGATAAGGGACTGATAACCAGAATACACAGGGAACTCAGTAATTTACCCGGAAAAAAAAAAAAAAAATTATCAACCCAGTTAAACGATTGGAAGGAGCTGAACAAACAACTCTCTAAAGGAAGACATATGAACAGCCAAAGAGCATTTGAAACTGCTCAACAACTCTTATTATAAAGGAGATGCAGAACAAAACCGCAATGAGGGAACCAGCAGTTGGCTTAATGGCTATGTTGCTAGAATCCGATGTAGTACACCACGATTTGAGTCCTGGACCCAGTGGCTTGAACTCACACTGGGTGAATGTGCGTGTGTGCCTAAGATCTTGAGAGGAGAATGGAGGAGAAGGGATTGTGTCATGGCTGGCCATCCCCCCCTAGGGGGTGAATTCTCACTTTCTCTCTGTCTCTCTTTTGGGTGAGTGCATGTGCCCTATAGCAAAAATCTCTCTCAAAAAAAGAAAAAAAAATCAAAACCCATAATGAGATACCACCTAACCCTAGTCAGAATGGGTAAGATTAAAAAAAAAAAAATGAGGACCAGCAGTTGGTATAATGGCTATGTCGCTGGACTCCCAGGTATTCTACCACACTTTGAGTCCCAAATCTGCTGGTTTAAACTCATGTTGGGTGCATGTGTGTGTGTGCCCAAGATCCCAAGAGGAGAATGGAGAAGAACGGATTGCAGCATGGCCATCCCCTCTGGGGGGTGATTTCTTGCTTTCTGTCTCTCTGTCTCTGTCTTTTTGGTGAGCACATGCACTCTATAGCAAAAACCTCTCAAAACAAAAACAAAATAAAACAGAACAAATAGGTAAGGGCTGGTGAGGCTGTGGTGAAAAGGGAACTTTCTTATACTGTTGGTGGGAATATAAATTAGTATAGTCACTGTGGAGATCAATATGGAGGTTTCTTAAAGATCTACAAACAGAACTACCATGTGATCCAATGGTTCTACTTCTGGGTATCTACCCAAAGGATAGGAAAATGCTTTGTCAGAAAAGTGCTTGCACATCTATTTTTATTGTGACATTAGTCATAATTTTTAAGACATGGAACCAACAAAAGTCAATGAACAGATGAATGGATTGAAAAAGTATGGCACATATACTCTATAGACTACTACTCAGCAATTAAAAGGGCAAACAAACAAAAAAACAAGCCCCTGGCATTTAATAGAAAGTGGATAAATATGGAGTATTTATTGCTGAGTGAAGCAAGTCAGGCTATGAAAGAGAGACATGGTATGTCTCCACTTATTATATACCAATTGTTCACACTCTATGGCAGAAACTGAAAGATTAGAAGATATAAGAAGCATCAAAAATGGTTATCTATACTGGAGATAGTGTGGGAAGAGAATAGAAGAAGGGAAAGAGTGTGAGGAAGGGAATCAAGGAGAAAAACAGAGGCAAGACACAGAAATAGATGATTATCTGTTGATAATGTGTGTGGTATCTTTAGCTGAACTTTTGTGAAGTGTATCCGTGTTGGGTAAATTCATTTTACAAGCTATAGTAATGCAGAGTGATTGAGTGTAAAAATAAATTAAGATTTTAAGAAAAGAAGCCAAACTCATAGAAAACATCAAAACAATGAAAAACAGATTAATGACAAAAAAGTACTAGTGTCTTTCTCTAATCTTATATACTTGTCTCTTTTTTTGCAGAAAGTATGAATTTTAATTCTAATATTTTTTTCATTCTATTTACCCTTCATCTTAAGTTATTATTTGCAGAGGGCAAGATGGGAGCCCTTCAGAATCAGAGTGTGAATATTAGTAATAATTTGGGACCAGCAGTTAGCGTAATGGCTATATCGCTGAACTCCCATGTAGTCGACCGTGGTTCGAGTTTCGGACCCAGTGGCTTAAACTCACACCGGGCACGTGTGCGTGTGTGCCCAGGATTCCAAGAGGAGAACGGAGGAGAAGGGATGGTGGCATGGCCATCCACCCTGGGCGGGGGGTGATTTCTCGCTTTCTATCTCTGCCTCTCTCTGTCTTTCTGGTGAGTGCACACGCTCTATAGCAAAAACCTCTCCAAATACATATATATATATATATATATATATATATATATATATATATGTATATATGTATATGTATATGTAGATACCCAGAAGTAGAACCGTTGGATCACATGGTAGTTCTGTTTGTAGATCTTTGAGAAACCTCCATATTGATCTCCACAGTGACTATACTAATTTATATTCCCACCAACAGTATAAGAAAGTTCCCTTTTCACCACAGCCTCACCAGCCCTTACCTATTTGTTCTGTTTTATTTTGTTTTTGTTTTGAGAGGTTTTTGCTATAGAGTGCATGTGCTCACCAAAAAGACAGAGACAGAAAGACAGAAAGCAAGAAACCACCCCCCAGAGGGGATGGCCATGCTGCAATCTGTTCTTCTCCATTCTCCTCTTGGGATCTTGGGCACGCACGCACATGCACCCAACATGAGTTTAAACCAGCAGATTTGGGACTCAAAGTGTGGTAGAATACCTGGGAGTCCAGCGACATAGCCATTAATATATATATATATATATATATATATATATATATATATATACACATATATATACATATATATATATATATATATTAGTGCTAATTTAAAGTTTCAGTCATTATTTAGAAGAACAGAATTGACATTCCAAAATACATCCTTTCCAGTAAGATTAATGAAATAAACAAATTAGAACTTGCTACCTAATGATAAAGAATATGGATACAGGTTCATGTATTATGTCTTGAGACTTGATGCATTGTTACAAAGCTCAGGATGTTCTTGTTTGGGGGCAAAGGTCCAAGTTGTATGAGGGTATGTGTGTAAATAAAATATGTAAATAAAATATACATATTTTTAGAGCTTCATTCACTTTGGGGGGCTAATAATACTTTTAGGTATCAAATGTTAGCTTGAGCCACGTGGGGTATAATAGCATAAACTCAGTAACTTCTGAGAACACTGTGCACAAGTCTGTTATGTGCAGAGCTGATTCAGACTCAAAGGGCTCCAATTTGACAACTGAGTACTTGTCAACTTATTTGTGTCTTCTGTGTTTAAATGGTTTCTCATTGTCATCAGTGAAAGTGTTAAGACATTTATTCATGCTCTGTTATGCCTGATCAAAGAAAAGTTAGTTTCTTGAAGGGAGAAAAACATTAATTATTCTTGTTCATAATCCAAGAGCTTTAAAACATACTGATAGCTGTGTCTCTCACACCACTGTGAAATTAAACTAAATTTGGCCTGAGGCTGCCTCCATACTTTCATTTTCTGTTAGCGGACTGCAACCTAGATTAATATGTAAAGGAGCTGCAACCGTACGAGTGTATTCTAGTAACAAGCTCTGAGTCTCACTTAATCATAGCAGCTCAGCTTCAGTCAATTACAGGCTGCCGATCCCTCAGCCCATGTCCATGTTTGGCAGTGACTCATGGCACCCTGCCAAAATGCCTAGCTGTCACCAACTAAGCTGTCTTGGTATGTCATTTCCTCTTTCTGTCTCTGAACACTGCCTGCCCACACTGCTGGGTGGAGCCCTCTGAACCTCTCCTGGTTCTGTGTGATGCCTTCTTCATGACTTGTTTTTTCATTCAAACAAATTCTGCTAATTTTAATTTCTCTAAACATTTTTTTTAACTTCACCAAAATGGTTTCATCTTAAATCAAGTCCTTCTTTCCTTTACACTGGACAAACACCTTGACATTGAAAAACAAATTAAATAATTGCTTGCAGAAATTTATGGTTGAGGCAAGGCTGGGTAGACATTGAAATTCGACATTAAAAGAATGTAAAAATATGTGTGTGTGTGTGGAGAGAGGGAGGGAGGGAGGGAGGGAGGGAGAGAGAGAGAGAGAGAGAGAGAGAGAGAACTACCTGACACCGCATCCTCTGTTGTAACATACAAGAAAAGGAGAATTCAAGCTGCTCCCACCAGTGACTGCTTCTGACTTACTAGGGCAAAGGCTATGCCCTCAGCTTGTGGGATACATAAACCAAAGAAAGACAAATCACTTGCAACATAACAGTAATAGTTTATCAGAGTTTTGGTACTAATGGATTTATCAAACCTTTATTTTTTTATTGAATAAATAACCAAGCTCTAAGAAGTTTTCTATGTGTTGGGTAAGCAATAATGAGCAAAACAGACAAAATAGATTATTTCTACACTGACATTACAGAAAATGAACACATACACACACACACACACACACACACACACACACAAAACTCTAGTAAAGAGTGTTCTACTAGAACACAAATTGCCTAATCTTTTTCCATCCAGGAAGAGCAGCAAAGAAGGTATTTCTCAGAAAAGAACTGATCAGGTATTTTTGTCCTAACCCTTACACTCTCATTTTTTTTTGGAGAGGTTTTCACTATAGGGCGCGAGCGCTCACCAGCCATACAGAGAGAGACACAGAGAGAGAAAGCGAGAAATCATCCCCCAGGGGGGATGGTCACGCCGCAATCCCTTCTCCTCCATTCTCCTCTTGGGATCTTGGGCACGCACACGCACCCGGCGTGAGTTTTAAGCCACCGGGTCCGGGACGCAAACCGTGGTCGACTACGTGGGAGTCCAGTAACATAGCCATTACGCTAACTGCTGGTTCCCACTCTCATTTTTCTTATGAAAGAAATAAACTTAAAACATGTATATATAGCTAACAATAACTGAACACTTTAAAATGTTTCATGTGTATTACATCATTTAATCAGCATGCCAGCCTGACAAAGCAGATGCTATTTTTATTCTCTTTTTAAGAAACTGAAACTGAAGGTCACAGAGGGTTGATGAATTGCATGATCTAACCCCATGGTAGAGCTGGCTCCAGATTCAGGGTGTCTGGCACCAGGACTTGTTCTAACTACCATGTGTAAGTCAGGTCCTAATATTCTCTGAGTAAAACCTCACAGTTGATTTCCCTACTGATTGGTGAATTTTGACAAAACCTGGCTCTTATCCACTCATCTGTATTCAAGGACCCTGGTATCAAGATACTGGCCTCCTTATATTGTTTTTAAATTCTTGTCTAAGTTCATTTGGGAAGTTATAACAAGATACCATGGGCTAGGTGAATTTAAACAATACAAGTTTACTTCTTACTTAGGCTAGGAAGTCCAAGATCAAGGTGCTAGCAGATGTCATGTTTGGTGAGGGCCAGCTCTCTGGTTCATAGTTTGTCCCCTTTAGCTGTGTCCTCATAAGTGGAAGAACTCTGGTCTCTTTAGCCCGTCATAATGACACTAATCACACTCATGAGGGTTCCAGGGTTCCTCTTTCATATCCTAATTGCCTCACAAAAGCCCCACTTCTCAATACCTTCACATTGAGGGTTAGGTTTCAACCTGAGTTTTGGAGGGATACACAGATATTCAGACCATAGACATTCTAATCCCAGACTTAAGTTACAGATATTGTAGAATGAGAACATAACCATGTTAACTATGTGTAGTATCTGTTTACAATTTATTTTGCCTATGACTTTTAAAAACCATTCATGCAATCTGATTTTTAATACTTTCTTTGGCTAGCCCTTTTAATAATATGTTTGTGAGTCCAGAAAACTGTCAAACTCCATTGGTCAGGACACTGAGAAATAACCCTCAGGTGATGAAGGGTTTTTGTTACAGAATCCACGCATGGATTTAAGGGTCTTAAGGACCATCTGAAATCATGTGAAAAAATTGATCAAATGTGAGTAACCCCTCCTCTTACCCATATGCACATGCACACATATATTTCCAGAAGAGTCACAGTTTCTCAAAAATCCTGAAAGTGTCCATTAGCCAAAAGAGAGGACCTGCCACTGTATCAGATCCAAAGACTGATCACTTGACCACACTGTACCTTAGTTTCTCCTCCTGTGAAATCAGAATACATTGCTGAAGTTTTGTCAGAACCTTCAAGAGTGTGGAGACTGAATGATATAAAGTGCTACATATGCATTAGCTATTATTATTATTTCCTCATTCTTCTCTTTTCCCTTCTGAGAGATTTGAATAATGCAGTCATGAAAAGTTCTTATGGGCAAGTACCAAAATTTCACTTATGTGATGCTTTACATTTTTTCCTAATATATTTTAATATTCCGTATTCATGATTGCTTACAAATTATTATTCTAATTTGTCCCAAGAGCTAAGAGATCTTTTGAAGTAATGACAAATGAAAATAGTAAATGTGCATTTCTGCCTATCAACTTAGGGATAAACGAGGTAAACAAGTAAACATCAAAACAACACATCATTATTCCAAGCTGATTTTAAAATGTTAGCAGGTGTTCTTTTAAGAGAAGTTTTTTTTTTTTTTTTTAGTTTTTTTTTTTTTTTTTTTAATAAGGAAATAGGCAATGCCTTGTAGCTTCTCTAGAATTATGTTCCAATAACAGAATATCTCCGCCAGAAATACAAGTTCCAGTTGATGTGATTTGGCCTCAAAAGAAAGTTCCAGCAGGAAGCGAAGAAACTGCCAAAATTGCTCTTATGGTTTTGCTGCTCTGTGAATAGCAACACACACACACACACACACACACACACACACTCACACACTCACACACTCACACACACACACTCACTAAGCATCAAAGCAACAGGTAGCTTTCAAGATCTTGAGGACAACACTACTTAAGGAATATCTAATAGCATGAGTTCGGGTGATTACAGTCTTGCCTGAACTCCCTGCAGGAGCTCAATAACTGACCAGCATTTAGGAGCAAAGTTTATTGTGTCACCCTCCTGGGGCAAGTGAACTGTTTCTAGTACTGGCCTGGAAAGCACAGAGCTTCTGAAATTTGAGTGATAGAAAGAACTATTTCAAGGTAACAATTTGGTGAAGGGAAAAAAAGAGAGAGCCACTTAATCTCTCTGAGAATAAGAATTGTTCCCAATAGTTCCAGGAGGAAGCACTTAGCTCTCTTTCCTTATCATGGACCACAGAATTATAGTTTATTCCTTGTTGAATTCTTTATCGTTAAAGGAAGAATATTTCTCTAAAATTTATGGTGAGATAGTGTTACCTATTGGTAAAATGTGTGCTTCAATTTAAAAGAATTTCAATTAATTCTAGAAAAATTCACTTAAGAATTTCATAATCAGAATGAAACTTATGTATCATCTAATTCAACCTTCACGTGATTCTTGAATCTCTGCCATGAGGTTTACCATGTATAGTCACTTAGGCAATGTTAGAATGCCTCAAATAATAGTGTTTATTATTTCAAAATGAAAAGCTCTAATCATTCACTTATTCATTAACACCAAAATTTATTAAATTTATATCTGGAAGGCATTGTGCTCAGATGGAACTCAATAGTGGACAAGCTCCTCTGCTACAGGGAGCATGGAATCTAGTGGAAGACATCACTAAAACAGAAATAATATTACAGCACTTTTCATTTTACCTGAATCCCCTTGTATCTAAATACCACTCACTTTTCTGCATTAAGCTCCCAGCGATAGATCCAAGTCTAATTTCTATCCCATAAAAAAAAAATTCATCAAGCATTTTCAAAATCTAATACTCTGCAAATTAAAAAATCCTAACCCAGGACCAGCAAGTGGCGTGGTGATTAATGCATTGGAGCCCACATGGATGACAGAACAGTTCTAATCTGGACCTGGAAGTTTGAAGAACATGCCAGGCATGAGTGCATGCATGCCCAAAATCCCCAAGAGGAGAATGGAAGAGAAGGGGTTGAGGCATGGTCATCTTCCCTGGAGAGTGGATTTTTACTCTCTTTCTCTCTTTCTGACAAGTACATATACTCTATAGCAAAAACTAAAGAAAAAAAAAGATTTTTAATTGAAAATCTCTGATACTATCACTCAATACTTTGCTTTTGTTGAACATCCACTATGTACCATGTTATGGACAAACAGTAGATTAAATGCTAACATAGACTCTACCTTCAAGAAATTGATGTCAGTTCTTGCATCTACAAATTTTTATAGGTAGAAGTTCTCAGATCCTGATATCGCTCCATCCTTCGCTTTAAATAGAAACAATCAATATTGCGCACAGCTTTGATCATATACAAAACTAAGTGACACAGTCCCTGCCACCAGCGAGTACATGGTCTGGTCATACAGCCAAATGTAGTTACTTTTTCCAAGTCTTTTCTCATGAATTCTCTAAATTAGATATCTTGATTTTCCTTTCCAACACTACTTCTAACATAACTTTTTCTATCCAGCACTATCCATGTGAATATATGGACAATAATATGATGATAAGGTTTATATTTATCAGAAGATGAAGATGTAGAATGAACATCAAACATGAGGCTTTGAACATAGCTGCTAAATGCAGTCTTTGAAGATTTCTAATTCCACAAAGCTCATTTACCTAAGCCAAGGAAACTAATGCATTATTCCTTTTTGAGGGACATTTTCCAAAACCTAGGGGTGTAATTGATTCTGTATAAGGCCAGCTAGGATTTTTTAAGGCCCTAGTGAAACACTAAAGCATGGAGTTTTCCGGGGAAAGCTTCTCAACAGCACTCCAGTTCAGTCTGCTCTCTTTTCTTCGCCTGTAGGATATATGGAATATTATTAAATTAGAATCTTAAAATAGGGTGCATTTCCAAAATAGACAAATTATAGCAGCTACATCCTCTTATGTTTACCTCATTGCTTGATTGAGATAGGAGAAGCAATATTAATAAAGAGCTCAGCAACGGCCACAAAATGTGACGGACACAAAGACATAGCTCATGGCACCATAAACCTTGTCTAGTTGGTCAGTTAATACCCCCATATTATTCCAGAAAAGGCTGTCATGGAATGACAATTTTGAGAAATGTGCTTGTATTACATAACTAGTGAGTTACATAGAGTACAGTGGTACATGTAATATACTAGCAATTCTTGTAGCAGCTAAACACACTACAGGGTGTGGGCAGAAAAGGAGGGAAAAAAAAAAACAGTTTAAATGCATTTTGACGTCTTTTGCCCATACTAAAGTATCAATAAATGATATGAAATATAATAATAATTAGACTTCTGTAACTGAAATTAATTTCAGTTGAGTTGAGCCAATGAGAAATCCAATGTCAGTTGGTTACAACAACAAACTTCAAAGAAGAAATTCTTACTCAAGATTAAGTTAGTTATTCAGTAATAACAGGGGAAGAGTGGTTAAAAGCCTACCATCCTCAATAGCACCACTCTTAAAAGATAGAAGACAGTGACAAATGTATAAAATATGTGTATCAAAGTCAATAACCAATAATTACCTAAGAGCTAGAACAGAAAAGGCTAACAATCAAATACATTAGCCACCAATTGGTTGAGGTCAATCAACTACTGTTAGTGGTATGGTCAGCCTTATCCAAAGCCATTTGTGTTCATTAGTAAATTAAAACATGTTTATGTCTTGACACTTCTATTTTTATTTCACATATTTTGTTCCATGACGCATTAGGAATTTGCTTAGTTTATGTTTCTATTGTTAGACACAAAAATTAAATAAAAATTGAATTTTCTTTTACAAAAGAATCTAAACAGAATACCAACTCGTTAATTTGAGAATGCTCCTTTCTCCCTTAAATCATACAATTAGTGAAGGTTTTTTCCTGAATGTGTACCTAGCCACATCTCTATAAATGATATTTTGTGATCCCCAGCTTAACAATGAACTAAATCATGTGTCACTCTGTCCAAGTTTTTGCAAGTAAATGACATTTCCCAATCCTAGAATTTAAAATAAACTGTATATTACAGAAAAGAGCTTGTATTTCTTCTATATCCTTCTTAAGTATTGAAGAAACATTTCTAGCATTCTAGACAACTTATATAACCAAACACAATTTATTGCCTTTCTTCATATATCTTCAGAAGCAAAACATCAAAAAATAACTGTTGGCTGATATATTGGGTCATCAGAAAAGTCATGATGCATTTTCACATAGAAAAACATAGAAAAATACATCCAGACTTTTCCAACATCAAATATTTTAAATGTATTTGTTATCTTCTACATAGTATCTGAATGTTCTGTCTTAAGCGTGTGCACTGTGAGCGTGTATGTATACATATATATATGTATATGTGTATACACACACACATATATATGATGAAAACTAAATGTTTTGTGAGGTTCTTTTCTCCTCTGAAGGGTGAGATGAACTGAGACTCAGGGCTTGGAAAAAGACGTGAGGTACTAATGTCACGTTGTTTATTTGTTTTTGTTTTTGTTTTGTTTTGTTTTGTTTTTGGAGAGGTTTTTGCTATAGGGCGCGTGCGCTCGCCAGACAGACAGAGAGAGACAGAGAGATAGAATGCGAGAAATCACCCCCCAGAGGGGATGGTCACACCGCAATCCCTTCTCCTCCATTCTCCTCTCGAGATCTTGGGCACGCACGCACACGCACCCGGCGTGAGTTTTAAGCCACCGGGTCCAGGACGCGAACCGCGGTCAACTACGTGGGAGTCCAGTGACATAGCCATTACGCTAACTGCTGGTTCCCGTCACGCTGTTTATTAGCAGAGTTTAGTGGGAGTTCAGAGAGCTCACAATAGGCCCACAAAGCATATAACAATGCTCACAAGCACTTCCTCCCTCTTGGAGTGTGTGATGTGCAAGGAGAATGCTCACAGAGTGCTTTCCTCCCTCTTGGAGCTCATGGTGTGAGCTGAGCTAAGCCAAGCCAAGGCTGAGCCAAGCCAAGGCTGTCAGCACTGAGCTAGTGGAACTGAGGCCAAGTGGAGTGGGTCTAGGTAGTAGGGCAGTGCAGAACTAGCTGACCAGATGTACCTTTTTCTTAAAGGGGCTGCAGACAACAGTGCCTCATTGTTAAAACCAAACTGTCACATTACATTCAATGGTGTGAGACAGCAAAGTCATAATTACATAACAAGTGTGCAAGTGCAATACAACTAATAACATAAGTTGTTTACCCTGTGGTCTTCAAGCATGATAAGATAGGAGATAAGGGAGCCAGACTCAATCATCTTGACTAGCCTGCAATAAATATCATCAGTTTGGAGACCAGCAGTTAGTGTAATGGCTATGTCGCTGGACTCCCATGTAGTCATCCGCGGTTCGCGTCCTGGACCTGGTGGCTTAAAACTCACGCCAGGCACGTGTGCGTGCGTGCCCAAGATCCCAAAAGGAGAATAGAGGAGAAGGGAGTGCGGCGTGGCCATCCCCCTGGGGGGTTATTTCTCGCTTTCTGTCTCTCTGTTTCTCTCTGTCTTTCTGGCGAGCGCATGCTCCCTATAGCAAAATCCTCTCCAAAATAAATAAATAAATAAATAAATAAATAAATAAATAAATAAATAAATAAATAAAATAAATATCATCAGTTTATTCATAGCAGTATGCAAAGTTCAGTGCTTCAGAGGGTCACTGAAATCATGCTAAGCAAAGATCCTCAGTCCCCACACCACTTCCACTTGTCTTCATCAGACTTTCCTTAATGATATCGTTTGCATAACTTCTGAAAGTTCTTATCACCTTTCATTACAGTCATGTCAATTGTATCTGAATGTATTTAAGACTTATTGGGTTCTGACTTGCATGTAAGCATAAAGAACCATCAGCGGTGAAGCTGTGCTGCGGTTCCAATCAGCCACCAACCTGAGGCCACTCTACTTCAACCTGCATCAAGTCTGCCACCAACTGAAACCCCCTTGCTTTGCACATAAATATGGTATGTAAATGGTTTTGAAAAGTGGACAATCTAGAGATATCTATAAGAGATTATCTTCTGGAAAAAAACACATGTGTATTTAGTCTGGCATGCCCATTGAGTAAGCAGAAAGTATACAGGCATGGTCAAAAAGACGAGAAAAATACCTCACTGTAGAGGCCTGCTTTGATGCAATCCTTTTCCTCTCCCTTTGTCCTGTTGGCACAGTGTGTAGTGAACTAGAGACCAGTGTTGTAGCTCTGTGTCCTTGTCTTTGTTCTGCCTCGCAAATCTTTCAGCTTTAAATTTCTGCTCAATATCTTGTTAGCACTACCCCTTGATAGATAGCAACTTACTCTTCTCAGTCAGTGGTATATGTGTTTTACCTTATTTTTCATTATATCTAAAGTTAATTTCACTGCATATTTTAGCATACTACTGCTTTAGATATCTACCTCTTGATACCTTACTTTCAATATTTTGTTATCTACCCATTCCTCTCTCTCTCTTTCTCTCTCTCTGGTTTTTTTGTTTGTTCGTTTGTGTGTGTGTGTGTGTGTGTGTGTGTGTGTGTGTGTATTGTTAAGTATCACAAATCCTGCACCCCATTCACCAAAGTTTTCTCAGGCATTTCTCCTTTTCATAAGACCCCAGGTACCTCTAATTCATCAGCTGAGAAATACCACAGAGAAGAGGAACAAGAACTATAAGTAAGTAGTCTTTTTTTTTAAGAAAAAAAGAGAAAATGAGATCAACTAGAAAGATAAAAGTCTTCCTAGCCACACTTAATCTACTTATTTCTCCAAACTGTTGTTTCATTCTAATAGATCTGTCCAATTTAGTGAGGAAAATGCTCACCTAAAATATAAAACTCAGGACATATCATGAACTATTTACCTAAAACTCAGTTTTATGAATTGCAAAACAGATCACTGAAAAGCTACAGAAGCAGCAAGACTCAAGCTAAACAAAAGAAAATCATTTTTCATATAACCCATTAAATTATGAGTGTTGACAGAAATGTAAAATCATTGGAAAACACAGTTTAAATGAATGTAAGAGTGAAAGAATGCTCTGAATATATTCTGTGGATATAAGGGTGTTCACCAATGGTTAAATATAGCAAGGTAACACTAGCAGTGAGCTCCTATTGGAGAATTACCAGGGAGCGTGCTAAACAATTCACATGTGTTTTCTCTGTTAACAACCCAAGGGGTCAGCAAGTGGTATTAAGATTTAGGCAGCTGGATCCCACATGACCAGCTGAGGGGTTCAAGTCCCAGACCCAGAGGCTAGGCATGTGTGCATGCATGCCAAAATCCTAAGAGGAGAATAGAAGGGATTGCAGTGTTGTCATGCCCTCCTGGGTGGGATGATTTCTCACTCTCCCTCTCTCTCTTTCTTTGGCAAATGCAAGTGTCATATAACACAAACAAACAACAAAAATTCCCAATGGTATTAGTTTTAATATCCCCACTTTACAGATCAGGACGTTGAAACTGATAGAGTTTAAATTGTGTACCTAAGATGGAAAATAAGTCCAGGATTCTAAATTTAATGCAGGTCGCAAAACTCTCCACTATGCATACAGTAGTAGCTTTGCACCTTATGGCAATTTGTAAATATGCTTGCTTAAGAAGGGAAGAAAATGCATGTGTGTGTGTGTGTGTGTGTGTGTGTGTGTGTGTGTAATAGAGAGACAGAGTGGGAAAGAGTTCTGACCAGCCAATCAGCGAGAGGCCCTGCCTCCTGTCATTCTGTGGAGTGAGCATGCTCCCCAGATAAAAAGACAGGGAAGACCCGACTCTGCCATTCTCTTCCTTAGATTCAGCTCTTCGATGTTTCTCACAGTGGCATCTTGTGAGCTGCTTGGGGACTTTCCAGTATCTAACACATAAGGCTTTTTTATACTGCAAGTTCCTAGAGATGACCTATTTCATCAAATTCTTGATCACAGAAAAGATTGATGGGGTCTATCCTCAGAGCGGAATTTAACTTAGACTCATTGGAAGATGGTGCTTCTGACTTCAATATGCCGCCTCCTTGAGGGATTTTTAGGAACAGAATAACCAGCCTCATGCTCCACCTTTAAAACGTAATGCCTGAGTGAAAGCAGCTGCTCTGCTTCCAGATGGCACAATTCCTGCTGCCTCTCAGAAATCATGGCTCATGGGACCAGCAGTTAGTGTAATGGCTATGTTGCTGGACTCCCATGTAGCCAACCGTGGTTCAAGTCCCAGACCCAGTGGCTTAAACTCATGCCGGGCACGTGTGTGTACATGCCCAAGATCCTGAGAGGAGAATGGAGGAGAAGGGATTGCGGCGTGGCCATCTCCCCTGGGGGGTGATTTCTCGCTTTCTGTCTCTCTGTCTCTCTCTTTCTGGTGAGCGCACACACCCTATAGCAAAAAAATTCTCCAAAAAAAAAAAAAAAAAAAAAAAAAGAAAGAAATCATGGCTCGTGTTGGGTACCCTTACTTTACTTGAATAATTTATGTTATGAGATTCTGTAATCTGAATAGCGTAAAATAAGGTACAACTATTTTTCAGTTCCTTTAGAAAGAAATGAAAAGTATTCCTCAAGAATAAGGTTTTAGTTTTTTTAATTTCTTCCAAGTCAAGGTTGACTGTATAATAGTGATCACTCAGTTCGTCTGCTATGTGATGTATATCATGTTGGATAAAATCTCTTTACAAACCAAATGATGTATAATGACTGAATGTACAAATAATAATAAAACTAATAGAAAATAGTGATCACTTTGAATGGTTCAATACAACCTCTTTATTTGACCTAGGATGATCTTCCTATTGGTGAGAAAATGAACAGATTGCCAAATAGGGATAAAATGATAAAGATAAGGACACGGCAAGTTGGGGGACAAAATGTGAGGGGCTGAACATGAGCATAAACTTATGCAAAGATAGACTGATGACTACCTCTTCCTTATGTATTTCCAGCCTTGTCCAAAGATGAGCATACTTTAGTAAAGGAAATAGGTGGTTTTTCATTCTTTCCTTGTAATATATTAGCTGTGCATATATTATTTAATTCATGTATCCCTCCATATTTATAGAAAAGTTATAGGAATAGCTATTTCTGAGGTTTATTGGGAAACTGAAGATGAAGTTCCTAGGAACAAATACTCCATTAAAAGTTGCTGCCTCCACAACTCCCTCCTGGACCTTATTTCAAGAAACAAATAGCAGGGAACCAGCAGTTAGCATAATGGCTATGTCGCTGGATCACATGTACTTGACCGCGGTTCACGTCCCGGACCCGGTGGCTTAAAACTCACACCGAGTGCGGGTGCGTACGTGCCCAAGATCCCGAGAGGAGAATGAAGGAGAAGGGATTGCGGCATGACCATCCCCCCTGGGGGGTGATTTCTCGCTTTCTGTCTCTATGTCTCTCTCTGTCTGTCTGGCAAGCGCACGCACCCTATAGCGAAAACCTCTCCAAAAAAAAAAAAAAAAGAAAGAAAGAAAGAAAAGAAACAAATAGCAGGTATGCCATGGCACACGACAAGTTAGACTCTCCAGGAAGCCACTCTGGTGGTGGCCGTGAAGATGCCATATCATTCAGGTCCTACTCATGGTGTGCCGGGTGTGATATTTCACATAGTTCCATCTCCACTTTCAAAACTTACATTTTTCTTCTGGGCTTCTCAGCAATACTTTTGGAATTTGCTATCCACATAATATCATGCTCTGAGAATGTGTTTATGTCCCTGTATCATGGCAGTCCAATAGTCATGAGTTAGAATACTATGTAGATCTACAGAGAATGCTGTTTCACCATATAAATGTCACACACACACAATCGCCCACTTCTTGCTAGGACCACACTTGTTCCCTACTTCCCTGAAGTAAGGTTCTACAATTTCATAGCAATTTCTTTTTTTATTATATGTGATAGATTGCAAGCATGTAAGAATCAGAGATAGAGAGACAGAGAGTGGATAACCACCACAGGATGTGGTCACATCATGATACCTTCCTCCAGTGTTCCCTGCATGCTTCAGGCTGACTGCTGACTGGGTCAGTAATTCTCACTGTGGTTTCCATATGGCATCTGACTTCATCTCTACCACAAAGCAGGCCCAACAACATCACCCCAAAGTGACAACCTGCCTGATACTGTTTTGTCATTGTTAGTTTGGTTTGATTTATTTTTATTTTATTATTTTTTGGGGGGTAGGGTTCCTCCTGCATTTTACTTTGTCTTAAAAGGATATTGTGTGGGGAACCAGCAGTTAGCATAATGGCTATGTTGCTGGACTCCCACGTAGTCAACAGCGGTTCGCGTCCCGGACCCGGTGGCTTAAAACTCAAGCCGGGCGCGTGTGCGTGTGCCCAAGATCCCGAGAGGAGAATGGAGGAGAAGGGATTGCAGCGTGACCATCCCCCCTGGGGGGTGATTTCTCGCTTTCTGTCTCTATGTCTCTCTCTGTCTGTCTGGCGAGCGCATGCGCCCTATAGAGAAAACCTCTCAAAAAAAAAAAAGTAAAAAAAAAAAAAGGATATTGTGTGTATGTGTGTGTGTGTGTACATACACACACATTTATATACAATATATATATATATATATATATATATATATATATATATATTTCAGTTACATTTGTGAGTATGTATATATATACACATATAAATATACTCACACTTTCATTTAGTGCTTATATATCAATATCTAAGTTGTTTTAAGAGTTTTTGTTTGTTTGTTTGTTTTGCTTTTTGCTTTAGAGCGTGTGTGCTTGCTGGAGAGAGACAGACACAATGAGAGGGAAAGTAAGAATCACCCCAAAAGGGGGATGGCCATGCTACAATCCCTTATCCTCCATTTTTCCTCCTGGGATCTTGGACAAACATGGACACACACACACACACAGAGCATGATTTTGAAGCCACTGAGTCCAGGACTCGAACTGTGGTTGGCCATGTGGGAGTCCAGCAATGTAAACACTACACCATGTGATTGTCCCTCAATATCTAAGTTTTAAAATACTCACACTGCTTCCTTTTTGGGAGCTTGGATTATGTCCTACTGGCCCCAAATCTTACAAGACAAAGACTTCAGCCCCATGTTTACATGATTGAAACTGGTAGGAAAGCAAGGATTCGGATGATCAGTATCATCTCAATTTGTTTGGGACTTGTTTTCAAACTTATTAATTACAGCTTTTTTTTTTTTTTCATAACCTTTAGTCCCTCAGTGTGAAACAATTTCTGATTCTGAGAGGACCTTTGCTAAAGGAGGGCAAGTGGGACTTGAAAGATGTTTGATGGCTGAGGGTACCAGTCTAGTAGTCACAAGTTGCTACAAAGAGTTAAGATCAAGTACTGAATATCCACTGTATGTAAAGAAATAAAATTCCATTGATGAAAAATCTGTGTGACCACACTTGCTAAGACTCTATTCATAATAAGTTACTACATATCATCTCTATGTCACTCTCCCTTTGCCTCAGAAAAGCAAGGACAGATGTTTTTCTTTTCCCTTTAACTATGTTTCTTATCTATATTTAACTGCTTATGAGTCTTTTATATTAAATTTTATAATATGTCATGTATGTAGTGAAAAGTGCATATTTAGAAGCAATGACTTGGACCCTGCTGGGTGGTACAGTAGTTACATACTACTCAAGAGATGCTGGTTCCATGTGGAAAGTCACAAGTTTGGTTCCTCAGTCCACCTGTACAGACTGGCCAAGTGCGCCCATGATTCAGGTGGACAAGGAGGGCTTGGCGGGGAAGACTGTGGCATTGTGATATCCCTTTCTCTGCCTCACATTCAGAGAAAAATAAACTTTAAGAAAAGAATTATAAAAGGTATCTCAGCCACAGTCACAACTGGCAGTTGTGTACTGATCTGTAACACTGGAAACCATAAGACTGACCACAGGTTCGGATCCTGAGTTGTTCTGAAACACACTGGGTGCACTATCCTGACTAGCTGGAATACTTAGGGAAGGGGATTATAGTGTGATGAGAGCCTATTGTGGGTGCCGCTCTCTCTCCCAATAAATACATTTAAAAAAAAAAAAAAAAAGACACTGAGGTGAGCTTTCTACCATCATTCTTAAGTAAAGGGTTCCATGATCAGTGATTCCAGCATTTTTTAAGCAACAAATTATACCAATTTATTTACCAATAAAACAAAGATAGCTCACTATCTTGCATCTACGCCTCTAGTCCCCAAATTCAGCTCATTAAAACAATCCACTTTTATTTCTATGTATGTTTATTCATATTCTTACTTAAAATAGAATTTCTCTTTTGATATTCTTCCCTCCAATCCTTAGCTCAAGAACTCGGCTTGTGCTAGATGACACCAACTCCAATTAACATAATTCGAACTTGAGCCGTTGAGTGGGGAGAGCAATAATGGACAGAGATATTCTGGAACAAGCAGCATTTTTGCACTATGATGTCTCTTTCCTTCTCTAGAGTTATGGCTGGATCCAGAATTAGAAAAAAAGATAGGAAAACATATTCTTAGAAGATCCTCCCTAATCTCTATCCACCATGACTCTGTTTCTTCTCCACATGGTCCCAAACTTCCTCCAGATATTGTTTCCATTTCCTTTCTCTTAGTGCCATTTTCTCTCTCCTTCTTAATCTTCATATCGAGGTTAGATAAACAATACCAACTGATCAAAAAGGTCCCATCATTTAGAAAGAAACCACGTGGTCCTCTTGATTCAAAGACATGGTAGGCAAGCTAAACCTAAAAAAAAAAAAAAAAAAAAAGGTGACCTTGGAAAAGTTATGGGCTTATTATACATTATTACTAACTCTCAGGATGGCTGTGGGAAAAAATATCAGATGTAAAAGCACACAGAATGTAATAAGCATGAAATGAATATTTAAATTTTTTCTGTAATAAAACACTGTGGCTGAAGAAAAGCCAATAAAAAAGTAGTTGTTGAAAGGAAGCAATAAATTCAGATGATGGCAGACATATAGGTCTAAGTGCCCTGGGTTTCCCTCCCATCTTTGACACTGATTCATTACTCTTGATCAAGGAAATTTCTCTGTCCATTGATTGGTTAGTCCTATTTTGAATATGCAGCTACTTCTCAAGGGCAGAATAAGAAATTAATTTATGACAGTGGCAGCACTGAGATATTTGCATTAGAGATGCTTTTAGATGAGAGGTAAAGTGAAAAACAGCTATGGCTTCATACTTCCCAGAAAGATAGGCAATACAATGCGAGCCCTTGCTAGCTATGATCCTTTAGGCATGTTATTTACTCTTTTTAAGATTCATCTATAAAATGGGAATAACAAGAATATCTCTTACTTTATAGATACTTTTTGGGTGTAAATCAAATTTTAAAATGCATATAAACAAAGTGCTTTAATATATATTGGCGATTCCTTATTTTTTTCTATGACTATTTTGATGATTATGAAGAGAATCATGGTGACTATTATGTCATAAAATATTGGGAAATATTAAGATATCCAAAAGCTTGGAGAAAGCATTGTTTATTGGGATTTTGCAAACTATTAGATTTTCAATTAGAGAGCTTACTTTTGTCATTGCAATGGATAATTAATCAGACTATTGATAGTGATATATAATTACTTCATTTCTCTACTAGAGGATAATTGGATCTGTCACCTGTTAATTATAACATTAGTTAAATATTTTGGAAGGTCGGAAGGGGTAAACCACTGAGGGAAACAGCTACTGCATTTCTTTGCCATATTTCTGTGGAATGCAGATGGTGATAGTCTCTGCATAAAATTAGTCATTTGTAATATCAAATGGTGTCTCCCATGCTCTGAGACTTTACCTAAAATGAAATTTGAGGAAAATGAAAGAACAAAGAACAAAGGAGATGAATGTTTACAGTAGCTCTTTTAAAACATTATTAATCTTCAGGTTGTGCAGAGGGGACATTATCAAACCAGAGATCAATGTATATATAAATAGATAAAGGTAGGTACATAAGAACTTCAGATACACACTGGAGCTTTTTTATACCCATCTTTACGGTCCTATTCCTTTCCTTCCTGATGCAGCATAGCACGTAAGGCATGAGCAGAGAGGCTCACTTTCAGAGACCACATCCTCTGGGGACACAGCTGGTGCAAACCGCCCACATTCACAAGTAAATCACACACCAGGTACAGTCACACTGAAGCACTATCTTTAGGGTAGCCAAATAACACCTAGCTAATTCATCTAGCCACTTCTGATTCACAGACCTTCTGATAAGTACCCCAGAACCTACCTATTAGGCAACAGAACCAGTGCTTTAGAGATTGAGACTTATTTGGCCTATCTCCACATTTTGGATACTAGCATCTTTAAAAAGAGACAGGCCATAGGGCTCTTTTTTATGATGCTAGTATCCAAAACAAGGAGATAGGTGGCTGAATTCCATAGGATTGACTATGTGTTTCTAATCCTGGACCAAATGACTTGGAAAAACACTCAAGGCACATATGTGCACATGCTCAAAGTCCTTAGAGAGCAATGGAGTAAAAGGTTCTGGGGCATGATCATTCCCAATGGAGAATTTTCTCTCTCCCCTCTCTCTTTCTCTCTCTGGCAAGCACATGAACCCTCTGACAAATTTAAAATAAAAGATAGAGCCAACAAACACAACCATAACTGGACTAAAATACAGTGAATTTATGCTGGGAAAATTCATTTTAGATGCTATAATGATATACAGTGACTAAATGTATTAAAAAAAGTAAAATAAAATAAATTGCAAAACAGGGTTACAAATTGTGGCATATTTTAATGATTTATGAAAGTAACTAATTAAAACTTAAAAAGTAAGGTTATCACAAGATAATTATAGGGTTCATTAAAATTATTTGTAGTGCAACTTAGGTTGTTGGTAATCTCTATTCTTTGGAGAAATGTCTTGAAATTCTGTGCTCATTTTCAAATTGAGTTTTTTTCTTTTTATTATTAAGTCATAAGATTTATTTATATATTTGGGATACAAGTGAAAAACAGATAAATGATTTGTAAATATTTTCTCCTACATTGTATGTTGTCTCTTCACCTTTCTTCTGTTTGCTAGAGGGCATGTGAACTCACTGGAGAGAGAGAAGTAAGAAAAACCCACAATGGGGAATGGCCATGCTACAAACCCTTGTCCTCCATTATACCTATTGGGATTTGGACATGCATGCACATATGACTGGTGTGTGTCTCAGGCTACCAGGTCCGGGACTCAAAGTGTGAGATGGCCATGTGGGAATCCAGCCATCCTATCCACCATGCCACTGTCTGGCACCAGATTCTTGTTGATGTCCATTGACCATAATGAAGTCTATTCTCTATTTTTCCTTTTCTATGATTTCTGTGTCTTCAGACAATATTGTATAATCCGAAGCATGGAAGGTATACATGTATAACATCTAAGTGTTAATCAGTTTTAGCACTTACATTTAGGTGATCTCTTTTGATGTGATTTCTTTATTTTTAGATTTTTGCCACAGGGCACATGTACTTGCTGGAGAGAAACAGAGAGAGGGAAGAAATCACACACACACACACACACACACACACCCAGGGAAGATGGCTACACCACAATCCCTTCTCTTCCTTTTCCCTCTTGGGATTTTGGACATGCATGTACATTAGCCCAGTATGTTTTCCGAGCCACCTGGTCCAGAACTCAAACCATGTTGTTCATGTGGAATCCTACTTAGTACCTTAACTAGTGCCTTAATTATCATGCCACCGGCTGACCTGATTAATTTTTTTTTTTTTTTTTTACGATTTGAGGTAGGGTACTAACTCATTTTTATTTTTATTGTGAATTTCTTGCTGTCCCAACATAGTATGTTGAAAATAGTACTTTTCCCTCATTTAGTTGTCTTGACACCCTTGTCAAATGTCAATAAACGTCCATAAATGTAGAGTTTTATTTCTGGACTCTCAATTCTATTCCATTGGTTTACATATCTAACTTTCTTTTGGTAGCCCTGTGGCCTGTCTCTTTTTAAAGATGCTAGTATCCAAAATGTGGAGATAGGCCAAATAAGTCTCAATCTCTAAAATGCTGGTTCTGTTGCCTAATAGGTAGGTTCTGGGGTACTACTTATCAGAAGGTCTGTGAGTCAGAAGTGGTTAGATGAATTAGCTAGGTGTTATTTGGCTACCCTAAAGATAGTGCTTCAGTGTGACTGTACCTGGTGTGTGATTTACTTGTGAATGTGGGCAGTTTGCACCAGCTGTGTCCCCAGAGGATGTGGTCTCTGAAAGTGAGCCTCTCTGCTCATGCCTTACGTGCTATACTGCGTCAGGAAGGGAAGGAATAGGACCATAAAGGTGGGTATAAAAATGCTCCAGTGTTTATCTGAAGTTCTTATTTACCTACCTTTATCTATTTATATATACATTGATCTCTGGTTTATTGATATAGCTGAGGAATAAACGTAAAGTTAAGAAGTATAAGTTCTTTAATTTTGTTCTTTTTAAATATTATTTTTGTTATTCTAGGTCCTTCACATTCGCATCTCAATTTTAGAAAAGGCAAGTGGGATTTTGATAGTTACTGTATTGAATTTGCACATCTATTGGGAACATTTTCAATTTAATAATATCAAATCTTATAATCAATGAATGTGGAATATCCTTCTATTTACTTATATCATATTTAATATCTTTTAAAATATTTTGTAGGTGTTAGTGTATATACTACATACTTTTAAAATTATTTATTTACATTTATTATTATTTTCTGTAGGATACGATATGGATTTTCAAAGCATTCATACAATGTATAACTATCAAATTACAGATATGGACATGTTTGTCATATTCAATATTGAATTACATTATGTTGCGAATATGCAGTAATACTTCTATTAATTTGAAAGGTGCTTTGGAGTATATATTGAATAATCAATAAGATGTTTTATGCTGCTGTGGTACGCCATTTCATAACCTATTTCCCTTCTTTACATGCCTTGTTGTGTCTTTAATAAGAGTCTCCCACCCTGACCAGCACTCACTCCCCAAGCAACTTCTGGAATGACCATTGTGGTCTCTATTTCTTTTATAATATTTAATTTTGCCAGAGGGCATGGGTACTCACCAAAGAGAGGCAGAGACAAAAGAAGAGGGGTCTAGTCAGCCCCAATGGACTTTAGTCATGCCATAATCCCTTCTCTTTAATATCTCCATCTTGCTGGAAATTAGGGCATGCACACACATGCCCCGTTTTGAAGCGACTGGGCCAGGATTTGAAACTGGCAGTCAGCAATGTGGGATTCAGCTCCCTTAAACAACAGGCCATAGGTCCAGTCCAAATGCTTTGCTTCTATAACTTAAAGTCTGTTAGTTTGTTCATTTCTGCCATATAGTGCAGATATTCAGTATATGTTTGTTTTTTGGGTTTTTTGGTTGTTGTTGTTTTCTTTTTTTTTTAAGAGATTTTTGCTATAGGGTGTATGTGCTTGCTGGAGAGATAGAAAGCAAGAAATCATCTCCCTGTAGGGATGGCCATATGCCTCAATCCCTTCTCTTCCATTCTCCTCTCAGGACTTTGGGCACACACACACATGCACCCAGTGTGAGGTTTAAGTCACTGGGTCTAGGACTTGAACTGCAGTTCACTACATGAGAGTCCAGCCATGTAATTATTATGCTATCTGCTGGTCCCAACATTCAGTATATGTTTAATGGGGATTTTATTACTGAGACTCTTATTCATTTGATACTATTATAAATGAAAGTACTTTTTAAATTATATTTTTAAATTTCTCATTGACAGTGTACAGAAACACAATTGGTTTTAGGATATCAAGCTTGTATTCTACAAACTTACTGAAATTACTACTTCTGTGTGTGTGTGTGTGTGATCCTTGGAATTTTCTATATATAAGATCATGCCATTCAAAAATAGACAGTACTTTATAGCTCCTTTCTAGTTGAGATATATTTTGTGTTCATTTATTTATTTGTCTAAATGTACAAGAAGTAGTCCAGTAAAATGCTGAATAAATGTAGTGAGTATTTTTGTCTTTCTCTTATACTGATCTTAGGAGGAAAGTATTCAGTCATTTATCATTGTGTCACGTTGCTTATGTAGATGTTTTTTAATCTTGTTGAGAAAGATTGCTTCTATTCCTAGTTTGTTTAATGTTTATATTACAGAATAATGCCATGTTTTGTCAAATTCTTTTTCTGCATCTATTAAGGTGATCATTTGGTTTTCCTTTTATTCTATTAAAATACTGGGTTTTTGGGAAATTCATGACACATTTTTGCATAGCATATGTAGAATCAATCAAGACCTCCCCAATGACCTAACTGTATATTACATTATTTCCCATTCTATTGCCATTCACAAAAGGAATTAACAGACACCAGCCCTATGGAAGCATAAACATTACACTTAACACACAAATACTTTAAATCAAGTGCCTTATCCAGTCACATAAAACTGAGAAACTCATAAGCAAAGAGCAAAAGAACATGGAATAACAAAGCATAAACATTTAGAAAATATTAATAATAAAGAGATGAAAATTATAAAAAGGAACCAAAAATATCTAGGAAATGAAAAGAGCAATAATTGATACCAAAAATATATTCAATAGAATATATTTTTTTTCTTTTTTGGAGAGGGTTTTGCTATAGGGTGCATGAGTTCACCAGAAAGAGAGACAGAAAGCAAGAAATCACCCCCCGGGGGGATGGCCATAGTGAAATTCCTTCTCCTCTGTTCTCCTCTCAGGATCTTGGGCATGCATGCACACATGCCTGGCGTGATTTTAAGTCACCGGGTCCAGGACTTGAACCACAGTCGACTACATGGGAGTCCAGCAACATAGTCATTATGCCAATTGCTGGTCCCAATAGACAATTTTAATAGTAGATTTGAGCACAGAAAATAAAGAGTTGGGGCCAGCAGGTGGTATAGTGGCTGGACTTCCACATGGCCAAACATGATTTGAGTTTTTGAGATCTGGACGCAGCAACTTGAAATTCATACCCTCCACATGTGCATGCATGCCCAAAATCCTGAGAGGAGAATGGAGGAGAAGGAATTGTGGCATGGCTATCCCTCTTGGGGGGTGATTTCTCACTTTCTCTCTCTCTCTGTCTCTGTGTCTCCAGCAAGTGCATGCTCCCTATAGCAAAAATCTCTCAGTAAAAAATAAACAAACAAACAAAAAGAGTTAATTTTAAAAAAGCTAGATCAATTTAAACTATCCAATTTGATAAGCAAATAAAAGAGAAACAAGAAAAATAAACATAGCCCAAGAAACATGTAGGACAGCATCAAATGTAGCAACCTGAATATAATAGATATTTTAGAAAGATAAGAGAGAAAAAGGGGCAGGAAAAAGTATTGGAAGAAATATGGCCTAAAACCTCCTAAATTTGATGAAAGATTTAAATTTGTATATCCAAATTCAAAAAGAAATCCAAGAAGCAAAATAAAATAAGGTCTACACCAAGACACATTACAATCCAAGTATTAAAAGACAAATAGAATCTTGAAAATAGCAATTCATTAAATACTAGAGATTCCCCCAAAATTTTTTTTTAAATTTTTATCAGAAATAATGTATAGAATGTAGAATAACATTTTTAAAAGAATTATTTATTTCATTTTATGATGATGGTGATGATTATAATTTGCTATTGTGCATGTGTGCTCACCAGACAGAGACAGAGAGAAGTGAATAGAAAAGCAATACGCCAAGTCTGGAACTTGTACATGGCCACTTTGGTAGGCCATGTGGGAGTCCAGCACCTTAAATACCATGCCACCTGCTGGCCCTGTAGTAACTTTTTTTAAAGAGATTTTTGCTAAAGGGTGTGTGTACTCACCAGAGAGACAGAGAGAGACAGAGAAACAGAAAATGAAAAATCGCCCCCCAGGGAGGACGGCCACTCAGCAATGCCTTCTTCATTTTCCTCTTAGAATCTTGGGCATGCATGCATACACACCTGGTATGAGTTTTAAGACATTGTGTCCAGGACACAAACCACGGCTGGCCATGTGGGAGTCCAGCAACATAACAATTATACCATTTGCTGGTCCCTGGAGTAACATTTTTAAAGTGATTAAAAAAAAAGAAAAAACTGCCAACAAGAAAACTATATCTTTCAAAAACAGAAACTAAATGAGTTTGCCCCTAATAAATCGAATCTACCAGAAATGCTAAAGAAAGTTCTTCAGTCTGAAATGAAGGACAGTAAACAGTATCTCAAAATGATGTGTAGAAATAAAAAGCTACAGTAAAAGTAAGCATATAAATGTAAAAGTAAATATAATTACATTGTTGTCTGTAATTTCTTATTTCCTTCCTGATTTAAAATACAAGACATAAAACAATAATTGTAAATCTACACTATAAGTAAACAATGTATAAAGATGCAACCAGTGAAAATAACAACAAAAGAAAGGAAATTAGATTTATGAGAGCAAAGTGTTTTCGGTTTTTTGTTTGTTTGTTTTGTTTTTTGAGATTTTTGCTATAGGAACATGTGCACTCACTAGAGAAACAGAGAGACAGAAAGTAAAAAATTACCCTCAGGGGATGGCCATGCAGCAATCCCTTCTCCATTTTCCTCTCAGGATTTTGGGCACACACACACACGCACCTGGCATGAGGAACCTGGCATGAGTTTCAAGCTGCCAGGCCCAGAACTCGAACCGTGTTTCACCATGTGGGAGTCCAGTACCTTAACCACTGAACCCCTTGCTGGCACCAAGAATAGTTTTTATATATTAGTAAAGTTAAGATGATATAAATTCAAACCAGAATGTTATAAATGTTGGAGATTAATTGTAATTCATACAGCACCCATGAAGAAAATATCTAAAAATATAGACAAAGGAAAAAGGAGAATCAAAAAAGTACATTAAAAAAAATCAGTGAATACGAAGAGAGAAAGTGAGAACTCATCCCCCAGGGGAGATGACAATTCCCTTCTTTTTTTCTCCTCTCAGGATTCTCCTCTCAGCATGCATATGTGCATGATATGTTTTTCAAGACTCTGGGTTCTGGACTTGAATTCACATTGGCCATGTGAGATCCAGCCCCCTTAACTTCCATACACCTACTTGCCCCAGTAATTAGTTTAAATGTAAATTAATTAAGCTCTCTAATCAAAGAGATGGTAGAAAATTTTTTTTATAAAAATATGATTCAGATATATACTTTCTACAAAGACTCAGATTAGATCTGACAAAAAAAATTAAAAACTCTCCTATCAAAAGAGAACTGGGGTAGCTATAGAAATACCACATAAGACAGACTACAAGGGACCAGCAGTTAGCGTAATGGCTATGTCACTGGACTCCCACATAGTCAACCGCAGTTCGAGTCCTGGACCCGGTGGCTTAAACTCACGCCGGGTGCATGTGCGTGAGTGCCCAAGATCCCGAGAGGAGAATGGAGGAGAAGGGATTGCAGCATGGCCATCCCCTCTGGGGGGGTGATTTCTTGCTTTCTATCTCTCTGTCTCTGTCTGCCTGGCGAGTGCATGGGCCCTATAGCAAAAATCTCTCAAAAATAAAAAATAAAAAAAGATAGACTACAGTGTTCCATCTTCAAAAATGAGTAAGATAACTAGAAATAAGACTAAGGAGGAAATATAAAACTTGGAAAAAACATTTGAGAGAATTGACTCTCACATATATTCATAAAATATTTCACCCACCAACAGCAGAATGTAAGTATAATTTTCTTAACTATAAATAGACTATTATTTAGCAGAGACCATATATTGGACCACAAAAAATTCTTAGTAAATTTTAGATCAAAATTATGCAAAATATTTTCCATGACCATAATGGAACGAATTTAAGCATCAATATTTTTTTTATTATTTTATTTAACTTTATTATTATTATCATTATTATTTTCCAGTTTGATCAGAGAGAGACAGACAGATAGAGAGGAAGTGAGAAAGCAAGCCACCAGATCCAAGACTTGAACTGTGGTCGGTCATGTGGGAGTCCAGCGCCTTTAACCACCATGCCACTTGCTGGCCCCAAGCATCAATAATTTAATGATTCCTAAAAATGTGGAGATTAAACAAGATCATCTTAACCTACAGCTCAAAAATATAAATCACAAGGGAAATTGAAAACTACCTTAACAAGGAGAAACGAAAAAAGAAAACATACCCAAATTTATGATATTCAGGGAAAGCAGTAGTGCAAAAATTTATAGTTGTAAATGCATATATTATTTAAAAAATCTCAAATCCATAACCTTTTTTTTTAAAGAATTATTAATTTTATTTATTATTATTTAATTTTGCTATCAGGCACATTTGCTCACCAGAAGGAGACAGAGAAAGAGGGAAAATGAGAAAGCAAGTCGCCAGGTCTGGGACTTGAACCATGGTCAACCATGTGGGAGTCCAGCATCCTAACCACCACGCCACCTGCCAGCCCCAAAAAATCTCAAATCCATAACCTTTCATCTCAAATAATTATAAAAAGGAGAGCCAAAAAAACACACAAAATTAGGCAAAAAAATAAGAAATGATAAAGCCTAAAGAGAAAATTAATGAACTAAAAAATGGAAAATGATAGAATCGATAAAATCAAAAGATTTGGTTCTTTAAAAAGATCAACAAAATGAGCAAAGCTTTAGCTAGAATGACTAAGAAAAGCAAATAACAAAATACAATTAGAATCAGAAATGAAAATAGAGACGATACTATTAATACTAACTATACAGTATCAGTGTGTGGCATAGTGGGTAAGGCACTGGATACCCATATGGCCGACCACAGATTGAGTTCCAGAACCAGCAACTTGAAACTCACACTGGCCACATGTGCATGCATGTCAAAAATCCCAGGAGGAGAATGGAGGAGAAGGGATTAGAACATGGCCACTTCACCCAGAGGGGTTGATTTCTCAATTTCTCCTTCTGTCTCTCTCTATCTCACAGCAAGCACAGATGCCCTAGAGCAACACAACAATCTTTCTGTCTCTCTCTCTCTAAAAAAAAGAAAAAAGAAAACAACAACAACAACAAAACTATACAAAAGTAATAAGTATTAAAAAAGGCTATTATTTTTTTTTTTTTTTTTTTTTGGAGAGGTTTTCGTTATAGGGGCGTGCGCTCGCCAGACAGACCGAGACATAGAGAGAGAAAGCGAGAAATCACCCCCCAGGGGGGATGGTCACGCAGTAATCCCTTCTTTTCCATTCTCCTCTCGGGATCTTGGGCACGCACGCACACGCGCCCGGCCTGAGTTTTAAGCCACCGGGTCCGGGACGCAAACTGTGGTCGACTAAGTGGGAGTCCAGCGACATAGCCATTACGCTAACTGCTGGTTCCCAAAGGCTCTTATGTATTATGGAAATTGTAAGTCAACAACTGAGGTAACCTAGAGGAGATGGACTACATCCTAGATGCAGACAAATAAGAAATAGAATATCTGAGACTAGCCGATGGTCTAATAGCTATGTCACTGGACTCCCATCTGAGTTCCAGACCTGGAGGCTTGAAACTCATGCTGGGCACGTGTGTATGCATGCCCAAAATCCCAAGAGGAGAACGGAGAAGGAACTGCGGCATAGCTATCGCCCATGGGGTGGGAGGCTATTTCTCACTTTCTGTCTCTCTGTCTCTGTCTTTCCAGCAAGCACACATGCCCTATAGCAAAAATCTCTCCTAAAAAAGTAAAAAATAAAAAATCTGAGTAGACTTATAACAAGTGTAGAGATTGAATCAGTAATCAAAAACTTTCCAAAACAGAAAATATAATTATCAGATGGAATAACTGGTGTATTCTACCAAACATTTCAAGAATTATCATCAATCTTTATCAAAGTCGTCCTAAAAACCAGAAGATAATTAAATATTTTCTAATTCATTCTATGAAGTTAGCATTACCCTGATACTAAACCCAGACAAATAGTACAAGAAAATAAAACTATATCCCAATATTATTTATAGATATAGATACAAAAGTCCTCAAAAAATTACTAACAAAATTAATACAAGTATATTAACAAGATTATGAATCATGACTAAGTGGGATTTATCCCAAGAATGCAAGGGCAGTTAAACAAAAAAAATTAAAAATGTACTACATTAACTAAGCTAAAGGAAAAAACAATATGATCACCTTGATTGATACTTAGAAGCACTGGACAAAATCCAACATCTTTTTATAAAAGCAAAACAAGACAAAAATCACATAAACTAGAAATAGAAATTTCTCAGAGTGATAAAGCAAATTTTGAAATAAATCATAGATAATATGATATTCAATGGTGAAATACTGAGTGTTTCCCCTAAAAAATGGGAACAAGATAGAATACCCATTTGTACCAATGCTATTCAACATGGTACTAAAAATTCTAAACAGAGGCATTAAGCAAGGAAAAGAGATATTCCATACAAATTAGAAATAAAGAAAAAATTATCTTTATGCTCAGAATAGTGATACTATGTATTAAAAATACCAAAGAATCTGACAACACAGGAAAGTAAATCTAGAAGATTTAATTAGCAAATTCAGCAAAGTCTGAAGATGCAAGATCGCACAAAAGTCAGCTGTGTTTCTATAAACTAACAATGAGTGAACAAGCAATGAAATTAAGAAAATATTATTTGCAGTAGCATTCTAAAGTAAACTATCTAAAAATAAATTTAACCACAGAGATAAACTATAAATTTAACTGCACATTACCAACTACATAATATTGCCTGAAGAAATTAAAGAAAACCTGACAAAATTAATGAATGATATCCCCTACTCATCACTAGAACACTTATATTGTTAATATGGTCATACTAGCTAAAACAAACAATGGATTCAATGGATTCCCTATCAATATTTGAGCAGCCTTTATTTAAGCATTTAAAAGAAATGGAATCTTCAAATTTAGGTGGAATGCTAATAATCTGCTTTATGAAATAAAAAAGACATGAAAACTCCAAATTTATATGAAATTGCAAGTGGCTCCGAATAGCCTTAACAATGTTGAAAGAACAAAATTGTAGGACCCACAGTTTCTGATTTCACAATTTATATCAACCTATGTAATATTTTTTTAAAAATATGATACTAGCATAAGGATAGGCACGTTGAACAATGGAATAAAATTGAGTCCAAAAATAGAGATGGCTTAATGGTTAATGCACTGGACTCCCACATGGCGCACTGTAGTTCAAGTCCTGGACCTGGCAGCTTGAAACTCATGCAGGGTGTGTGTGCCCAAAATCCAGAGAGGAGAATGAAGGAGAAGGAATTTTAGCCTGGCCATCACACCTGGGAGGTGGTTTCTCACTTTCTCTCTACCTGTCACTCTCTGTCTCTGGCGAGCACACACAATCTATAGCAAAAATGGCTCTAAAAAGAAAAAAAAGGTATTGCCTTGAATATAAAGGCAAATGCAAAATGGATTAATGACCTAAATAAAGCCATTAAAAGCCCCTATTTTTTTTTCTTTTTAGATTTTTACCATAGGGTGCTTGCACTTGTTGGAGAGAAACAGAGAGAGACAAAGGGAGGGAATGTGAGAAATTACCCCCACCATACCATAATCCCTTCTCCATTCTCCTCCTGAGACTTTGAGCATGCACACATATACTCCAGTGTGATTTTCAAGCCATCAGATTCAAGACTTCAACTGTAGTCAACCATGTGGGAGTACACCATCTTACCTACCACTCCATCTGCTGTTAAAACCAACATTTTGTTTGTGGGGGGGAGAGGTTTTTGCTATAGGGATGGTGTGTTCACCCAGAAAGACAGAGACAGAGAGACAGAAAGCAAGAAATCACCTCCCAGGGGGGCATGGCCATGCTGCAATCTCTTCTCCTCCATCTCCTCTTGGGATCTTGGGCATGCACGCACACGCGCCCAGTGTGAGTTTAAGCCACCAGGTCTGGGACGCAAACTGCAGTCAACTACATGTGAGTCCAGTGACATAGACATTACACCAACACCTGGTCTCAAAACCAACATTTTTATAAAAAAAAAAAAAAAATAGGAGTAAATTTTTGTGCCCTCGTGTTTGCCAGTGGACTTTTAGACCTGACACTAAATAACAAACAACAACAACAAAAATCAATTTAACTTGGTCAAAATTAAAACTTTTTATGATTTAAAAGGCATCATCAAGAAAATGTAAAGATAATCTACAGGCCTGGGACTCATGCCAGGCATATGTGCATGCATACCAAAAATCCCAAGAGGAGAATGGAGATAAAGGCATGGCAGCATGGCTATGCTCCTTGGGGAGGAAATTTCTTGCTTTCTGTTTCCCTGTCTGTACAGGAGTACGTGAACTTCTCTCATTTATTTGTGTTCTTTAATTTCTCTGTGTGGTTTGGTAATGTTCAGTGTACAAGTATTGCACTTCTGTTAAACTTATTCCTTTGCATTTCACTCTTTTTTAATGGAACTGTCTTTATGTTTAATTGCCCTTTATTAGTATATAGAAATTAAAACAAAACAAAACAAAAAGATCTACAGAGTACGAGAAAATATTTACAAATATATATCTGATCAGGATATAGTATCCATATAAAGAACTATTACACATAAAGAACAAAGAGATAGGGGCAAGCTGGTGGCACAGCAGAAATGTAGTGCTCTGGGATGTGGATCCATATAGGAAGGTCCTGAGTTCCTGTCCTGAGCCTTCCCTCTGTAGGCCAGGCACGCACACACATATACTTACGATCTAAGCTGGCTGAGGCTGGGGGTGGATCATGGCATGAAGACCTTGCTAGTAGTACTAATCTGTTTTTCTCTCTCCCTCTCTCTAAAAATAAATTAAATAAAATGAATAAATTTTTGTGACCTCATGTTTGCCAGTGGACTTTTTAAAATAAAAAATAAACTTTTTTAAAAAGAACAAAAGACAATCCAAACTAAAATGAAGGAAAAAAAACCCAAGTAGTAACCTCTCCAAAAAAGATAAACAAATGTCAAATTGCACATGAAAAGATGTTCACCATCATCAGTCATTGGGAAATACAAACCCAAAACCACAGTGAAATACTATTGCCCATCTACTAAGATGGCTACAGTTTAAAAGAAAAAAATGCAAAATACCAACTACTGACAAGGATGTGAACAAATTAGAAACTCTACCCCCCAAAATTGGAAATAGGTACACAAATATGTGTACATCTGGGTTTACAGAAACACCATTAACAATGGCCCAACGGAGAAAACCCAAATGTCCACCAACATATGAATGCATAAAAAATAGTGGTGTCTACTTCCATTATTGAGACATAGCCATTCAGTAGCATATATTAGTGTATCCTCAAAATGAATGACACACTTTTATAGGCCACTGTATCAATATTAAAAATATTAAACTATGTGAAAGAAGACAGACAAAAGATCAAATGTTCTATGTTTACATTGCTATGGTATGTCTATATTAAATAAACCTGTGAGACAGAAAGCAGATTTGTGGTTGCTATGGGCTAGAAGATGGCATATTGTTTAATAAGTACTATTTTCCTCTATTGTGATGAAAATATCTTGAAGCTTAATATAGATGGTTGTTGCACAACGCTGTGAATGTACCTTGAATCTTACACTTTAAAATGTGGTTACTTTCCATTAGTTATTTTTCATATAGGTATTTTTATTTATCCTCTATAAATTTTGCCTCAAAAATAAAATGTTATATCAAAGTCTCCAACTATTATTGCTGTATTTACTATTTCTCCTTTTGACTCTGTCAGGTTGGTTGATTGGTTTGCTTCTTTTATGTATTCTGGAGCTCTGCGATTAGATACTTACTTGTTTAAAATTTGTATATCTTCTTGTTGGGTTAATCCATTTATCACTGTAAAATTTTATTTTTATCACTAACATTTGTCTTAAAGTAAATGTTGTCTTACATTAGCATATTTCTCTGTCTTTTAATTGTCTGCCTTATAGCAGGGTTTTTCCACCCATTTAATTTCAAATTATTTGTTACTTAAAATCTAAAATATATGGCTTACACACATTTCATTGATTCATAATTTTTCCATTCTTCCAATCTCTTCCTTTTTATTTGAATGGTTGATCTATTTAAAAGTAGAGCTTCCTTCTGACATCTAGTTCTTCATGTCGTGTTTTGTGTGTCTTTTTGTTTTGCCGCTGTATCCCCATTGCTGCCTTCTTTATTGCTCATTAAGTATTTTCTAGTCTATTACTTTAATTCCTTGTCATTAATTTACTATATATATTTTACTGACTTTTCTAACAGTTACCCTGAGATTAAGAGGATTTATTCAGTTGATTTGCACAGAATTTTTGGGGGGGCTGGCAGGTGGCCTGGTAAAGGGCTCTGGACTCCCACATGGACAACCATGGCTCGATTCCCAGACCTAGTGACTTGCTTTCTCACTTTTTCTTTCTCTCTCTTTGTCCTTCTCTAGTCAAATTTAAATTAAATAAATAAATAAAATAATTTGGGGAACAGCAGTTGGCTTAATGGCTATGTTGCTGGACTCCCATGTCGTCAACCATGGTTCGAGTCCTGGATCTGGTGGCTTAAACTCATGCCAGGCACATGTGGGTTTGTGCCCAAAATCCCAAGAGGAGACTGGAGGAGAAGGGATTGTGGCATGACCATGCACCCTGGGAAGGGGTGATTTCTTGCTTTTTGTCTCTCTGTCTCTCTCTGTGTTTCTGGCAAGCACCTGAACCCTATAGTCAAAGTCTCTCCAAAAAAAGTAAATAAATACATAAAATAATTCTTCAAAAAAAAATGTTTTCTTCTAGATTTTCTACAATAGTTGTTTATGGATTTACTTTTGTTTTATCCATTTCAGGATACTGATTTTTTACAGGATTTCTAGTTAATGGTGTGCTTCTCTGTCCAGTTAGCAAATGTCTGGATACTCTATTTTTTGTTTTGATAGTTAAAGAAAAAAATGTGAGTTCTTCGATTTTGTGGTTCTTTTTTGACTTAAAGGCCCTAACATTCTTTTCTCCTTTTTTGTGATGTCTCCTTTAGCACCAGTTGCCAAAAATGCTTCTTCAATTTTCCTTTTTTATAAAAAAATTTTGCCAGCAGGCGGGTGTGCTTACCACAGGGAAACAGAAAGAGAAAGAGAGGGAAAATGAGAAAGTATCCTCTCTCAGGGGCATGTTCACCATTTCTCACTCCTTTTGGGATTCTGAGTACACATGCACAAACCTCTGGCATATTCTTTAAGCCAGGACTTGAGCTGAGCAGTTGGCCATGTGAGACCCAGCTGCTTTAACCACCAGGTCACAAACTGGCTCTCCTTCTTTTTTTTTTTTTTTTTTTTGCCTTAATTTTCTCCCTTGGAAGCCATGTGTTTAGAAAGCTGTCCCTATAATTGCACCTGTGTTTTTACATCAGAACTATCTCTTTGCATAGAATATATGTCTTTATACAATTTACCTGACTCTATTTGATATTGATTTTTTTAATTATTTTAACATTCAAACATTGTATATGTTTACAGCATACAAGGTGAATTTTTCCAGCATAAATACACCGTATTTTTTAAAGTTTTTTAACTTTACTTATTTATTTTATTTTAACCCGAGAGGGACAGAGAGAGAGAGAGAAAAAGTGAGAAAGCAAGTCGCCAGGTCTGGGACTCGAACCGTGATCAACCATGTGGAGTCTAGCACCCTTAACCACCATGCCACCTACTGGCGCCAAATACACTGTATGTTAGATCAGACTGATTTTTTTTTTTTTTTTTTTGAGAAGTTTTTGCTATAGGGCACGTGCGCTTGCCAGACAGACAGAGACAGAGAGACAGAAAGCGAGAAATCACCCCCCAGGGGGGATGACCATGCCACAATCCCTTCTCCTCCATTCTCCTCTTGGGACCTTGGGCACGCGGGAACGCACACACACGCACCCGGCATGAGTTTTAAGCCACTGGGTCCGGGACGCAAACTGTGGTCGACTACATGGGAGTCCAATGACACAGCCATTACGCTAACTGCTGGTCCCAGATCAGTCTGATTTTTAATCACAATGCTGTGAAATCCTTTCTGTGATTTCACTGTTGCTTTTTTGGTATGTTCATATTTAAGATGGGTTTACTTTTCCTGGTAGTTTTTCCAACTCATCCTCAGGCCCTTTTGATAGTGTAATTTATTTGTTTTTCCTCCAAGTTTACAGGGACTACCTTTGCATACCAGAGAATCTTCCTGTGTTTGTGGTCGCAGCCAGGTGAGGACACAGGTCCTGGCTCCGGGATTTGGTGAATTTTTTTCTTTTTCTTGTAGTTTTTGCTTTCTCTACCTTCAAATAATACAGTGACTATTTTTCTTGGAATTTTCTAGTTGTAAAGATACTCTGTGTTACTTGAGAAGGAAATTCTGGAAGGAATGTATTTGATTACAATGTTTCATTTGTTTGTTTGTTTTGAGAGATTTTTGCTATAGAGAACATGTACTCTGAGGAGAGAAAGAGAAAGACAGAGAGACATAAAATGATAAGTCACCCTATGGGGAGCAGATGGCCATGCAAATATCTCTTCTCCTCTCAGTATTTTAGGCGTGAATTTCAAGCTGCCAGGTCCAGGACTTGAATCACAGTCAACCACCTGGGAGTCCAGCACCTTAACCACTATGCCACCTGATGCCCCACTGATTACAAGTTTTAAACAATGAATACATTAAAAGAGCACTGAGGATTATTGTACAGACCCAGAGAACCAGTTTGTGGTAGTCCTCACACAACAAAACGAACTCTCTCTGTTTTCATGTCAGCTTCTCTCCATTTTCTCAGCCACTTTTTCTCCACCTATGGACAAGCTTTTTCTACATGCCCAATGATAATACCTCCTGAGTATTGTCATGGCAACATCAATGTAATCATATCTTTGTGTTGTTCCCAGAGAGAGATTGGCCTAATACTCTTCATGGTTCTCAGTCACCAAAGCATGAAAAGATTGATTGACTCTACTTGTCACCTACTCATCTCAGTCACCATATCCTCAGAGGAAACTCTGCAGAAAGGGTGGGTTGTATAATAAATGCTAACTTTTTAACTATTTAGAAGTCTTGTCTTTCTGAACCAAATGATATTAGGGGTGTCATTTTAGAAACATTGCATTTTTTTGATAAGAGATTTTTGCTATAGAGCCCAAGTGCTTGCTGGAGAGACAGAGAGAGACGAAAAGACAGAAAGCATGAAATAACCTTCTGCAAGGGGAGATGACAATGAGAAAGAGATAGAGAGAGGGAAAGTGAGAAATCACCCTCCAGGGGGCATGACTAGGTTGCAATCCCTTCTTCTACTCTCCTCTTAGGATTTTGGGCATGCACACAACACATGCCTGCCATGAATTTCAAGCCACTGAGTCCAGGCTGGGGCCATGGTTGACTGCATAGGAGCCTAGCACCTTAACTAGTAACCACCTGCCCAAACCCCTCTCCCTATTTTTTAGAGGTTTTGGCTGTAGGGCGTGTGTATTTGTCAGAGAGAGAGAGAGAGAGAGACGGTGTAAGAGAAAGTGAGGAATCAACCCCAGGGTGAACTGCCATGCCACATAGCTTCTTCTCAATTGTCCTCCTGAGATCACGGGCATGCATACACATTCATTCAGCATGATTTTTCAAGCCACGAGGTCTGCACCTCAAACTGTGGTCAGCAAAGTGGGGGGCCAGCAACATAACCACTTTGTTGCCTGCTGGCCCCAACATTGCATTTCTTTTACTTTAAAATGTGCAGAAAAAATAATTAACTATTATTCTAACTACATATACAAAGCAACCCCTACATCATATAGAAAGAGTCTATCTTCCAATAAAACAGGAAGAAGAAAATAACGGACCCTGTGCCTCATTCAACTCCTCAGTAGTCCTTCTACATTTTATTCTATTTCAGTTCTACTCACCCCACAAGACTCAGGGGACTGCTTTTCTTCCAGTCTGTTCAACAATTGCCATATCCAGATCTGTCCATCTCTTTCCTCAGCTTCCATAACAATAATGATTTGCATGTTGCCAGTTTTTGATAATGCAATGGGGTTACATTTCATTAGTTATTTTTATATATAGAACTCATTCACTATAGATTATAAACCATTAAAAGTTTTAAAATTTAACTACATAGTTAAGAGGCAAATGTATTTCTTACAGCTTCAACAATTGTACAACACACCTTGCAAAATTATGGATAAATTCATGTTCGGGAATAGATTTGAGAAAGATGTATAGCATTGCTTCTGTGAAGCATACTAAACAGCCCCCAGCAAGTAGGAAAACTGAGTTCTAGGGTAACTGATTCTTTACTGAGAATTCTTTACTCTATAGAGTGGCTTCTAGTCTCTGAATTATATATCTATATGTGTATATGTATGTATATATATACACAGACATATATATACATGCATATTTATACATATATGTATGTATGTGTGTGTGTATATATGTATATATGTGTATATATATATATGTGTGTGTGTGTGTGTGTGTATATGTTTTTGCCATAGGATGTGTGTGCTCGCTGGAGAAAGAGACAGAGAGAGGGAAAGTGAGAAATCACCCTCCAGGGGGCGTGACTATGTTGCAATTCCTTCTTTCTTCTCTCAGTATGTTGGGCACACAGGCACACCTTCCAGGCATATGTCAAGCCACCAGGTCTGGGATTCAAACAGCAGTGTTCATGTGGGAGTTCAGCACCATAACTACCATACCACCTGTTGGCCCCTCTAAATAATATTTTTAAGAATCATCTCAAGTGCAGTGATCAAATGTATGTTGTTGGTCATATACAAGACAGTATTGTCACCCCAAACAATGTAATAATTTCATCAATTATCTATCTAGGGCTGGCCTCATTAGAAAAAGTTTAAAAGTTTGTTTTCTACAAGACAAAGGAAGTCTGTTTTAAACACTTGTTTTTAATGTGAGGGCTTGTCAAGTCAGGCTAGCACACTAACTTGATTATTTTGACTAAAGTAACAATTTGAATTAAAAAAATTCAGAATCATAAGAAATATTTCAAAGGTAAAGTAATTTGAATCTAATTAACAAAACATAATCTGAAAATGCTCCACACAAAATACATCACTTACAAACTCATGATGAAGATCTGCATTAGCCTATTTATTGTTAAGATGTAAACAGTGATTTGAAAATAATTTGTTCCTTATTTTTTTTAATTGCCAGAAAGTGTGAGCACTTGACAGAGACAGAGAGACAGAGAGAGGGATAAAACACATTCATAATGGGACGTAGTCATCCTTAATGCTTTTTCCTCCATTTCTCCATCTTGTCAGGATTTTGCACACGCATACATGTACACATACCCTGCATGTTTTTCAAGGCACCTGGGCTGAGATTTCAACCACGATTTGCCATGTGCGATCTTGGCACCCTTAACCACTAGGCTATGAGACCAGCTAAAGTCATTCTTTTAATTAAGTTAAATTCTCCTTGTTATATGCAAGTATGCTCTATTTTTTGTTCAGGTTTGTTATTTTTTTCTTGAATATGTACAGATGACTAAAGGGGACACTTTCATTACATAACTTCATGAGGTAAGTAAAGCTACTTTCATGGGCAAAATAATGAAGCTTAAAGGTATTTGAAGACTTGATCAAAGACATCACTGTATAGGAGGGAGGGCTAGCAATCAGGATTTTGTTTTATTTTGTTTTTGAGAGATTTTTGCTATAGGGTACATGCACTTTCCAGAAAGACAGAGAGACAGAGAGACAGAAAGTGAGAAATCATACCCCAGGGGTGATGCCCATGCCGCAATCCCTTCTCCTCCATTCTTTTCTCGGGATCTTGGGCATGCACACACACATGCCCGGTGTGAGTTTAAGCCTTCGAGCCCAGTATTTGAACCACGGTCGACTACATGTAAGTCTTGTGACATAGTCATTACACCAACTGCTGGTCTTAAAATCAGGTTCTTTCTAATAACTCAGGTAACCACTTAGAAAAATCCACCAAGTTTGAGTCAATGAAATCTGAATAAATAAGGCTATTTTAAAAAAGAGATATATATTGACCTCTCCCTCCCACCCACACACACACACAAGAAAATCTTTCTGTCAATTCTTAAAGTCCTTTGGGACTTCGTATATGAACTGCTGGGAAACGGGATAGGGGTCCATCTCCTCTGATTTTGCCTTGGGTGCACTGTACTGTACAATTTATCATTTCTTTATTTGCTGTCCTATCCCATCTTGACAAGAATAATGTATGTTAAGACAAATTAATGGGGTTTTTCTTTATGTCTACCTGTCAAGAGCAAGAAATTGGAACTAAAACAATCTTTTGAAGTCACACTGAGCATCCTCCCTCTTTGCCCTTCTGCATGCACCATTTCATACATGAATGTTTATGGAGATAATTAGATTCACTCTTTGTATAAACCAATATGTCTGGGTGGTGACTAGGGAAGTCCAATCAACTCCTGTGGAAATATGGTAAGATGAGGATATTGGACTATGTTTGCAGCCAATTAGAAATGTCATGGTTGAATACTCACTCTTCAAATATCATTCAAAGTTATGAAATCCTAGGCTGAAAAATATTATATGGACCTTATACTTGTTTAAGTATAAATCAAGGACATTTTCAGTAAGAATAAGAAATATGTGCAGCATAAAATAGTAGCAAGACTTATTATTATTTTAGTATCACTACCACATTATGAAAATGAATATTATTAATGGAAGAGAAGATGTTAAATAGATGAAATATTGGGTCAAAAAAATCAATAGCCCAAGTCCCACCTTTATTTTTGCTGCTTCATGAGTTATAATCTCTCTTATTAGACAAGTGGAAATAATTGTTCTGATATCTTGAAGATCAAATAAATTAATATACATGATGTGCTTTGGAAGGTATAAACATAAAGGCACAAATTGTAAAATAAATTGAAATCATAAGTTTCAATCATTTCTTCTGAAATTACTTAAAATTCTATTATAAATAAGTCTTACTTTATGCATTAGAAATATATCCAAAGAAGTACTTGTAAAAAGAATGACAATACCTCACTTGAATTGTTAAAGAATTACCCCTCTCACTCTTCTGGTATAATTTTTTTGAGATTTTTGCTATAGGGCACATACATTCTTTAGAGAGAGACAGAGAGAGGGAAAGTGAAAAATCATCCCCAGAGGGGTGATCATGCCTCAATCCCTTCTCCATCGTTCTCCTTTTGGGATTTTGGGCATGCACACACTCGCTTCCAGCATGATTTGCAAGCTTTTACTTCAGCCATGTGGGAGCCCAGCACCTTAACCACCACACCAAATGTTGGCCTCCGATATTTTTAAGCCAGAATGGGTTTCTAATAAGACTCTAGAAAAGTTCAAGAACATAGTCTACAACAGCAGAGAGTCAAAATAATTGAATGCATTAACAGAAGTAGTAGGGTTCTTTTAAGCACTTTAAGTCAAGTGACAAAAACCAAGCAAGGGAGCAATTCTGAGCACTGAGACCAAATAAGAATTTCAATTCTTGGTCTCCTACTACCAGCAACAACCCACTGTAACTATAGTTTAATCCCTGATTCAACTAATTCTCCTAACAATATTTCTGGCTTGATACTGTCATCTCTAATTAAAAAATAAGAAAACTCAGTCTCAGTAAGTTTATGTAATTCCTCAAAATCACACACCAACGAAAAAGAAAGAGTGTTTGACCTGTTTTGCCTAGTATCTCCAAAATCCATGCACTTTTCACTCCCACATTTAACCAAATAAGTCATGTATTTCTTTTGAAGTGATTAGTCTGTTTTCATCTTTGTAACCATATATACCTACCCCAACTTCCTTCCTTTTTTTAAAAAACAAAAACAACCCTTTATTTGCCAATATGAAGGGTGGAAAATGTATTAGTATACATTGCTTGGTATAAACTGAACACTGAAAATCCATATGGAGGTAAACTGGGCAATTCTTCCTTCCTTGATCATGTATCAGAGGCAAAACAGTCATTTGTTCTTTCTTTTTTACTATTTTTTTTTGGAGAGGTTTTTTTTTGCTATAGGGCACGTGCGCTCGCCAGACAGAGAGAGACAGAGAGATAGAAAGCGAGAAATCACCCCCCAGGGGGGATGGTCATGCCACAGTCCCTTCTCCTCCATTCTCCTCTCGGGATCTTGGGCACGCACGCACACGCGCCCGGCGTGAGTTTAAGCCACCGGGTCTGGGACTCGAACCACGGTCGACTACGTGGGAGTCCAGTGACATAGCCATTACGCTAACTGCTGGTCCCCTTTTTTATTATTTTTAGAGGTTTTTGCTATAGGGCGCGTAAGCTCGCCAGAAAGAGAGAGAGAAATCGAGAAATCACCCCCCAGGGGGGATGGTCACACCACAATCCCTTCTCTTCCATTCTCCTCTCAGGATCATGGTCACGCACGCACATGTACCCGGCGTGAGTTTAAGCCACCGGGTCCGGGACGAACCAAGGTTGGCTACATGAGAGTCCCGCGACATAGCCATTATACCAAGGGCTGGTCCCAGAAGTAGATTCTTCCTCTAGAACCTCCAGATAAGAGCCCAGGGTAGCCAACACATTTTAGTCATGTTAGACAGTAGACCGAGAAACCAATGCCTTATGACCAGACTTCTGACCTATAGAATTGTGAGCTAATGAAGAGACATTGTTTTACGCTACTAAATTGGTGTGATTTGTAATGCATCAATTGCAAACTAATGAAGAGGATCTTGTTAGATTCGCACTTATCCCACCTGGTCCCAAAAGACTGTGAACATGCAAATGTATGCCCTCTCAGGACATACCAGTGAGAATGCCCAGATGAATAAAGGGCAGTTATTTATTTATGCCCTCAAATTAGAAAGTGTCTACCAAGTCACACATAGATCAAACTGAAAAAGGTAGAAGTCTTCTGAGTTCAGGTGTTTCGAGCACAAACAACTTCAGAATAATTATTGACCACAAAACAATACTACTCAGGGGACCCCTCCCCACAAAAATAACAATAAGAACAAGGGGAAAAACTAAGAAGTAAAATCAGAGTCTGTACCTTATGGAGGAAATACACATCACATACCTTTAGACAAGTAACTAAACAAACAAAACATGAAAAGAATCACTATGGAAAATCAGAATCCAGAAATGCTACAATGTATTATCTAAATTGTCCAGTTTTCAGAAAAAATTAAAAGGCATGCAAAGAAATAGGAAAAGGTCAACTCATGAGAGAATTATGATAAAGATACATCGCACATAGACTATTAATAGGAATAAAAATGATTTTTAAGTTAAATAAAAATCCTAGAGCTAAAAAAATATATAATAAACAAAATGAAAAACTCATTAGAGGATGCCAACAATAGGATTGAGTTGGGAGAAGAAATAGTTCATAAATTTGAAGATTATCCAATCTAAAAAACAGAGGTAAACAGCAAATTAAACAGTCTCAGATACCTGTGGGACACCATTAAATGCACAACTCTTGTTATTCTACTGGTTGCTTTAGAGGTTGTAGAATACATCCTTAACGTAGCAAAGTCTACTGTGATAACTGAATAAAGCCTCCTTCTAAAGATGCCCATGGCCTAGTTCTCAGCATTTGTGAATATATTAAATGATAGAAGAGACTTTGCAAATGTGACTAAGTTAAGGATCTTGAGATGTGGAGATGATTGCGAATCATCTAAGTACCCTAAATTATCAAACATGTTCTTTCAAGACGCAGGCTGAGGACCAGACACAGAAATAATAAGACGTGATGACAAAGCATAGAAGAAAGAGAGTTGAAGATGACACTGATGGCCCTGGAGACAGAAGGAACAGCCAAAGAATGCCTCTATAAGCTAGAAAAAGTAAGGAAATGGGTTCTTTCCCACAACCTCTAGGATGAACACACACCTTAATTTTACCTCAGTAAGAAAGTTTTGGATTTGGGTCTCGAGAATTATAAAATGTTACATTGCTATAAATAATTGAGCTTGTGGTATTTGTTACAATAGAAATGGGAAACTAATACATGACATTTAAATCATACTGTCACATTCATGTATAGCCGGTATTCATAACTGGGGATGATTTTGCTCCCTCTCCCCCTACAGGATATTTGAAAGAGTCTGGAAAACATTTTTATTGGCCTAAATGGAATATGCTGCTACCAATCTAGGCAGAAAGTAGAGGCCAGAGATAATGATAAAGAATGCAGTGTTGCCCATACAAATAAAACAGGATTGCCCGGTCCAAAATATCAATAGTGCTGTAATGGATTACCCTAATATCTAGGTTTAAGAACTTGTAACAGCACATTTTTTTATTTCTCTACTCCTATACTTTATGCTATTGTCATACATTTTATTTATGTAAACATGATAAACTACAGAATAGAGTTAGCTATTTGTATTTGAATATCTGATGAGCATGTTAAGTTTTATTCAGCTGTAATTTATATACCGTACAATTTACTTATTTAAAGTATAAAATTCAATGAATTTTAATAAGCTTACAGAAGTCTATAGCCATCATCACAAGCACTACCAAATGTTTTGTCTCAGCTTCCCCAAATTCTCATGTTAGCAGACCCTCTCCAGTTGTCCCCCACATCCTTCTTACCCCAGATCTAAATAACCATAGACCTCTTTTTTGTCTTACAGATGACCTATTTTGGCCATTTAATATAAGTAGACTCACACACTCTGTGGGTTGTTTTATTTGTGATTAGCATCTTTAAAGTAGCACAGCATTTTCAATATCAATCCATGTTGTTGCAGAATCCCCTTACTTTCTATTGCCAAATAATAATCCATCAAATGGATAAATGATATAGTAATCATCAGCTCATCAGTTGGTAGACATTTGGGGTTTTTTTATTTTCGTTTTTTGGTTACTGTGAGTGATACAACTATGAAAATTGTATAAGGGCCTTATAGGCAGAAGTTTTCATTTCTTTTTTTTTTTTTTTAAATTGCCAGGGGACATCAGCACTCACCAGAGAGAGAATGAGAAAAAACAATCATCTGGCATGACCACACTACAACCCCTTCTCTTTAATTTCTCCATCCAGTTGAGATTTGGGGCACATATATTTACCTACAGTGTTTTCCAAGCTGCTGGAGCCAGGATTTGAACTGCAGTCAGCCATATGGGATCTAACTCCCTTACCCACTAGACTATGGGGCCAGTCCAAATGTTTTTATTTCTCATTGGTATATACATAGAAGTAGATTTGCTGTGTTATATGGTACCTTTATTTTTAATGTTTTGAGAAGCTGATGAATTGTATCCCTAATCTGATGTACCTTTTTACACTCCCACCAACAAACGTACAAAGGTTATTAGATCTCCCCATTCTAACACTTAGTACCTGTATCTGTGATTAGAGTAGTTAGTACGATGTGATTATAGTATGACGAACTGGTCAATTGTGGCTCTGGTTTCCATTTCTCAAATGGCTACTTTTTTTTTTTTTTTCCTTGCTATAGGGCGAGTGCGCTCGCCAGACAGACAGAGAGAGACGGAGAGACAGAAAGCGAGAAATCACCCCCCAGGGGGGATGGCCACAGCGAAATCCCTTCTCCTCCATTCTCCTCTCGGGATCTTGGGCACGCACACACACGAGCCCGGCGTGAGTTTTAAGCCACCGGGTCCGGGACGCGAACCGCGGTCGACTACGTGGGAGTCCAGCGACATAGCCATTACGCTAACTGCTGGTCCCCTCAAATGGCTACTTTTTATAAGAATCTTACGCTAACTGCTGGTCCCCTCAAATGGCTACTTTTTATAAGAATCTATTTTTATGTAATTTATTACATTATTTATTTACATTTAATCATTGTACATCTTTACAGCTTGCAACATGGTTTTTCCCAGCACACATACAGTGCATGTGAATCAAGTCAAGATATTACCATATGCATCAAGATCAACAGAAACTTTCCATTCTTGTGTCTGTTCATTTTTTCCCCTTGAGCCTCTCCCTTTCCTCTCACTACCCATCCCCTCCTATGCAGTCTCTGGAATCTACCCCTTCCCTCCCTGCTACTACATCTTCCACTTTTTTAGCCATAGAGTGCACACATTAGGTATGAATTGAGCAGGGACATAAAATATCTGTCTTTCACAGCCTGGCTTGCTTTGCTTAGCATTAAATCTTCTATATTCATCCACTTTGTATCAAATGACAGGGTCTCATTGTTTTTCATGGCTGAGTAGTATTCCACAGTGTATTACGTGCCACATATTTTCAATCCAGTCATCTCTTCTTGACATTTGAGTTGATTCTATTTCTTAGTGATTATGAATAATATAGTAGTAAACATGAATGTGCAAATGTGTTTCTGAGTGTTTTTCTTTCTTTTGCGTAAATATCTAGGCGTGGGATTACTGGATTAGATGCTAGTTCTGTTTGTAGAATAGAACCACCATATGGCTCTCCACAGTGGCTGTACTAATTTATATTCCCATCAACAGTGTGTGTGTGTGTGTGGGGGGTTCCCTTTTTACCACAGTCTTGCCAGTATTTGTCATTTTTTATTTTCTTAATTTTAGTCATTCTGACTAGAATTAACTAGTACTCATTTTGGTTTTAATTTGCATTTCTCTTACGATAAGAGATGTTGAGCATTTTTTCATATACTTTTTAACCATTCATATGTCTTCCTTAGAGAATTGCCTGTTCAACTCATTTGTCCATTTTTTGATAAGATTCTTTTTTGGGGGTAAGTTTCTTGAGTTCCCTGTATATTCTGCTTATTAGTCCCTTATTTGAAGCATAGCTTGCAAATATTTCCTTCCATTTGAGGGTGGTATCTTAACTCTCATTATTGCTCCCTTCACAGTGCACAAGCTTTTCAGCCTGATGTAGTCCCTTTTGTCTATTTTGGGGATTATTATTTGTGCTTTATGGGTTTAAGAAATATTTGCCTACTCCAATATCTTCATAAGTTTTCCCTGTCTTCCACCAGTATTTTAATGTGCTTGATAGTCATTTGCCTATCTTCTTTGGAGAAATGTTTATGTCCTTTGTCAATTTTCTTTCTTTCTCTCTCTCTCTCTCTCTCTTTTTTTCTTTTTTTTTTAGAAAATGTTGCTATAGAGTGCATATACTCTCCAGAGAAACAGAAAAACAGAAAGCGAGATATCACCCCCTAGCAGGGATGAAGGATTTTAAATAGCATTATATGTTTTCTTAAGAGTTAGTTAAGTATTCTGGATACAAGCTCCTTATTTCATACATGATTTGTAAATATCTTCTCCCATTCCTCAGTTTTGTGTTTCCACATTTTCCATATTCTTTCAAGAACATACTTTTCTAATTTTGATGAAGTAAAAATTATTTTTATTCTTGTCACTCTTATTATTGTTTTATATCTAAAATCCATTCCCTCACCCAAGGTCATGAAGATTTTATCTTGGGTTTTCTTTTTAGAATTTTGTAGTAGTTTTAGCTATTACATTAGGTCTACAGGTGTTTTTTTGGGGGGAAAGGCATTAAATGTGTAAAATTGTGAAGTGGAAGTTCAATTTTGTAGTTTTGCATATATACATATGTGTGTGCGTGTGTGTGTGTGTATGTGTGTGTGTATGTATTCAGTTCTCTCAGCCTCATTTCTGAAAATACTACTCTTTTCCCAGTGAATTCCACATTCAGCTTTCAATCTCTTTTCATAGAAGGAAAATACTGAGCAAATGTCTCCACCCTTTCTATCTTGGAGGGCAGTGCTTTGAGGATAGATAAATGTGTTTGGGATGAAAAATTTATTTTTAAATATATTTTTTCTTAAATTCTTCAACTCCAATCTTTCTTCAGTAGTACTGTCTCTTTACATTGCTGACCCTGATCAAGTTGAGAGAAGGAAGGAGTGAAAATTCTCCTATATCACTGATAAAAAGGGTCTAACCAATAATTTATTCAGTTAATGGCACCTTTATTTCTAAAGCACACAGTCATCAAAGAACTCTCCTTTCTGGCATCTGTAGTGCTGACTTGATGCTCAGACTCCTTCACCTTATACCCTGGCTCAGAGTCATTTTCCTGTGAGGTGCATTACATAAAGTACATGCAATCAACTCTGAATCCACACAGTAGTAAGAATGTTAGATCTGCTGAGAAAATGTCTTGTCAAATCTCATGGCAGTAAGTGTGTGGAGGAACAGGGGCAGCCTGGATAATGAAAGTTAGGGGGAAAGAAAGTTTATGAAACATTGGGACCAGCAGTTGGAGTAGTGGCTATGTTGCCAGACTCCCAGCTAGTCTACAACTGTTCGAGTCCCGGACCCAGTGGCTTAAACTCATGCCAGGCACATGTGCATGCATGCCCAAGATCCTGAGAGGGGATTGGAGGAGAGGGATTGTGGTATGGCCATCCCCCCGTGGGGGTGAGGTGATTTCTCACTTTCTGTTTCTGTCTCTCTTCTCTTTCTGGCAAGTGCACATACTCTATAGCAAACCCCCCCCCCAAAAAAAAAAAAGTGTATGGAAAACGGATTTAAACTACAAGGTAATTTTGGTGCCAAAATTTTTTGAAATTTATGCATAGCTTTTACATAAACTTTTATGAACTTTTAAAGCATTTTATTTTTCATGAACTTTTAAAGCAGTTTATTTATCTGCTTTAAAATTTTTCATGAACTTTTAAAGCAGTTTATTTATCTTTTCCATGAGTGAGAGAAACATCGTTAACAGGGTCTTCACCCCCAGCTCGGCCAGTCTGAAGCCATGCACACTGCATAGGCCCGTGTAACAGGGTCTTCACTCACAGCTCGGCCAGTCTCAGGCATGCACACTGCATAGGCCCGTGTAACAGGGTCTTCACCCCCAGCTCGGCCAGTCTCAGGCATGCACACTGCATAGGCCCGTGTAACAGGGTCTTCACCCCCAGCTCGGCCAGTCTCCGGCATGCACACTGCATAGGCCCGTGTAACAGGGTCTTCACCCCCAGCTCGGCCAGTCTGAAGCCATGCACACTGCATAGGCCCGTGTAACAGGGTCTTCACTCACAGCTCGACCAGTCTCAGGCATGCACACTGCATAGGCCTGTGTATTCGAGGAGGTCTCCAGAGGCAAAGCTGGAATGTCCCCCTGTATGTCAGCCTCACAGAGCACTGCCGTTTACTGCTGCTTCACCACCTGCTCCTTTCCAGTTTTCTGAAGACTTCTTGTTATTTGCTGACTCCTAGGGCAGGCTTCAAACTTCATAAGAAATGAACAGCATGGGGCATCTGGTTCCCTAATTTACTATCACTTTCATATTAAAAGCAGCAGATGCCTCCTATTGGCAGACATATGCTGATGTTATAAATGATAGCGATATGGTATCAGCAACAATAACAAAGGAACTAAAACACTCTAAGAAAGACACAAGAAAGCACAGGGTATAGTTCTTTAGGATGAAGAAGAAAAAGCCTTATACATATATCTTTAAAGACATACATTAATATATTAAATTCTGGCATAATAAGTTGCATAAGAGTCATCTATTAATCCAATAGCTATTGAACATGTTAGCATGCCAATTACATTGTTGTAGATGCAAGGAAATGCATAATTGATGTTGCCATTAAAGTCACAACCATTATGAGATTATACTCTCTATTCAGGACAAATTTTTTAAATGCATATTTAAAGATATTATGTTAAAAAAGATCGGGAGTAAAATCATCTTAGAAAACATCAAAATAGTATATATATATATATATATATATATATATATATATATGTATATACATTAAGATGGAATAAATATGGGCATATTGCACCAATAATAAAGAATATTGGGACCAGCAGACATCATAATGGTTACATCACTAGACTCCCACATGGCTAACCATGGTTCAAGTCCCAGATTAGGTGGCTTGAAATGCTGGGTATGTGTGTGTATGTGCCCAAAAGTTTGAGAGGAGAATGAAGTGGGGATGATTTCTCACTTTCTGTCTCTCTGTCTCTCTAGGGAGTGCATGCACTCTAGAGCAAAAATCTCTCCAAAAATAAATAAATATAATTAAGCATATTTGCTATGCAGTTACAGTAATTCCCCAGGAGTGACCAATAGCTAGACTTTGGTTGTAACTTTCTGGAGTGGTCTCCCCGTCCTCCTGCTTGACTTCTGTGTGAAAGGCTTTAGTTAATAATATAAGATGAATACAGGACTAAGCAGCAGAAACGAAACTGTTAGAATCTTTAAAAAGGATAATTTGCCATGGAATGTTTTAAATAATGATGCTAAAAGGCCAGGAGAGTTGAGTTGAACCTTAGCTCAGCTATAAGAAATTGTGTAATCTTTGACAAGTAACATTCCCGAGCCTCAGTTTCTTTGGGTGTATAATGAACATTTTAATAATACTATTTTTGTAGAATTCAGAAATTGGATTGAGATACCAATGAAAAATACCAAGCTCAATAGTTCCTGGCACCCAAATAGCAGAAAGTCAACACACAGTAGTTCTCTCCCATTCATGTGAATATATTCTAGTCCACCAACAGTCATGGCAGACTTGTGTTGACCTATCCACATATCTGTGCCCATGTGGGCCCAGTGACTGCTGCCCTTGACTGAGTTTGCACGT